>JAVLUZ010000627.1:73655-415770 GCA_036768485.1 Mermis nigrescens | reverse complement strand
CAATCTGAAATATAAAAGTCAATTTTGAAAATTAAGACTAATCCGGAGAAATCATTATGCGTACGTCTGGGTTATATTCTGTTTCCATATGTACTCACTATGCCGAGTCTGCTTTTGTCCTTTTGCGGAATGAATTTTGCTTATTTGTCGAATTTTACTATATAATTTAATTTTTAACGTCATTTGTCTTGCATGTTGGATTTTTTTATTTCATAACTTACATTTGCGTATCTTTTTAGATCTGTCTGGATACGAAAACCTGAATGTGATTAGCCATTTACAGCAAAAGCAAATGTACTGACCGAAAATTACGTTAAAGACGCGCGATGGGCCGAAATAACGCTTATTGATACCCTTACTGTGCTCTTTTAAATCCGAAATCGTTCAACAGCTAATATCTCGTGTGATTTAAATGCTCCTGTGCTAATATAACCGGACGGAAAATGATTACTAATTTTCTCTGTTTATTTCTCACTGACCGCAGAGGCGGCTTTGAATAATTTATTGAATGTATTGCTGATATTACATCGTGTTAAAAAAGGACTAGCTGTCTAGGCAAAAAGTTTATAACTGAAAAACTGAGACAATAAACTGAATTCAGATACCTAAAAATTTTACATCTTAGTTTCAAGATAAAAAGTTTCCTCTTTTAGAAATAGGCATTGTTGCAATGTTTCCTCCGTTTACGCTTAAAAACGTTTATATGTCAAAAAAATTATTTTAGCGTTTTCTGATTGAAACAGAATTTAAAAATTTTAAACCAATTCGATAAAGTAGAATAAATCGGAAATACTACTTTTCGATGCTGAGCCTCACGAAAACTGATTCTTTTACGTCAAAAAGTCACTAAAAAACGCTCAAACTGCAATAGGTCAAAAATTCTGGTACCAGCACCATAAGACAACAATTCCCAAGAAGGTTAAGCCCAGCACTTCCACCTCCACCTGCTGTCAAGAACACGTTTGGTGGGATCTGGATTCTCTAATCAAATAGACCCCCACCTGCCCAACTTTCTCTCAATACCGAAAATCTCTAGAATAATATTGTGTTGTTTTTTCGTTTTTCAGTGGCTCCGTACTAATTGATTGCGCTCGACGTTAAACGTTGAAAAATATTGTTTTTTATTCTTAAAATCAATATTCTAGCATTTTTTATTCATTAGGAAGTTTTGGATCCTCCCCAATTCAGCTGCTCCTGCTGAAGCTGAGGCACCATCCAGCGTTGCCTTTTCGTAGTTGCACAAAATTTGCGTTTATTGCTTATCGCTGACGTAATTCTTTTCGTTGTTTCTTTGTTTTGTTGTGCTCCAAAATCTTGGTTGAAACACGGAAACTAAATTTCATACTGCGAGAATAAGAGGCTTTTTAGAGACTCAGCGAAGTAAGTAGCGATTACTGAAGGAAATCGAAAGATTGTGATAAATGGCGGTTGATAAATCAATAGAAAATTATATATTGAAGTACCGGCTGCCCATTCCACCGCATGTGAACGTGGGGTAGATCTGTACCCCAGAAGTAGCTGGTTCTTGACTTATAGCTCTTTCAATTTTTCCCCCAGGGAAATTTCCCCCTGTCACTGAGCTGGTGCGCGCTTCCTCCCCGGGCAGGTCCGGGCGAGGCCCCCATGGTACAACACAGCCTATGTTACAGCATTGCGCCCTGAGCGAGAAAGCCACGCCCCCTCCGCCTATGCTATAACACAGGCTATGTTATAACACATGCGTCCTATTGAAACAGACCTTACTACTAGTGATCGACCGGGGCCCGGCCCCGGCCCCGGCAATCCCCGGCCATTTTTCAGCATCCCCGGCCCTGGCCGGGGCAAGGTCAAAAAATGGCCGGGGCCGGGAAAAAATTTAGTGTAATTCGTATTTTGTACAGGCTGTGATACTGGCACTTATTTATCAATGAGCAAGTGTTAATTTTGAGAACTGTACTGATTAGACCATATGTATACTTACTTAGTCCTTGTCATAAGTTTTCTACTGTGTATAAATGAGCTTTTAATGAATGAATGTTCAGGAAAATCTGCATATTTTCGATTCCTCCACTTAACTTATTTAAACTAAATGCTACTTTTAACTCATTCATTCATAGCTATGGCTAAAAGATTTAGAGTTGACAAATACGTTCTATTTCTAGTTAGAAATTGTACGTTTTTAACAAACTATTTCTACAAAAAACACTTTTACATTCATTTGAATGGGAACCGTGTGCTTTAAAACGCGTTTCCTGTGTAATAGTTATTAGGACCGAGGTTAATTATAGGCGAATATAAACTACGCTGCAGAATTGCGTCCGATCCGATAAACTAAATATGTCTCAAATAGTTTCCTAGGGTCCAGAGTTGAGGGAGGGGTGAAATCCCAATTTGGAGGACCAGAAAATTAGTGGCAAAACAGGGTCTTTTGACTTTTAATTGTATATTTTAGCTAATTTCTGAGTTTCTAACGCCAAGAATTACTAAAATTGTCTCAAAACGGCGCGAAGCGCCTAAAATTTGACATTTCTGCATTCTAAATTTAAATTTTGCCATTTAAAAGATGTATAGGACAGACAATTTTTCATATCGGAGGGAAATGCCCAAAAATTTTTGGAATTTTATACCTTTTTACAGTTTTTATCTTCCCAAAAATCTTTGTACATGTACAAAGATAGTCCTGGTCTTTGTACATCGGGAAAAATCTTTGGCGAATACAAAAAACACTCTTTTGTACATGTAAATTTTTGTATACTTTAATATGGTACAGTAACGATTTCAGTGTGGTAGTAGAACATAGTTTTTCGACCTTTAGTAGTGTATTTGGCTAATTTTTGGGTTCCTGAATATTTGACATTTTTCCATTTTTCCATTCTAAGCGCAGTGTTGCTTATTACAAGATTTAATTCGCATATTACAATTTTTGTAATATTTCTCATTTTGTAGCACAAGTTGTTTTAGCTTTCTCAGTCGAGTTTTATGTGTGAATTCCATCAGAAGCTCAAAAAAATTTCGGCACTTCGCGCCGAACTATCAACTAAATTCAGGCCGAATTATCACATTTAGAAGCACGGTCTTTTTGTATTCGGGGAAGATTTTTGCTGATGTAAATAGACGTTTCAGGACCGTCTTTGTACATGTACAAAGATTTTTGAAGAACAAAAACTGTAAAAAGGTGTAGAATTCCTTATTGAAAATTCTACCATTTGAAAGATTTTCAAAGGGGGGGGTAAGCGGCTGCAAAATGGAGCCGCTTACCCCCTTCCCCTGAAAATAGCCGAGGAATATACATGTGACAGAGGATTTGGGCCATCCCCCATCTCCGCTTTGAAGCCCCGAACTTCCTTGAAAGTCAGAAAATATTTAACCACCCTCCCCCATTTTTTGGCGAAAGCCTGTGCTTTTTTGGCTATTTTTATGCGTTTTTACCATTTTTGATCTAGTCGCTAACCCCTCCTTCTAAAAATGGCGCGGGACCCCTACCCTAGATTTCCAGCCGTTACATGTAAGTATACTGAGGAACCTCATAAAATTTTAAGCGATTACATGCATGTTTTATAGTGATAGTTTATCTATTTACTCTAGCTCACATAATAAAATAATGTATCACTTCGTGAAATTCTAATAGTTAGGTACACTTTTGCCACACTAAAAAATTAAGTTCAAAAAATTCAAAAGGTTTTCACCAAAAATCGTCTGACAGTGACTTGTGTCTTGGACCCTGAGGGGGTAATACCCCTCCCCATATGGGAGGGAATGTGTGATGTCTCATTTATTACATCGAATACCTATTGCATCCAATTGCTACAGCAGCAGTAGCCGTAGCTAAGATTCGAATGACACAGAGTGTGCTAATAGCAGCGACATAGACCTTATTGATGATTCAGACAATGAAACACTAGACTAAATTTGTTTCTTGTGACATAAATAGTAATAAAACTTGATATGAAAAGCCATTTACTACTGAATGGAGCAATCGCTCATTATTTCTTTCCTATGCCCCCCACCCCAAGTATGTGTCATGCAATAATATTTTCCTTGTCTGACCCCGGCCAGCCCCGGCCCCGGCCCCGGGCCGGGGCGCGGTTGTTTCCAGCCCCGGTACCGCCCCGGCCCCGGCCAAAAAAGTCGCCCCGGTCGATCACTACTTACTACTCCCAGAATCCAAAAGAGTTACAAAGTCCCGATTTGTTTAAATATTTTTTCCCAATTTTTTATTCTACAAAATGTTTTCCATTCAACTCTATGAAAATCGTCGCAAAGTTTTTTCGCCCTCCGCACTTTTCGACCCCTGTTACAATTTTTCAACTCCACAAAATTGCCCCTCTCGCTCAAGCGTCAAATGCCGCTATGTCCTCTTCATTCATATTGAACGTACTATGAATAAATATTCTAATGTGTATTTTATATCTTTCACGATGCTCCCCTGAAACAAAAAGGGTCAATTTTTCATGAAACCATTGGATAAGCAAAACAGGCACATCTAAAAATAGCAAAATTATTTTCTAAAAAAGGCATATTGAAATTGAGCGACACCACATTGTCCGAAAATCAATAAGGGCGCAAAACTTTTTTGAAAAACGGATTTTCAAGCCAACTGACTAAGAGCAGCAAAGGGAAAAGGGAAAGCAGGGTAAGATCGAATCAGAAGACATTAAAAACGAACATTTTTTTCAGAAACTTCCTCAATCAAACCCAGGGGCGCAGCTGTGGGGATGGGACCACACCTGGGCGTGGGGGATTCAGGAGGTATGCACCCCGCCCCGAGAAAGATAAATAGCCCTCAGAAACCAAAATAACCCCCCATAAGTCAATTTTTATTTTTTGTTTTTTTCGCAATTTTTTGATGCCAAGGGATAGTGCTCGATGAGGAACTTTGAAAAATGGTGGTTGTTCGCCATACCAACATTTTTGAGGTTATTTTTTGACCTATGAAAAATATTGCACTTTCTCCTAGAATTTTGGTGCCGCCCACCTATGTTTGAGACCATACATGTACAGATTGTGAATTGAGGGGAAGGGAGATTAGACCCAAAAATCTTTTAACTGCCTTTTTTGGGCTAAAAAACGATGGATACACGTCAAAAACACTGTTTTTTATGTTTCGGTCAATGCTCCTTATGACATAAGGACAGAAAAACCTTTGAAAGCATGTGACAGAATTAGTGTTGTAAAAGATGTCTTTATCTTTATCTTTTTAGCAAGATAAAGATAAAGATAAAGATATCTCTATCTTTATCTTGACGGATTTTTATCTTAATCTTTAAAACCACAGTCTATCTTTATCTTTATCTTTATCTTTTTGATAGGAATTTATTTTGCAAAAAAGATAAAGTACTTATGTACATAAGTTAGCATGTAATCCAAAATGCAGATTTGACGTGAAATATTTAGAAGCATTCAAGTTTTACTGATACAAGAAAATAAAAAAACGATTGTTCAAACCCTATGGCGTGCGGCTTAAACTAATGCCTGTATATCAACATAAGTAAGCGGAAGTGATGCCAATCGAAGCAGGAGTACTACTAGCACCCACGTTAATCTAAGTCCAAGCCTAGGGAACATAGAGAAATATGAGAAAATCAATAACTGTTGCGACTATACTTTGTACAGGCCGCACAGAGCAGGGTTTTGATGCTCGTGAAAAGAAAGAAGTGACTTGCTGTCTGCCAGTAGTAGGTGGGTCAGTCAGATACCGCGGGCAAACCCTAAACATATATTTTTGTGTGCTTAATGCCTATCACCTCTTTGATCCCAGATGGAAAAATTAGGGCATTCAGTTGGCTGCTTTACATCATCCACTCTCGTTTATCGCACTTCACAAACATCATCCTCCTGGGTCCAGGCGACCATATTCATATATGTACACTTTATCTTTATCTTTTTGGTTCCTTTATCTTGCAAATTATCTTTATCTTTTTTAATTTTTTATCTTTATCTTTATCTTTTAAATTTTAAAATTTCAACTTTATCTTCATCTTTTATCTTGCAAAAAATCCTTATCTTTTACAACACTAGACAGAATATAGTCAAAAAATATGTACATGGCGCGAAGCGCCGAAAATTTGAGACTTTGAGCGAAAAAATAAGCAAAAAATTCTTAAAAAGACAGTTGTTGCAATTTTACAAAAAAATAACAATTTTATGGGTCGCAGCGCAGCTATTTGGGGGATCAGTATCTATTCGGGGGTACCCCACACAAACCCTCCTCCCCAAAAACATATATGGTAGGGACTAGTCCTCCAAAACCCTTAAAATATGAATACTTTCAACAAGGGTCCCCAGAAAAAAAATTGAAATTTCTCAAGGTGGATCTGGAAAGACTGCTAGAATAGATTTAAGCAAACTTTTTAAGCTGATAAGCCCGAACTTTTTGGGCTTCGTTTGCCTTATTTATTTACACGTTCGTGCAACATATATAAATATTTGTGTATTATTATCGAAGTCGAGTTAAATTTTCTAAAACTTTTCCTTTTCCAGTGAGTCCGTCATGGTTAAGGAAGCTCAAGACAGCGTGATTCTGACAAGAGTCTCTAAAAGCCGTTATATAAAAATCGCCCCATCTTTTGAGGAATTCGTCGAGAATTTAAAACAGCAGGTAGCAAATTCTGGGAAGGTCTGAAAGGATGAAATCGCGGAAAAATCAAAAATTCAAGCCGAGATGGATTTTTTCGATCGCAATTCCATGCGTGGGGAGTAAGTTATGTTGGACTTGGAACAAATTCCCCAAGAAAACTAGCAGTGATCTTGGACGACTCGCTGAGGAGGCAATGCGACCTAATAAGGCACTCCAACCGATTTCCTGAAAGTTCCCTAACATTCAGCGCCACCATACGTGGGCAGCAAGAAAATTCTGGGGGGGGGTGCAAGAATTTTTGAAGGTCAAAAAATGGCCTTAAAAATGGTGGTATGGCGATAAAAACACAATTTTTCGACGTTTCTCATCAAGCACTATCCATTGGCATCAAAAAATTGCGAAAAAAGACGGAAAAAATTTTCAAAAATTGAATTCTGGGGGTATTTAGATTTCTGGGGGGGTATTTTTGTTTCTGGGGGTGCATACCCCCCAAATCCCCTACGCCCAGGTGTGAGCGCCACTAATCGGTTTCTTGAAAATCCTCCTTGGCAAGATTACGACGATTATAATATTCCCTTGATTAAATTTTTCAAAACAGGAGTGTATGATTCCAACATTCTTATATGCCCTTCTCGATGAACCCCCATTATAATGAAGTCCTGGAAATGCACTAAATGGGAAGAAATTTCACAGTAAAATGGGTGAGTCGCGCTGCTTGATATTACTAGCTTTAGCGAAAATCCTTTGAAATCCAAGTCTGAGCCCAAAACTTGTCCCATCCTGAAAGAGTTTGACGTGGAAATGAGATGGAGCAACTGCACGACGTACCTACCTACTAGTGTTGCAAAAGATAAGGATTTTTGCAAGATAAAAGATAAAGATAAAGTTGAAATTTTAAAATCTAGAAGATAAAGATAAAGATAAAAAATTAAGAAAGATAAAGATAATGATAATTTGCAAGCTAAAGGAACCAAAAGATAAAGATAAAGGTAAAGTGTACATATGTAAATATGGTCGTCTGGGCCCAGGACAATGATGTTTCTGAAGTTCAATAAACGAGAGTGTGTGATGTAAAGCAGCCAACTAAATGCCCTAATTTTTACACCTGAGATCAAAGAGGTGATAGGCATTAAGCGCACATAAATGTAGGTTCGGGGGTTTTACCCGCGGTATCTGACAGACCCACGCACTTCTTTCTTTTCACAAGCATCAAAACCCTGCTCTGTGCGCCTGTACAAATTATACCTAGTCGCAACAGTTATTGATTTTTTAAACTTCTCTATGTTCCCTAGGCTTGGACTTAGATTAATTTGGGTAGTAGTAGTAGTACTCCCGCTTAGATCAGTACCACTCCCACTTACTTAGGTTGATATACAGGCATTAGTTTGGGCCGCATGCTATAGGGTTTAAACAATAGTTTTCTTTTCTTTTCTTGTATTACAATAAAACTTAAATGCGTCTAAATGTTTTTCACGTCAAACCTGCATTTTGGATCACGTGCTAACTTATGTACATACTTTATCTTTTTTGCAAGATAAATTCCTATCAAAAAGTTAAAGATAGCCTGTGATTTTTCCAAAAGATAAAGAAAAGAATCGTCAAGATGAAGATATCTTTATCTTTATCTTGCTAAAAAGATAAAGGTAAAGATATCTTTTACAACACTACTACCTACCCCTCTGAAAAATTTTCGTTCCGGATGTTGAACTACTTCGTACCTCCGGAAAATTTATGCAGAAATTTATCAGGAAATTTTTATTTTATGCATTCAAAAAGCCCCTTCCCGGACTCACACAAGCAAATCGTTCGATGAATTTGGAAATTTGGAGCTGGTTTAAATCTTAAACAACTAATCCTATCCGCTTCCTGGGCGATTGCCTATTATTTCCTTCAGAATAATCTTTCCAAAAAAATCGAAGAGCCCGGAAAGCAGCCATTTCAAAGCTATTTTGTTGTTGAGAAATTAGCAATTCGGAGAAGTGAGCGATTCAGCCGTTTTTGGACTGAGCTAATAAGTAGTTATGCTGAAGCCGAGGGCTAAAAACCCGTCCGAATGCATAAAGTTGAGTTTATAGTCGTAGTAGGTAGGTACCTGTTCATTATTTCATCCGTATGATTAATTTTTTTATTTCTAACTATATGTTGAATTTAGCGCCGATTAACTTTATTTTTTTATTGAGAAAATCAACGTATACAAATAAAAGTTCGACTAAGAAACTGGCTAACAATCGAGTTACACCAAGGAAATTTCAGCCGAAACAAAAATTGATTACACGTCGCACCACGACACGAAATAACGCGAAATATATCGTACAACACATAAGGATACAAAGCCCATACATTGGCAATACGTAGACGCGATCAGCATAAATAAAACGATGTGTAGCCAATAATCATGTAGACTCAACACGGACCTACGGCGACCATTTAAAATTGATAAACGAAATCGGATTCGGTGGAAAATATAGCGACCCTGGATTACAATTGCATTTACTTTACACTTTTAGCCAGTGTCGCGCTAAATTTCGTTTAATCAAAAATATAGATCGAGCAAAACACTAGCCATACGTGTAAATTTCTGACTTTGGACCAGTTTACACAACATAACACTAGAAAGTTCGAGAAAAAAAGATGAAGCCAATAATCCCTAAACGCAGTCCTTTACAGTAATCGCAAACGTACGAGATAAAAAATGTAAACGAGACAAATCAGTTTACGCAAGTTGGTGATTTAAAAAGCGCGCCCCATGGTTTACACTACTTTAGAATCATCGATTAGAACCCGACTTCGAATGTTGTATCAGCCATTGCAGCGTAATGTCTGCATGATTAACAAACAGGTTTTGTTTACACTAAAATTACTTTAGGGATTGGGTCGAGTCGGTAATGATTTGACCCAATATAATTATTTCTAAACCAATCCAGTAGGGCGTACGAAATGCGTAAAATATAATAAATATTTAATAATTAAATTAATTGCTAAATAATTAATTACAGTAAGACGGAATAACGCCCCTTTCACTCATTTAAAATGACAATAAATAATGAGGAAAAGAACTCTACACTCAAATTCATTAGGTTACAGAGTTATGTACGGGTCATTTCTTTTTTGCTTCCCTGTTTAGGAAGTGAATTATTTTTCATTCCGATTTTGATGCAAAGAAGGCCAACTGAAATCGATTTACCGTTCTAGTCAAAAATAATACTTTTTTTTTCAAAATTGAGTAAGTCGAATAATTAATTGGATTTATAAAAAAAATATTATTTATTTCGTAAGAAAAATAGGTAAATTATGGGTTATAACAGCTGTCCAATCTCTCAATTTTTAATAAAACGAGCCAATTTTAAATTTAAAGTAAGCAGCATATTGCAATTAATTAAAAAATTAAAATAATAAAAAATTAATTAATAATAGTTACATACTAATAAATATTTAGTCGACTACTCAATAAGCCGCTAAATTTGCGTTTTGGCTTCCAAATTTATAAATACATAAGTAACTTACTTCGCTATGAACACGGTACTGTGCTTTTTATTATTATTTTTGGTTTCTCGCCGAATCTTTTTAATTTTATCGAACCGAAAAGGCCTCTCATTAATTTGAAAATTGTAGCCTACACTTAATAGTTTATTCTATCATTCATTCGACGTATTAATCTAAAAAGAAAATTTGACCAACGTCGACACGGCAAAAAAAATCGTTAAATTCGATTGTTAGACCCTCAAAATCGTTTTACGATTACCTTAAAGTCTGAGTAATCAATTAATGAATTTAATGAAAAATAAAAATAAATTATAACGTTATTTAATTAATTTTTTAAATTATTAGAATAGAATAATTAATCAAAAATTAGAATAACTGATTTATAATATCTATTAAGTCAGCAGTTAACAAGACTTTTAGAGCCGACCATTGGAGGCGGCACCAAATTCTGGGGGGGTAAGTTTTTTGAAAGGTCAAAAAATGGTGGTTTTAGCGAAAAAACACCATTTCTCAACGTTTCCCATCGAGCACTATCTATTGGCATCAAAAAATTGCAGCAAAAAAGAAGAGCTTTCTCGGAGGAGGGGTACATACCATACCTGGGCGTGGGGGGTTCGGGGGGTACGCTCCCCCAGAAACCTAATACCCCCCAGAAATCAAAGTACCCTCCCCAGAATTCAATTTTTGAAAATTTTTTCGTTTTTTTTCGTAATTTTTGATGCCAATGGATAGTGCTTGATGAGAAACGTCGAAAAATGGTGTTTTTATCGCCATACCACCATTTTTAAGGCCATTTTTTGACCTTCAAAAAAATCTTACCCCCCCCCAGAATTTTCTTGCTGCCCACGTATGGTGCATACCATACCTGGGCGTGGGGGGAGTTAGGAGGGTATGCACCCCCCGAAAACAAGAATACCCCCCCCCCCAGAAATCAAAATACCCCCCAGAATTCAATTTTTGAAAATTTTTTCCGTTTTTTTCGCAATTTTTTGATGCCAATAAATAGTGCTTGATGAAAAACGTCAAAAAATAGTGTTTTTATCGCCATACCACCATTTTTAAGGCCATTTTTCGACCTTCAAAAAAATCTTGCACCCAGAATTTTCTTGCTGCCCACGTATGGTGCATACCCCCTAACCCCCATCCTCCTCACGCCCAGGTTTTGAGCCGACCCATCAATCTTCGATTAAAAATGCCAAAATTTACTCTTTTCAACCATTTAAAATTAATTTAATTCAGGATAGGCCCAAATCTTCGTTTTCCAACCAAATTTAATTTAAAAAATGCCAAAATTCTCCGTTTTAACTAAATTTTAATACAAAAAGCCGAAATTCTCGTTTTTAAACGAAATTAGATTTTTAATTTTTCAACTGAATTTGAATCGAATGAAAAATTTTTGCTTTTCGGCCAGGCTTTAGTAATGACTAAAATTTTCGTTCTTTAACCAAGCTTAATGATAGAAAAAGCTAAAATACGCGTTTTTACGCGAAGTCTAATGAAAAAATGATCATAATTGTAGCTTTTCAATCAAATTTACAGTTGTCGCCATGAAAGGTGACGCGCTATCACCCTCAGAATTATAATAGTTGGTGCGTCGCGAGCGCCGCGTTTCGTCAATCATGCGCTATTATCTCTTTTTTATTATTATACGCCATTAATCTGTATCATCCCGTTAATCTGGCGATGCGAACGACGCAATTTGGCTATTAATAGCGCAAACAAGAAAAAGCGCACGCGTGAAAGCTGAAGCGCGCACGTGAATGTCGTTCTATATTTAGGCGAGCCAACATTAAAATCAATATTTTTGCACGCTGCCGACGGACGATGAAGAATTTTGCAGAGAGGTACGCAATGCAGAGCGATGTACGCAGCACTGATTGAGGAGTTTTTAAACATTTTCGGATTGATTTATAAAAAAACCTCTAAAAATGCTATTGAAGTTTTTTAGATGACTTATTATATAAATAATAATTAATAAACAGTGCTCGGCTTGCAAAAATATTGATTTTAATGTTGGCTCGCATAAATACAGAACGACATTCACGTGCGCGCTTCCCGAATCCGCGTCAGGGTTGCCCAGGAGAATCTAAAATTTTCAGGAGCAGGAGCAGGAGAATGGGCTTTTCAGGAGAAGTTGTAAACATGCAGGAGAATGCAGGAGAATTTTAAAATGTCAGGAGAATTCAGGAGAATCCTGAAAATCTAGGAGAATTCAGGAGAATTTTCAAAACTTAAACACCAAGTTATAATGATTATCATACATTAACCTCCTTGCTGTACTTACTGTAGTTAGTTAGTTGCTTCACATTAAGACTTTATTTCGTTCATAGTTAAGACCTAAGTGTTAAGTTATAACTATATCCAAATAAGTTTCGTGCTTCCGTAGTAAATCATTCATTCATTCATTTATTTATTCACTTAATATCACAAAGTGCAGAAATACATAGCTTTACACACCGTCTAATTGTTTTTATCAGTTTCATAGACGTTTGGCAACCCCATCAAATCACTAACGGGTAAACTGGATAGATGGAAAGAACATTTTAGCCAATTGCTTAACCGCCCACACCCCACAAGCCTAGACAAAAGGCTGATGGAGAACGTGGATCTGAAATTTTCAAAGCACAATTAATGATCATCCTCCAACTGAAGAGGAAATCAGAATATCAATAAAAAGACTCAAGAACCGGAAGGCTCCAGGTGTGGACAACATCCCTGCTGAAGCTTTAAAAGCTGGAGGAGAGGCAATAGTCAAACAACTAAAAGGCGTATACTCGACCATCTGGAACAAAGGCACAGTGCCTCAAGACTTTAAGGACTCAATTATCGTACCAATTCACAAAAAGGGAGACCCAGCTACCTGCAAAAACTATAGAGGAATAAGCCTGTTAGCAACATCGGGAAAACTTCTGACCTCTACAATCCGATCCAGACTACTCATTGTTAGAGAAACTAACTGCAGGGAAGAGCAGGCTGGTTTCAGGCCTGGAAGAGGTTGCACCGACCAAATATTCACACTTAGGCAACTAACCGAATCGCGCCTACGCTGTAAAAAGGACACATTCTTGGTATTTGTGGATTTTGCATGCGCATTCGATAGCATAGACCATTCGTCCTTATGGTGCGCCCTCAAAAATGAATCAATCCCGCATGCCACACTTAGTATTCTCAAGGCCTTCTACGACGGTGGAATGAGCAGGGCAAAATATTTGGGAAATGTGTCCTCACCATTCTCAATTACCACTGGCGTTAAACAGGGATGCATTATTTCGCCTATGTTGTTCAACGTGACTATGGACTGGATTCTCAGAAAAGCTTTCGACGACATGCCAGGTGTACAAGTCGGAGCTAATTTGTCTCTCTACTGATTTAGTATACGTCGACGACATTGTATTTTTGCCGAAACAGCTCAAGCCGCACAAAATACCTTGAATGCGTTACAAGTGAATGCCAACAAACTCGGCCTGACAATAAACAGCGAAAAAACTAAATTTATTCTCACGGGCACACAACCGGCCATATTACAACTTGATGGCAAACCAATCGAAAGGGTGGATGCATTTAAATATTTGGGATCGGTTATCGATAGTTGGACGAATAGTAGCAACTAGCGACATCAGAAACCACATTGGGAATGCCATGTCAGCATTCACTTCACTAAAAGTGTTTGTGGAACCAAAAGACGTTACCATCACAACAAAAATGAGAATTTTTATGCTTCCATCCGGACAATTTTGATGTACGGCTCTGAGTCGTGGACTCTGCTTAAAAGCGTATGCACATATTAGAACGTTTTTCAACTTCGATGTCTTTACAGCATTTTGCACATAAATCTACGAGACCGATGGGAGAATGAAACTGTGCTGCAAGATGTAATGCAAAAACCAAACCAGTATTAGAACTCTACTTAAAGCGACAGCGGCTCAGGTGGTTTGGACATGTCTGCCGCATGAACAACACCCGACTACCCTATCAGTTAATTAACTCCAAGCGGCCCACGAGGTGGAAAATCTCCGAGACGCCCCTAAGAAAACATGGTTGACACAAGTGGCACAAGATGTTCAGCCGCTCCACTTCTCAATCATTGATGCCCAACAAGCAGCCCTGAACCGCGATCAATGGCGTGCTGTAATCCGTGATACACTGCCTTTGGCCGCCACAGCTCGACGGTGCGTTGCCCTACCAGCGTCATTGAAGCTTATGGTGTTTAAGTCAAGTCAAGTAAGTCATAGACGTTTGCAAACACCGTTTTCACTTTTTGGTCTATTTGTCAACCAAAATTTTGGGAAATGGAAAAAATTTTGGGCTTGGTTGGCATTTGTGGAAACTTTTTGTAATGTTAAAAATGCGTTTTGAGAGTTAAAACTTCAAAAATTTTTCGGCGCTTCGCGCCATATTGATTAAATTCTTACTTATTAGTAATCCTTAAGCCGGCGCCGCGCCAATTGCAGCATTTTTATCGACAATCTGGTCTAGAACTTCACTACGATTGAAAATCCTTATCTTCTGCACGGATTCGGTTAGTTTTTGTAATGCAAAAATGCGTTTTAGAGAAGTAAAACTACAAAAATTTTTCGGCGCTTCGCGCCGAATTGAGTTAATTCTTTTTTGTTTTTAATATTTGAGCCGCGCCGCGTCAACTGCAGCATTTTTATCGAAAATTTGATCTAGAACTTTACTACGATTGAAAATCCTTATCTTCTGCACGGATTCAGTTAGTTTTTTTAATGCAAAAATGCGTTTCAGAGAGGTGAAACTACAAAAATTTTGCGATTTAATTCTTACTTGTTATTGATGTTTGAGCCGGCGCCAGCTCAATAGCAGCATTTTTATCGATAATCTGGTCCTAGAACTCCACTACGATTGAAAATCCTTACCTTCTGCACAGTTTTTGAGCTAAAATTTCAAAATTTTCTAGCGCTTCGCGCCATTTGATAAAATATAATTTTAAATGTCAAAAACGACTTCAGAATTAGCTAAAATGCTTTACTGAAGGAAGGAAATTAAGTTTCAACATAAATAACGTTACTGATCATGATATTCTTGTAGAGCGTGAAATTTTTATACAAAAAGTGCATCAAACACTGCTATTGCATGTGTACATAAAATTTTCCACGTAAAAACACTGATTTTTCAACACAGGCGCTCTATTTTTGAACGTTTTCAGACCTCCCAAAAAATGTGGAAAAAAGTGGAAAAAATTTTGGGTTTGGTCTATAATGTCAACCAAATCGCTGGGAAAAAAAAACGGTGTTTGCAAAGCGCCTATAAACATTTTTTGATATATTTCAAAACGTAAGGATTTGCTTGCTACTGAAGTACATACAATTAGTAATAAAGTATTATTTATTTTTTCAAAAGACATTGCAAACAGGGCTCTTTCCAGAAATTTTTGATGATGTAAGTGCAACTGAAAATTGACGGTCACTGTTTTAAGCACAGAAACTGTTTTTTCGAATAATGTGTATTGTAAACAATGCGACCTCTTTAGCTTAGGCCCTTGAGCAGTATATCCTGATGAAGATCAGGAATCTGTTATTGAATGTTTGTCAGCTGTTGATGTTGAATAAAATGTTATACATTTGTAGGTGCAGCATTAGTCTTCCATTATTTTTGCATCTGCCTGTATAATGCAGATATGCTCCATGAGCTTTTTGTGGAGAGAATTAATGTTCATTATTTAGCCTTGAGTGTCCTTAGGATTAACAGGCAAGAGATCAGAATAAAATAGTTAGGTGAACCAAGGTAAATTGGCCTAAGCATGCTTGATATGCATGTGTACACTACAATTGTAGATCTGCTGTACAACCTTTCCTGCAAAATATAAGCCAGGAGAATTTTCAGGAGAATCAAAATATTTTTCAGGAGAATTGCAGGAGAATTTTTCCCCAATTCTTACCTCTGTGCAGGAGAATCTGAATTTTGGGACCTGGCAACATTGATCCGCGTGCGCGCTTCCTTCTTGTTGGCGCTATTAAAAGCTAAATTGCGCCGTCCGCATCGCTAGATTAACGGGTTGATACAGATTAATGGCGTATAATAATAAAAAAGAGATAATAGCGCATGATAGACGAAATGCGGCGCTCGCGACGCACCATCCATTATAATTCTGAGGGTGATAGCGCGTCATCTTTCATGGCGACCAACCACTGTAAATTTAAAAAATGCAAGATTTTAAACCAAATTTTTTAAAAAAAACTCAGAATTCGCCTTTATCACCTAACTTGATTTGAAAAACGCCAAAATTTGCCCTTTTTTGAAAAAATTCAATTTAAAAAAGTTTTGATGCCCAAACCAAAATTTAAAAAATGCCACAAAATTTTTCTTTAATTAAAAAAAGCCAAAATTTTTATTTTTACAATCAAATAATAATTATTATTATATTAGTTTATTGCACAAAAAACAAATACAGTAGTTAACCTATATTATCCTTCTCTTTGCACGATATCGAATAGCAACAAATTTCTCTGTTCTGAATGGACGACAGGTTCCTAAAAATAGAAATTTAAAAGATTTAATAGAAATTAATTTAAAGCCCAATTATTTAATTTAATTGAAAAATAGATCGATTTACAATCGTTCGATCATTTGCTTTTCATCTAAAGCGTTGCTGAGGTCCTTTTTGTTGCCCAAAACCAGGACCGGAATGCCCTCCAACTGCGGTTTGTCCAACAACTGCTGCAATTCGTTGCGGGAAGCGTCCAATTTTTCGTGGTCGGCCGCGTCCACCATATAACTGATCGCAAAAAAAACAAATTACAAAATAAAATGATTAATTTAAAAAATCCATTTTTTATTTTTATTTTTTTTACTTTTTTATTTTTTTTATTTTTTCCATTTTTTATTTCAATTTTTAATTTCCTAATTTTCGCATACTTATAACAGGAGGTATAAAAAATTTTGAGAGATATTTTGGCCAAAAAAAAACTTTGATAAAAAAAACATTAAAAAGCAAGTTTTCGCCAAAAGTCAGGGAGAGCTTACGTGTAATCGGAGTATGGGGATCCATTTCCCAAAGTCGGTCAATCTCCAAATCTCGCCATGTCAGAAATTTCCGACTTTCTAAATTTTTTGGCAAAAAGAGCCTTTTTGGCAATTTTTAGGTGTTTTTTGCCGTTTTATGCTTTTTTTACCATTTTTAGCAAAACGTTTAAGGGTTTCTAAAATTTGCCCACAACCGTCATTCAAAATTTCGAGCTAGGAAACGAATGGGCGAGGAATAAATGACGTCAAATTTTCCAGGTAAGAAGTGACCGACTTTGGGAGGGTTGTTGTGAAGTCAGCCGTTTTTTTGTACATAAGCTATCTCTTTTGGGCCAAAAATGTCTTAAAAATCGCTTAGAAAACAAATTTTTGGAGTAAAATCGGAGGTGGTAAATAGTGATGAAACGGGTACCCGGATCCGGATCCGGTATTATCCGGATGTTTTCAGAATCCGGATCCGGATCCGGAAGTTTGAATTTTAACTACCCGGATCCGGATCCGGAACTTTGAATTTTAAGTACCCGGATCCGGATCCGAAGTTAAGCGACGCAACAATTTATTCTGCGCGTGCATATAAATGAGGCGAATTTGATTGACAGTACACTTAAGCTCGATTCGTGCATTGCTCAACTTTGACAATAGAATTTGTTTTACTATCTGTTTTAACTAAAGCCGACAGGCGCCACGAGCCATTATTGCCCAAAAACGGCTACGTGACTTGAAATATTTCGCTTCATTTAAAATGTCCACCCGACTCACTACAAATTGTCACACTCCACGGTTTTATTAACGTGTCAGAAGATAACCGTTTTTATTTAAAATCGTTTCATTACAATCAATTATAATGATGATAGCGAGGGATAATGATAATGACAAATGAGGTACGTTTATAATGATAAAGATAGGCGAGTATGATAGCGAACATATTTAATTTAGGATGATAATGCATATCAACAGTACATTAATGCGTTGCACAGTTTAGGATCATTCATATTGGATCCGGATCCGGAAGTTTTGTAAACGTGGATCCGGATTCCGGACCCGGATCCGGAAATTGTAGAAAATAGGATCTGGATCCGGAAGTTGTAGAAGTAGGATCCGGATCCGGATCCGAAATTGTAAAATTAGGATCCGGATCCGGATAAATTGAAATTGAGGATCCGTTTCATCACTAGTGGTAAACATTACACACAATCTCAGCTTTTGGGCCGAGGGGCGGATCGGTTTAATTTATTATTATTTTATTTTATTTGTTTATTTATTTTTAATTTTATTTTAATTACAAATTTTCCGATTATTCTTTCATTCCATCGTTAACTACAGAAATTAACTCACACTATGGCGTTCACTCCACGGCAATACCGTTCCCACATTGACCTAAATCGTGGCTGGCCACCAATGTCCCACAGCTGAAAAGACGGAAGCTGCAAGATTTTGGTAAACAACGATATACGCCATGAAACATGACGCACAATAATCATCAGATTTATATTAGATGATGCGTTACGCGCGCCGCGTTTTGTCTATAATGCATTATCATAGCTACTGTTTTATTATTATAGGATATTTGTCGGTATCATGCCGTTAATCTGGCGATGCGGACAGCGCAATTTAGCTATTAATAGCGCCAACAAGAGAGGAAGCGCGCACGTGAATGCCGGAAAGCGCGCACGTGAATGCGGAAGCGCGCACGTGAATGCCGTCCTATATTCAGGCGAGTGCGCGCACGTGACAATGCCGTTCTATATTCAGGCACGTGCGCGCTTCTGGCATTCACACGCGCACTTCCTTCTTGTTGGCGCTATTAATAGCTGAATTGCGCCGTCCACATCGCCAGATTAAGGGCATGATACAGATAAATATCCTATAATAATAAAAAAGAGATGATAGTGCATTATAGACGAAACGCGGCACTCGCGACGCATCATCTAATATAAATCTGACGATTATAGTGCGTCATGTTTCATGGCGAGCACTGTATGTGCAACCAAGTGAAGATTCAAATTTTAAAATTCAAATACGATAATAATTGGTTGCTAAATTATAACAGTGGTAATAATAACAGGTTGTACCCAGTGGCGGATCCGGGACTTTCCTAGGGAGGGGCTTGAGTTCTAACTTCTCATAAAACATTCAAAAATAGGTCCAAAAATTTTACCCTTCACGTGCGAAATAGCATACTATCGGCATTATAACGTCGTCTATTTTTATTTATAAATCACTTTTGGAGCATCATTTTTATGAGATCTTTCGAAATTCTTGACAATTTCGAGCTAAAAATCGTTAAATGTCTTCGACATTAACGAAAATCCGACGCGAAGCGCCGCGAAAATTCGAGAAATTTAGACGGAACGTTGAGAAGCTCGATTTGCTTTATTTGCAACATTTGACGCAGAACGTCGAATATTTTAAAAAAGTTTTTGCTTAAGAATAAAATAAATCAACGCTGAATTAGCCTGTTTCTGCATTTTAAATTGGTTTAAAATCTAGGCCGTGAGCAAAAAACTTTTTTAATCTTTTTTCTGGACATTGGTGAGAACCCCCAAACTCTCCAAGATCATGTATGGCCGACAGTTACACTTTTGGGGGGAGAGCGAGTAAATGGCCTTCTATTGAAAGCATGCAAGTTTCCAACAGAAAAGGCTAAAAAATTCAGGCTTTAGTGCAAAAATTTCAGGGACACTTGATCTTGCTGATGATGTCTATTGAGTTTTCAATCCCGCCACAAAGAATTTTGACTTGAGAATTGTTAATTTTCCAGAAAAAAACGAAGAAAACGCACTATTAAAGCGTTTTCTTTCATTTTTTATGATCTTCAGGTTGATCCAGTGTTTTTTGCGTAAAACGTCCGTTTGTACATATAAAAAAGATGGTCCCCAAAAGTCTTTGCACATTTCGTACAAACAAATTTTGGGTACTATAATATGGTACAGTAGCGATTTTAGTGTGCTAAACACAGAGTTGTTCGACCTTGATAGAGTAATTTAGCTAATTTCTGGGTCTGTGAGGGCAAAAATCACTGAGAATCATAGATGAGCAAGGTCGGACTTTTAGGGGGGGGGGGGGGTGAAAGTCGAAATTTTTGGGATGGCTATATTTTTGTAATAGAAGATTTTTGCAGCTGAAAAATGGTGGTATCGGCTCAAAAACACCATTTGTGAACGTTTCCAGCATGGTCGCATGATCTGCAATACAAAAATTCAAAAAGTTTTGAAAAAAATTTTTGAAGAAAAAATATAGTGATTGTGCTGTAGATACAATGCTCTTTTTCCTCAATAATATTTTTTCCATTATGCTCTCCCGCTTTTGCTACAGTGCATTAAAATTTTGCGTTATTTTTATCGTAAAGTAATTTGCCAAAATGCTTGTTCCTCAGTACCTTTTTTTCTTTATGCTGCTATATAGCGATTTTTCCCGGTTCAAGAAGACTATATAGCGACTTTTCTCGGTTTAAAAAGACTATATAGCGATTTTTTCTGGTTCAAAAAGACTATATAGCGCTTTTTTCCCAGTTCAAAAAGACTGTAAGCCATTTTTACTCGGTTCAAAAAGACTATATAGCGATTTTTTCCGGTTCAAAAAGACTATATAGCGATTTTTCTGGCGTTCAAAAAGACTATATAGCGATTTTTCCCGGTTCAAAAAGACTATATAGCGACTTTTCTCGGTTTAAAAAGACTATATAGCGATTTTTTCTGGTTCAAAAAGACTATATAGCGCTTTTTCCCAGTTCAAAAAGACTGTAGCCATTTTTACCAGTTCAAAAAAGACTATATAGCGATTTTTCCGGTTCAAAAAGACTATATAGCGATTTTTCTGGCGTTCAAAAAGACTATATAGCGATTTTTCCCGGTTCAAAAAGACTATATAGCGACTTTTCTCGGTTTAAAAAGACTATATAGCGATTTTTTCTGGTTCAAAAAGACTATATAGCGCTTTTTCCCAGTTCAAAAAGACTGTAGCCATTTTTACCAGTTCAAAAAGACTATATAGCGATTTTTCCGGTTCAAAAAGACTATATAGCGATTTTTCTGGCGTTCAAAAAGACTATATAGCGGTTTTTCCCGGTTCAAAAAACTATATAGCAATTTTTCAGGGGTTCGAAAAAGACTATATAGCTGTTTTTTCCGGCCAAAATGGCTATATAGCTACCAGTTTTTTAAAAGTTCAGGGGGGTAATACCCCCCTCACCCCCCCCCTATGCCCATGTGTGCTGAGAATCGTCTCAAAACGGCGCGAAGCGCCAAAAAAGTTGACATTTTCCCTTTCGAAATGGTGAACTGTATACCTTTTCTGCAATTTTTGTCTTCCCAAGAATTTTTTTCTATTTTTTCGTCTATTTTTCGGCGCACCGCGTCAAAAAGCCATTTTAGAACTATATTTTGTTTAATTTATCTCGAGTTTTCATCGGCAAAGAAGGAACATCGTCATAAATGCTAACAAATGGTGTTTCTGACGCTTATCCATTTGTTATTTCGATTTTTCGTCTTTAAAAAAATTAATATAAAAAACAGGGACTACGTTCAAAAATTTTATCCCCAAAAATTCAAATTTGAATTAGACAAGGTAAATAAGTCAAAATTATCCGGCACTTCACGCCGAATTTTCAGCATTGTTTTCTTTGCAGATTCGAAATTCAACATATGTAATAGCAAGAATGTCAAAATTTTCGATGGTCGAGCTTGCGCCGGATGATGAGCAAATCAATTATGCGGATAGTTCAACTTTTTTGTATTCAATGGATCGAAATCTTTTACAACATTTAAAAAGAAATTTCTCAATCGTATAGAACTCGCCAAGAATTGCATAAAAATACTATGATTTTTGACCTACTCCAACGACGGTGCCCGAGATATATATGTATGTGACTAAAAATTTTTAGTCCCCTCACAAAACTTGAATTCTAATTACGAATCTGTGCATTACAATCTTCCAGTAAATATCCTATAGAATAATGGGGATTCTCCAACCAAGAGTTGTCATCATACGTGGGCGTAGCACCAAAAGTTCTCAGGAGGGGGGGGTGCAAGATTTTTCAAAGGTGAAAAATGGTAGACCTTAAAAATTGTGATATGGCGAAAAGAACAATTTTTCAACGTTTCTCATCGAGCACTATCCATTGGCATCAAAAATTGCGGTAGACCTTCAAAAAAACAAAAAAATTCTCAAAATTGTATTTCTCGGCGCGGTATTTTATTTTCTGGAGGGGTATTTTGTTTCTCAAGGGGTGCATACCCTCAAACCCCTACGCCCAGGTGTGAGTTGTCACCTGACACATAGTGCGTTAGTCTGGAAAGTTTACAACCCACAGAAAACTAAGATTCCGGTAGACCCCCGAAAATCCGGTAGACCTTTAATTACCTAAGGTTGCTCTTTTAAGGTCATTTCTTGCCATTTTTCGCGAAAAATAGAAAGTTATTAACCTCATACCCCGTCTAATTACCGAATCGCCCTCCAAACTTTAGTAATACTTTGGGTGTCGGTAATAAGTTAGAAGCATACGTGTAACAGGGGCGGATACGGGATCCCCCACCCAAAGTCGGTCGTCCTTCCATCCCTCCCCAAAGCTAGAACATTTTTGACTCCTGCCCGATTTTTTGGAAAAAAATCGATTTTTTGACCGTTTTTAGGTGTTTTTTATCGCTTTTGGCCAAAAATTGAGATCAGTTACCTCCTCCCACCAAATTGCCGGAAATCCGCCCACCCATATTTTCGAGCCGTTATATACATGTTTAATGAGATGTATATAAAATCAGAATGATTAGAGCAATTTTCGTGGAAATGTACCAAGCCACCCAAGCGAAAATTATGAACAAAAAACAAAGTTGCTGATCAAAACAATGTATTGCAGCATTGACGCGGACGGTTCCAAATTTCTGCACACACGCGTGAAAGATAATCATTTAAAATTAATTATAATTTAATCAGTCGGCTATACTCAAAAAAAAATGAGAGTACCTAGCAAATATTTTATTTTTGACAAAGTTGTATAAGATGCAAGTTTTTGCATATAAATCGAAGAACAGAGTTGAAATAAGTCAAAATTGGGGGAGGGATGAGGAACATAGGTGGGCGGCACCAAAGTTGTGGGGGTGCAAGATTTCTTCAAAGGCCAAAAAATAGCCTTAAAAATGGTGGTATGGCGAAAAAACACAATTTTTCAAATTTTCTCATCGAGCACTATCCATTGGCATCAAAAAAGCGCGAAAAAACAAACAAAAAAATTCAAAAATTGAATCCTGGGGGGTATTTTGGTTTCTGGGGAATGCATACCTCCCAACCCCCCCCCGCCCGAGGTATGGTGAGGAATGACCTGTTCGATTATTTATTCGTACAAGGCTACTAATCTAAACGCACTTCACCCCCCAAGAATCATTAATTTTCCAAAAAAGTGCTGTTTTAAGCGCTCTTTAGCCTACTTTTGACTCACATGCAAATTTTTCGGCGCTTCGCGCCATATACTCATTTTTTGACTATATCTTGTTCGACTAGCTTGATTTTTTCACATTTTATCAGCATTTTTTAAACGGTTTCACGTTGTAAAATAAAAAAAGCATAGTGAGACACGCCAAAAACGGTGTTTTTGACGCAAACTTACCATTTCGAGCCCAAAAAAGGCAATTCAGAAAAAATTGTTGCGTTCAACTCCTCGAATTCCCATACTGTGCATGTCTGGGCATAGCCAGGATTTTATTTCGGAGGAAATACCGGAAATTTAAAAGTCACATATTCCGAGAACTGTTAGCGCTACACGGAGATTTTGTCATTTTTTAAGCATTTCTAGACGATATTTGCACCACGATGTAAAGAAAAGTTTCATGAAATCAAATAGTTTTTGCTTATTTCAAAATCAAATACAATAAATCTCGGTCTAAACTACCAAAACCTCAATATCGAGTCGAAGCTCTAAACCTTTAGAAATTTCCAAATTCTTTTTCGAATTTAATTTTTGGGCTTTCTCGAGAATATAACAAAAAATAAAAAAATCTGCGCTAAACGCCAAGAAAATTTTGACATGCGCTCAAAAAATTTTTTCTTTGCTAGCTCAAAAGTGTGCTTAAGGGACCTATATTAGATATTTTTTATTTGATTTCTGAAATCTATAATTTTATTTCTTTGCTCGAAATAAAATCTTTCTTTTTTAATCTCGAGAGTATAGGCCTATCCACACCTGCCTAGTTTGAGTAGCTCACCATGAAACATGATGCTCTATAATCGTCAGATTTATATTAGATGATGCGTCGCGAGCTCCGCGTTTCGTCTATAATTCGCTATCATCTCTTTTTTATTATTATAGTATATTTATCTGTATCATGCCGTTAATCTGGCGATGCGGACGGCGCAATTTAGCTATTAATAGCGCCAACAAGAAGGAAGCGCGCATGTGAATGCCGGAAGCGCGCACGTGTCTGAATAAAGAACGGCATTCACGTGCGCGCTTCCGGCATTCACATGCGCGCTTCCCTCATGTTGGCGCTATTAATAGCTAAATTGCGCTGTCCGCATCGCCAGATTAACGGCATGATACAGATAAATATCCTATAATAATAAAAAAGAGATGATAGCGCATTATAGATGAAACGCGGCGCTCGCGACGCATCATCTAATATAAATCTGATGATTATAGTGCGTCATGTTTCATGGCGAGCACTGTACGCCCCGATTACACGATTTCAAGAGAAAATCATCAAATGCGGACTAGAATCATTGATTTGATCAAACAACAAACAATCGCCTCAATTTGTAAATAAAGGACTTCAGGCAAAACAGATACCCAGTCTACCTATTAAAATAAATCCAAAAACTTTTTAACAGCCAAATTTATCTAGCTACTTTTTGGAATAGACGACAAAACTGGACACTTTTTTATTATTCAAAAATTTATATATATAAATTCTAGTGAGAAGTCGAGTGCTTTATTATCAAATTTCCGCACATATTTTTAATTAGAGGAAATTTTTTGAATTTTAAATAATCCGCTTTACACAATTTCCACGAATTAATTAGAGAAATATAGAATTTCGAGGGTCCTAAAATTGACTGGTGGGATATAAAAAAGTCATCTTTCGTCGTTTTCCATCAAGATCCATCCCCGGTAATCAAATAGTAACGTAAAACCAAATTTTTTTTATTTAGAAATGAAATTGCATGGGTGCAGCCGATTCCGCGTCAAAATTTGATGTTTAGTTTTAAATTATAATTAAAAATTCAAATTCAAAGTCACCTGCCACTATAAAATTTTCATCGACTCCCGAACACCGTGTCAAAATTCTGTTTTTTGGCTTATTATTGGTGATTTGGGCTTTAAACTTGTTGTAGGGCCCATTTCTTAATTAACAAGCAAGCCTATATACAATATCGTTTAAATTTTCCAACTTGACGAATTGTAAATTTAAAACAATGCCTACATTCTACTCTTTTTAGTCATTGGGAAAAATTTTGTTTACAACGCAATTTCTATAGTAAGAAACTGCTTTTGAGCTAAAATCTCGCAAAAATGGCTAAAATAGCACTTGTTCTGACGATTGTTTTTCATCAAAACCTATGGACGTGAAACTTTTTTTCGGGGGGGGGCAAAAATGGTCTGCGGGGGTAAAACATCCCCACCAAGATCACGTACGTAAGTGCATTGCCACTTGAAAGAGATCATGCATTGAATTATCTTGTAGAAATCTTCTATCCTCATTCAAATTAATGATTTTAATTATTTTACATTTAATTTATTTCATTTTATTTTTACCTGTTACATTCTTGATAAACCTTTCTTTCTTATTATAAGTAGACAACTATATATATATATAAAGCATTATATTTTAAATAATCCACTTTACACAATGTAACTTTTCAGTCACTTTACAATGCGCGTGGCGGCTTTCCACGCTTCCCGCGCAGTTCTAATATTGTATTCTACTTATGTATGCGCACTTATAGACCAGCTTTGTAGCAGTTTCCAAATCAGCCCTCGAAACATTTCTGTAGTGCATAGCCTACTACACGTATACATTCGGCGCTTTACAATACGTGAAAGCGGTTTACACAGGGCAAAAAAATATCACATTTGCACGCCCGTATTACAACAAAAAAAATGTAGACCGTACTTTGATAGTAACATTGCCCTTGGTGATTTTGCGCATATTGAATCCGACGGTCGGTATCATATCTTCGGTAAACTGGCCGCTCTTGAAAAAAATAAGACGAAAGTGTAAAGTCAAGAAGGTAAACTTGCGCAGATTAAAAAATCAGTGACTTCTAACAACGATATAAGTATCCGATGTTGACTAATTACTCAAAAATCCAGAACAACCACGAGTCCAATCCTGGAAACGATAATTACGTTTCTTTACACTAGGCTACTACGAAGCAGTGTAAACACACCTATACAGATTTTGATGGAAAAATATTTACCCAAATACTAAAGATGTACTATTTTTAGCATGCAAACTCGGACGCTTTTTTCCAATATCTTGACTAGGGTGGCCACTGGTTTCCCAAAATAAAATTCCCGGGTTTCCCGGGTGTTTTATGGACAATTTCCCGGTTTTAAATCATGCTTTAAACGCACATTATAAACGCAGAAGTGTCTTGATTAATGATAGAGGATAAGGCACAATCAAATTTTAATCAAACAAATGCAAATACTACGCGAAACGTTTTGGAACAATCATAGTTTCTTTTTCAATCATGCTAACGAGTTGTCGAATAGCAGTTCTCACAGCCTATAATACACATAGTACAGTAGCGATGTTAGTGTGGTAAAACAGGATTTTCGATCTTTGGTAGTGTATTTCAGCTAAATTCTGGGGGTTTCTCACGCCAAAAATTACTAAAAATCGTCTCAAACGGCGCGAAGCGCTGAAAAATTCGACATTTTTCCAATCTAAATCCAAATTCTGCCATTTTAAAGATATATCGGACCAGTGGTGGATCTAGGATTTTCCTAAGGGGAGGGGTACGGCATCTTAACTTTACCGAAAACAGTCAAAAATAGGTCCGAAAATTCGCCCTTACCGCGCGAAATGACGTTTTTCCGGTGTTCTACATTGTATACTTTTACATAAAATCACTTGACGCAATATTCCTTCTAAAAATTTTAAAATGTTAGACAATTTTGTGCGAAAAAATCATTAAATTTCTTTGACTTTAACGAAAATCTGGCGCGAAGCGCCGAAAAATTTGTGAAATTAAGGCGGATAAACGTCTAGAAGCATGATTTACTGCTCGATTTCCTGTATTTATATATAGCATTTGATGCGAAACATCGAAATTTTTAATTGAAAATAGAAGAAAACTATGCAAAAATAGCTGTTAAAATTGTTTTGAAACCTACATGAAAAGGAAATGGCTTCCAGGCAGTGTTTTTTTGTTCAAGGTCCATTTGTACATATATATACAAAGATGGTCCCTAACAGGGGCGGATTTAGGGGGAGCGGCCGCCCCCCCCAACTGGCCCGAAATAAAGCGCAAAATTAAGAATTTTTAAACGGCTAATTTTTCCGCCTAAGTCAGGGTTCCACCCCCCCCCCCCTTAGGGGTACCGCCCTACTCCCCGTTAGGAAAATCCTGGATCCGCCACTGGTCCCTAAAAGTCTTTGTACATTTTGTACACACACACTTTTAGGTACTATGATATAGTATGGTAGCGACTTTAGTATGGTAAAAATGATAGTGTACATATCTTGGCTAATTCCTGGTTTTATGAGGGCAAAAATCATTACGAATCGTCTTAAAACGGCGCGAAGCGCCGAAAAATTCGACATTTTTCCTTTCGAAATGCGATTTCTGCTATTATAAAGATATATAGGACACGCAATTGCTCATTTCGCGCGAAGCGCCGAAAATTTTTGCGAATTTCAGACCTTTATTGCAATTTTTGTCTTCCCGAAAAATCTTTGTACATCTACAAAGACTGTCCCTAAAAGTCCTTGTATATCGGGAAAAATCTTTGCCGAGTACAAAAAAACACTCTTGCACCAACGTCTTAACTAACAATAGTACAAATAGCTACTAAAACAAAGAGAATACGCAAATAGCAATCAACGATGTGACAATGGGCGAGAACAAAAACGGGAATAAATGCTAAAAGCCATAAAAAATGTAACATTGCACTATTAATTCAATATTTTTGGCCTCCGAAAACCGAGTTCAGACTAAATTTCTTGACGAAAATCCCGAGTTTTCCCAGGTTTCCCGGGTGCCAAAAAATCCTTGGGCATTTCCCGGGTTTCCCGGATTCCCGGGTGAGTGGCCGCCCTGTTAATAATTTACAGCTAGATCAAGTTTTTTAACATCAAAGAAACCTTAATTAAAAAATGAAGGAATGACAGCCGCAAGTTAACTTGAAGAAAACAAAGCCAAAATATAGTTTTATCGAAAAATAATCAGTTTTGAGATAAAATTCACGACTAGAATAATCGTCTAGTTCAAAACCCAAAATTTCGGCAGGAAAGCCTACACGAATTGAAATTTTATCCTGCTATGTGATTCATCAATTCAACATATTACAAAAATCAGCTAAAATCAGTGCGTGCAAGGTATTCACTTCGAAACAATGCAATTCTAAGCATAAAATATTCTGAATGTTAGTCAAATTGTGAAAAAGCTATAATTATAAAACATGAAGTAGTTTTATTCATCCATGCACAGCATGGGAATTCTGGGGGGGTGAAAACCTAAAGTGCCTTTTTTGGGCCTAAAAATGGCCGGTACGCTTTAAAAAAACATCGTTTTTTGGCGTTTCTGACGATACTCTATGCTTCTAGAGCATAAAATCATGAAAAAATTTCGAAAAAGTCGAATAAATTGACCAATATATCGCTTAAAACATGAATATATGGCGCGAAGCGCCGAAAATTTGGCGAGTTTGAGCAAATATTTAGATAGCCAAAAACCCTTAAAAGGACACATTGCCTACCAATTTTCAGGTAAGTTAAAGAAACTTTTGAAAAATCGCCAATTCTGGGGGGGGTGAAAAATTATTTTGCGGGGGGTAAAAAATGATTCTGCCGGGGGGGGGTGAAAACTCCCTCAAATCCCCCCCAAGATCATGTATGGTTGTATTCCGAAAAATTTTCATAAAAGATATAAGATAAGTATGTACATCATTTCTATTTTACAAAACAAGCGTATTAGCTTACAGCAATAACATTGACAAAGGTGGTTTTTCCCGAATTTTGCAGACCAACTAAAGTCAACTCCATCTCCTCTTTCCAGAACAAACTGCGAAACCAGTCTAAGATTCTGTTTACCAACGCCAACATGGCTGAATCGAATACAGGTACAAGTTTATTTAGTACAATTTGGCTATTTTGGCACGATAGACCCTAAAAATATAAAAACATTAAAAAATAATACCAAAAATGGAACAACTGATATGTAAGTGATAAGTGCGGCGGTCGGAAGCGAAAAATGGCAAAAGCGCCTTTAAAAAAGCAATACGCCACAACCTCAATGAGCACTTAAAAAACAAAAAAGGCTAAACTGCATAATAGCGGTAAAATCCCAAATCGTCAAATAGACCTTTAAGCGTTCAAGTTTTTTATTTAGGCTTTCAAATGTCTTGGAAAAGGATCGTACAAAATAGATTTTATGGAACAACGGCCAATATTGCAACATTATAGGCCATTAAATTTAAAATGGTCCTATTCTTGAATACGGGATTCTTATCATTGCAATGTAATTCAACTTTCTGCTTACATTTCGTTAGGGTTTGGGTTTAAAAGTCTGAGCTTTTTTAGGTTACTTGGGTCGATATACATATGTACTTATGGCTCAGGTCGGAATACAAATAAAAATACAAATACAAATACAAAATTCGGGACCACTAACTAGCTTTTTTTACAGGCCAAATATGAAAAATTATTAAAACGTCCAGTATGCAATGCTTCAATGTTAGAAACTGCATTTTTCAGACTTTTCATCCAATTCTGAGTCGTTTCGTTACTTGACTTTTCAGACCATTTTACTTTATTCTAGGCATTTTATTGTCAAATAAAATAGAAATGTGCTAGTCGCCGCGAAGCGCCTAAAAATTGTTTAGCAGCCTTGCTATGCCACTCTCGTCCCCAAAAATCACGCACAGAATACTTTATGCTTCAAAATCGTCTGACAGTTACTCGAATCTTGGACCCTGAGGTAGGGGTAATACCCCCTCAACAGTTTTTTTTGTACACGGCAAAGATTTTTCCCGATGTACAAAGACTTTTCGGGACCATCTTTGTACATGTACAAAGATTTTTGGGAAGACAAAAATTGCAAAAAAGGTCTAAGATTCGCCACAATTTTCGGCGCTTCGCGCAGAAATGAGTAATTGTGTTTTCTATATATGTATCTGTATAATGGCAGAAATTGCATTTCAAAAGGGAAAATGTCATATTTTTCGGCGCTTCGCGCCATTTTAAATCGATTCTTATCTATTTTTGCCCTTACAGACCCAGAAATAAGCTAAAATACCCTACCAAAAGTCGAAGGACTCTGTTTTTACCACACTAAAATGACTACTGTACTATATTATAGTAGGTACCCGAAAATTTGTGCGTACAAAATGTGCAAAGATTTTTGGGAAGACAAAAACTGTAAAAAGGTGTAAAAGTACCTGAAATTTTAGGTGCTTTGTGCCGAAATGAGTGATCGTTTGTCTTGTATATCTTTAAAATGGCAGAATTTGCATTTAGAATAGGAAAATGTCAAATTTAGACAATTATTAGTAATTTTTGGCGTCACAAAGCCAGAAATTAGCTAAAATACACCACCAAAGATCGAAAACCCTATTTTACCACACTAAAATCGCTACTGTATTATTATAGCACACAAAAATTTGCATGTACAAAATGTACAAAAACTTTTAGAGACTATCTTTGTACATGTACAAACAAACCTTGCACAAAAAAACACTGCCCCTCACCCCCTCAGATGGGACTGTATGATACGGCTGATAGTCGACATATTTTACAGTAATTCTGCATTCCACCCTAAAAATTATCCACTGAGATCTGCAACAAATGATCAGACTCCAATAATCAGATTTACTTGCAGTGCTGGCTATATATACATGATCTTGAAGGAGAGTTGCACCTTCCTCCCCAAAGAAAAATTTTCACCCTCACCCCAAAAAATTTTTTCATCCCCCCTGAATTGGCAATTTTTCGGAAGTTCCTGAAAATATTCTGAAAATATGTAGAAAAGGTACTTTTCTGAGCGTTCGCCCCATGTGTTTTGACTATATTTTGTTCAATTTGTTTGACTATTTAGATTTTTTTCGAAATTTTTTAAAATGTTTTTATGCTCTAGAAAGATGGACCATCGTCAGAAACGCTGAAAACGATGTTTTTGACCCCTATCCACCATTTTTAGGCCCAAAAAAGGCACTTTATCATCCCCCAGAATTCCCATGCTATGCATGTAGTGCTAGCACATAAGACATAGTTTCCCAAGGTCGAAAGTTCAGCGGCGGAGGGGTGAAATCCCGAAATTTAAGATCACTTAATATAGTTTTAGCCTTTTTTGCACGTCAAATATGAAAAATGATCAAAACATTCGACATATATAACATGTTTTAATGTGGTAAACTGCGTTCTTTAGTACTTTTTGTCCAATTCTGACTAGTTTAGTCACTTTTGTAATTAAAAATATAAGAATTGATCCTAAAAAAACAGAAATGTATATACTAGTAAAAGATTTTAACATCTTTGCTACTTTCGTACCTAAAAATCATGCAGAAAATGTTTAATGCTCGATATTGTCTGACAATGATTCAAGTCTGGGACCCTGATGTAAGGGTACAAAACCCCACCCCTCCTATAAGATATGTGACATACGAGTACATTTTGATCAAGCAAAAATACGGGTAGAATAGGTTTAAATCTAAAAATCAAGTGACCCTACAAGAAAAACCAATGTCTTGCAACCTAACCATTTTTACCCCAGATAGAGATGGTCCTAATAAGAAAAAAACTTAAGGATACGACTTCAGAAGAAATTTACATACAGACGCTCAGAATATTGATTAACCCAACATGCTGATGATGTTTGATAATCGAATTGAAAATTTAAAAACTTAATTTAACAAAAACACTCGATAGATAATTGATAATTCTGTTAGAAGAGGCTTGAAAAATATGACAGATACTTAAAAAATTCAAAAGCCCGACCAACTAAAAACAGCGTCAGATCCTCAAAATGGAGATTCAATGAACCTTCTTAAAACACAATTCCCTATTAGCACATAGATTTTCTGTTTCAAAAAGTGGTACATAATTCAATTTTTAGCTTGAAATTTGTCAGTGCAGATTCGAAAATAAGCTTAGTTATTTCTTTTTACAATTTATTCGGTGTGACGACTGCAATTACTTGCGGATTCAGATTGGTGCCAGACATGAGCTAAGCCTAAGGCATAAATGGAGCAAAACTTGCTCTGCTCACTCTGCAATTTTTGCCCCATTTACCTCAGGCTTAGCCCATGCGCTGGCATCAATTTGAATCCACATAACAAAGCCTGAGCCGAAGACATTGGTAACCCCGCTCAGTCACAGTCCCCCAACGCTTCGGAGACTAATCCAAACATTCCCGAATGCACAGCTTACTTTTCGCCGATCCGTTTCTACAACACCAATTTACAACTTTTTTCCGAATAACTTACTGAAAAAATATTTCCGTTCGACAATATTGTCAGAATCGTGTCCAGTATACTCGATCTGGTCACAAAACTTGGTTTTGAAAAATAAAATTTGAGAAAAAATGTAGGGTCCTTCTTATTCCAGTAGTGCCGCCTAAAGATCAATAGCAAGTAATTAAATTAAATCAATCCGGCAGCAAACATCGGAAAATTCATGAAATTTTACTCCTAAGACGCATTTTTGCATTACATAAATTGTCCAAATCCGTTCAGAAGATAAAAATTTTCAATCATAGTAAAGTTGTAGAACAGCTGTCGATAAAAGTGCTGCAGTCCGCGCGACCCCTTAACATCAATAACAAATAGGTAAAAAATTAATTCAATCCGGCGCGAAGCGCCGTAAAATTTTAAAATTTTAGCTCTGAAACGCATTTTTACCTGACAAAAATTGTCCGAATCTGTTCAGAAGATAAGGATTTTCAATTATGGATTCTAAAATGAATTTCACCCTTCTAGAAGGTATTTTCGCATCATAAAAATTTTCCACAATGCGAACTTAGCCCAAAACTTTTTCTAAATCGCAAACTTTCAGCTCACAAAAACCCCTAAATGCGCATAAAAACAGCGTCATCATTTTCCGTTCGGACGAATCGAAAAGCAGGCAACATACAGTACTATAACGCATAGAATCAGATATTGCACTGAAGGATAACTCTTGCTCTACATAATTTTTTTGATTAAGCTATACAAGAAATAGCTCAGGAATCCAATGTCCATATTGCAGTACCGAAACTGCATTGCCTCTTGCATGACGAGCAGTCAAGCTGTCAGCAATTACAGTAATAACGAAATTCAGTTTCTGAGTGACTTTATGCACCTACATATAGTCTGATTCACGTAACTTCGTGCATAAATTTTAAAAATTTTTATACGATAATTATATATCAGACCAATGCTATAATCGCAATATGTCAGCTTATTCTTGGAGATTCTTTTAAAATTTATGACCAAACTTGTGTGAAACAGACTATAAATGAAAATTGACTAAATATGTCTCCCGCTATAATGCAGCTCTGAGACCACGACGAATGGCTTGCGTCTACTCATATCATTGCATAATTGCGATTCATCACTTCGATCTGATAGCTGCGTCTTACAATGAAATTCGGTCGTTGTCTCGCGTTAAAAGATTCAAATATACATTTAGCGTTAGTGTAAACCAATTTACCATTCAACGAATAAGGTTCTTGAAGCCCTAATATGTCACCTGAAATGGGTGTACGTGTAATCTACTTTTTTGTCACCGTTTCTTTCCGTCTTTCATCAGAAGTATTAGCCATTTCTTTCCGCGAGTAGCCTTGCATCATCCCCGCCATATTTGAAATCACCAATAGTAAACCGAGGTATCAACGACATGCTGTATAGTCTTTACTGACTGGGCTAGATGGCCGCGTACTGTAAGCAGTCGTGAACGCAATTCTTTATAATGAAGGATCCAAAATCGTGCTGCTAACAGCTGCTTTCAAATGTGTTGTTTATACTGCGAAATACTGAACGGAAATAAACAACATCGTTTACACAGTTTTTTCTAAAACTGCTATCGAATATCAACGTTTGACTAGCACTATTAGTCGGCTATAAGCATGCATTCTATATATTACGGACAATCAACCAAATAAGAAGACATAATCTTGGATCGTTGTAACTCCCACATGCTGGCAAACGCCCATGCTAACAAGAGCTTATTCTCTCTTGAAGTCTCTACGTTAAGAAACAAGGATTTGGTTACTAACCCTCTCACATTAGCCTCTCCTCCCATAGAAGCATAGACATGCAGTTTCAGTGAGCTTGTCTAACTTCAGGCCGAGTACACAATGACTTGAGAATAAGAGATCACTAAAGACAATACAAAAAATGTTCATATCATGTTGAGTAAAAAGCGTAGTTTTGAACTGTTTTACTGTCAAATACGCCGCACTAGAATGATGGCGGTTATGGTGCTACTGATAGTGATAAAGGGGTGGGCGCAAGCCCTTCACGCAGGCTAAGAAACCCATTGTGTACCCCACAGAAACTTTTGAGAGCCACAGTCAAGACCACAAGTAACATCGCTCAAGCGCCGGCACGACAGGCAACAGGCACCTGTGACCTGCCTGTGAATCGGCCAAAATTTTATATTGGTAAACACGCGCGTCAAAAGAAAATTGCCAGTGTGATGCCTGTCACTTTGACTGTCAGGCGCCTGTAGAACATGCGCTTGTGCGATGTTACTTGTGGTCTTGACTGTAGTCACACAAACGTTTTGAGGCTTTAATAAACCCCAAAAGTTGAGCAACAGGCTCCTGTAAAACGGCCGAGGGTTCAATATGTGGAGCTTGGAAGAACCTAGCTCTCAACTTATCAAACCTAGGGCAGTGACAAAGGAAGTGGATAGAATCCTCTTCTGTGAGCGGACATTTTGCGCATTTGGGGTTGTCGAAGACCCCAATAGTACATAGGTGTCTGTTGAGGGGACAGTGTCCAGTTAAGAGACCAGTTACTGTCTTAAGCAGATTACGATCTAAGCTGATCAAGGAGCTGGCTATGTTCTTGCAAGGCATCTCCGTAAAGGATCTGGCCTGATGGCAAGTCTTTTGCTCACTCCAATATTGAACATGTTGTTCCCTGACCCAGCAGTTGATGTCAGCCTTAGCAACAGATCTGGAGACAGCAACTACCGGTTCTGGGCCAACGTGTTTACGTGCTGATCCCATTTTTGCGGCATGATCCGCATATTCATTGCCCTCAATGTCGTAGTGACCTGGGACCCATAATAATTTAACATTGTTGTCCTGCGAGAGTTCTTACAAAGCAAGAACACACTCGAGAAGTAACTTTGAAGACACTTTTGGAGATAGAAGTGACCTCAGAGCAGATTGACTGTCAGAGCAAATAAAGATGTTCTCATTTCTGAGGGCCATCAATTCTCTACTACGGCAGCATTGTGAAATAGCGAGCATTTCTGCCTGAAAAACAGTACACATACTGCCCAAGGTAAAATACCGCATCTGTTTTAACTTCTGGAAATAGATGCCCGCGCCTGAGGTATTCACAAAGCGTGATTCATCAGTGTAGCAGACAATTCCAGGAGGCGAGAGAATATTCACTCTAGATTTTTCCCAGTCATCCCTAGTGAGAAACTGAATGGTATACGGTCTACCAAAAATAAATTTTGGTACAATAAAGTCACTTGGCATTTTGAGTACTGGCCTATTGGCCTTAGCCCAAACAGCATTGTGACCTACAACCTTGCCTTTTGCATTCCAACTGCCAGCTATGTTTAGTCGATTTGCAGCTGCCCTTGCAGAGCCCGCCCTCCACAAAGATTTGCAGGGGAGGCAGGTCCAGCAAGACTTCCATGGCTGCAGTTGGTGTGGTGCACATGGCACTACAGGCAAGCCATTCTATGTAAATGACTAAGCTGACATTTCACAGTAGACAAGTGTGCATGAGGCCACCAGATTAGTGAAGCATAGGTGATCATGGGTCTAATCACAGACACGAAAAGCCATCGCATGACCTGTGGTGATAGACCCCAGGATTTTCCTACAGCTCTACGACATTGCCGGAATGCATTAACAGCCTTCTGACATTTGTCCTCTACATGATTGCGCCAGTTTAATTTTTGGTCCAAAATAAGTCCCAAAAATTTGACCTGGTCTGCACGTTGTAGTGGCATACCATAGAAAATTGGTGGTTTAAACCCATCAAGTTTCCGTTTATGAGTGAATAGCACCATTTCGGTTTTCTGTGGGTTCACAGATAAACCATTATGGTGACACCACTGTTCCACCTTGGCTAAACCACTTTCCATAAGTAAGGAAATGGTGTCAAGGAACCTTCCAGTAACAAGGATTGCCAAATCATCAGCATATCCTTGACTGTAGAGGCCAGACTTTTGCAAATCCTGCAAAGTTCGTCCACCACAGGGCACCACAGCAAAGGAGATAGTTCACCTCCTTGTGGACAGCCTTTCGTGGTAGTGAAGATCATGCTGTCTCCACAAGAGTCAGTCATGATATGGCGAAATCTTAGCATAGCATCAATCCATTTAACAATGGTCTGATGTACGCCATGATTGGATGCTGCTTTGCAGATAGCATTGAAGGTTGTATTGTCAAATGCCCCTTCAATGTCCAGAAAAACGCCCAGTGTGAATTGTTTGTTGTCTAATGCCCATTCAATCCTAGAAACTACTTCATGAAGGGCCATATCAACAGACTTTCCACACCAATACGCATGTTGTGTAACATGTAAAGCATGTTCTAGCAAGGGACCATCTCTTATAAAACGATCGATTAATCTTTCCATACACTTCAGTAAGAAGGAGGAAAGACTAATTGGTCTGAAGGATTTTGCCAGGTCATAGGAACTACGCCCTGGCTTAGGAATAAAGATGACCTTTACTTGTTGCCAGGCTATTGGAACATAGCCAAGTGCTAGGCATCTTTGATAAATATTCACTAGGGGTCTCACCAGCATGTCCAGTCCTTCCTGCAAAAGAGCTGGAAAAATGCCATCAACCCCTGGGGTCTTGTAGGGTTCAAAAGACTTTACAGCTCAGCGAACCTTATCAGGTGTTATCACCCTGCAGGCGAGAACTTGGTCACCAAAGCCAGAAAAACTGGTTGGGCCCAATGTGTCCGGATATGCCTCATTTCCAACTGCAAAGCTGCCAGGAAAATGAGTGTCAAGAAGGTGAAGCAGGGTTTCCCTTTGGTTGAGTGTATACTGACCCGAAGGTAGTTTTAATGAGCCAACTTCACCTACTTGTGGTTTACATAAAATGCGGCGAAGCCTAGCAGCATCCGACATTTTATCAATGTTGTAGCAGTAGTCCTGCCAGCACAAATGCTTTCTAAGGCATATAAGATGCTTATACTCCTGTCAAACCTTGCGATAATCAGCCCAATCGGAAACTGATTGAGATAATTTCGCTTGATTCCAAGCTCTCCTACTTTTTCTTACAGAGGTCTTGGAGCTCCCTATTCCACCAGGGAATAGGTTTTCTCTTTTCCCTCTGTAAGCTGCAGGAGTTCTCATAAGAGGATGTAAGAGCTTGCTGTACAACGTCAACAGCACCCTCTATGTCCTCTTTTGTTGAGCAACTAGGAGCCCAAGAACCCAAGCGACTACTAAGGTGCTGCTTAAAAAGAGCCCAATTAGTGGACCTTGAATTCCTGTACAACTTAGAAGAAAAGAAATCAGCATGTAAAGAGAAGCGTATCTGTATATGGTCAGATAGAGACTCATCTTGTGAGACATGCCAATTTCTTATATCATTAGCGAGGTCGAGAGAACATAAGGTTAGATCAATAACCTCCTGTGTCTTTGCCACAACAAATGTGGGTTCACTTCCCCTATTTAATAAAATTAAATTGGTGGAGGCTAAATATTCAGCAAGTGCAGTCCCATGTTTATTGGTATTGCTGCTGCCCCACAAGGTGTGGTGAGCATTGGCGTCACACCCAATAATTAGTGGTATCTGCTTTTTACTGCTGTAGTCAACCAGAAGAGAGAAAGCTCTACCTGGAGGTAAATGAGGAGAGTCAAAAGGCAGGTATGCTGATGTAACAATAATGTTACGCCAGTGCCCTGCACTTTTATAACTTAACTCAACAGACACCATGTCATGGTTGCTAAATTGTTGAAGGAGCACTGGGTTAAGTTTCTGTGAGGCAAGCACGCAAGCCCTTGGTCCTTGTACCACAGTCCCTACTAACACAGTATATAATTTATTATTCAATCCACATACCTTGTTCTTATAGATCCAAGGCTCCTGGATCAACGCTAGTTTTGTCTGCAGTTTCGCTAGGCAGCGACTAAGTACACCAGTCGCACCTTGGCTATGCTGCAAGTTAATTTGGAATAATTTCAGTACTGATTGGGATGGGAGAGTACTAGTACCAACCATCCTAATCTATGTACAAAGGCTTAGGAGTTGGGTGTGCAACAGCAATTGCTTGCTGTGCTCCCCCACTACTAATTGCCCTAGATTTGGAGGGAGCTGGGTCCTCCTGAGCAGTATTCTGTCCGGTGCCCCTGCTCGAATCAGAACCTGTAACTTCGGGCAGGTTAGTGCCAGATCCCTGGAGGGCTCTGGCAGCACAAGCCTGCTTACAAAGTTTTTGTTTCTGGGCCCCGCTAAGTTGCTTGCGCAAATTTAAGGAGCCCAGTTTCTCCGAAAGGTTCTCCAAGGGAGTCCCTTTTGCAAGTGTTCCAGTAGCATTGCCCTCAACTGCCACCTGGTTCCCTATGGCAACTGAGGAGTCACAAGTAGCTCGGCCACCAGTGATGCCCTGTGACAACACACCACTAGTTGGGTTGCAAGCACACCTGGGCGTGGGGGTTTGGGGGTATGCACCCCCGAAAAAAACCAAAATACCTCACCCCAGAAATCAAAATACCCCCCAGAATTCAATTTTTGAAAATTTTTTCTTTTTTTTCGCAATTTTTGATGCCAATGGATAGTGCTTGATGAGAAACGTCGAAAAATGGTGTTTTTATCGCCATACCACCATTTTTTAAGGCCATTTTTTGATCTTCAAAAAAATGTTGCATTCCCCCCCCCACCAGAATTTTCTTGCTGCCCACGTATGGTTGCAAGGCAAGTAGCATGACCGCCAACATTGCCTTGCAACGACACAGTGCTGGCTGGGTCTCCGGAGATTTTAGAACCCTCGTCTGCCGGATACTGAGGGCCAGTCTCTGATAACTCCATGGTCATAGAACAGTGAGTTGGTTCATGGCTGACAAACTCAGCAAGTTGACAGTTAGGGTCCCAGCAGGGCCCCTAGTGATCCCTTAATGAGCTCACCCTGCCAACTTCTAACAGCCACCAACCATCAGACATGCCCAGTAGCCACTCAAGCCCTGTGGAGCAGCTCTTGGTCTGACCTCTCAGTTAGCTTCATTGAGGTACTCAAATCCCTCCACTGCGGTAAAGTGGCTGCTCATCGGAGGGGCGGTTATGGTGCAGTCGGAGGATAAATCAAATGAAATGGCCGATAGACGACGATGTTGAAAATGAAGACAGTAATGCTCACAAAATGTCCTTAGAATATTATATCGTAAGATATTACACAATTTATCTGTCAAAATACTCATTAAATTGCAGCCTTCTGTAAACGACGAAATTTAAGCACAGAAAGGTTTATACTTAAGCAAATTAAATTTCTTGTCATTGTACACAGTGTTCATTAATATTAAGCATTAATTGTCAACAAATGTCACTAATATTAAGCAAGCCATTATTTTGCGAGTCACACCGTAATTATTCATAATAAATGCCCAGTTTGGCATCCAGTCGATACGTATGAATTCGAATTTCCTCTTGACGTTGTAAAAGGTCTTAAAATACACAATACAAACCACTTATCACCGGTTTTCCGTCTCACAGTGCAACGTATAAAGTCCATTTTGTCATTAAATTGTGTTTTTTTCGCCTGCATGTTCTTGCCAATAAAATCCTATTTCGTAAAAGGAAAAGAGATCAACAAAAAGTTATCACTATGTGACGTTTTAACATCTCAGCCCTTGCAGTATTAACACGCTATAGTTAGCATTTATTTCTGGTGTGCTATGATAGTCCAGTAATTTTGGCGCGCCTTGACACCATAGAGAAGCCAGAAAATTCTGGAGGGTCTAGTTGGGAAAATTGCTAAAACTGTTACTAAAAATAGAATTTAGAGGGTCTACAGTAATCTGCAAGGGGTTTTTAAATTCTATTAGGGGTGTAACCAGTGAACGACCGGGCCCAGAATTTGACCAGGAACCGGGCTTTCGAAGCCGGGACCGAGCCTTGTATTATACATAATTTGTACCTACATATGTCAAGCCTGATGTTCGTATGCATTGCATAAACTGAAACATGAGTAATCATGTATTCAGAAGCATAATCAGGGTCTCAACTTGAACGTTCTACAACCAATAGCACGCGATCTGTATTTTAAAAACAATAGATTGTCAACGTTATTAGGAAGCAGTCTGTAACGATCGAAGTTTGATATGTCACTGGCCAAGCTGCATTCGCGTTCGCTTGCCGAATTACCGCATGGAGCGCTAAAGTATTTTTTCGCCAGCAAAAGAGAATGCAATATGCTTTCTAGTCCTATTGTAACTGGAGGCGATTCATCACAATAATGACAATAAAAATATGGATTCTAATCATTCTTACTAAATCTTATTATTGTGTCAAAAATTATTATTCATTATTATTATTATTATATATTATCATCATATTTAAAAATTAATTCTAATCATGCTGTCTATTACAGCAAAAAATTTCAAACGTTTTATGTCTAAACAATTACAATTAAAAAGTCGCTTACTAGATCGCGTGTAGAGCCGATTTACATATATCAGAAGCTGTAGAAATGAAAGTAATTTCTCTCCACATATTTTTGAAATCTGGGCTGCAGTGTTCATACAGTTAATTTCGAAAAACAAATTTTATTTGCATAGAAATAATCAACTGGAGATGGCTACTACCTTCGCTATTTCTGGGGATTCCAGTTCATCCGCTTTATAGAACATAAGGGGGTCTAAGCATACGTGGGCAGCAAGAAAATTCGGGGGGGGGGTGCAAGATTTTTCAAAGGTCAAAAAATTGCCTTAAAAATGGTGGTATGACGAAAAAACACAATTTTTCGACGTTTCTCATCGAGCACTATCCATAGGCATCAAAAAATTGCGAAAAAAACGAAAAAAAAATTTAAAAATTGAATTCTGGGGGGTATTTTGATTTCTGGGGGGTATTTTGGTTTCTCGGGGGGGGGGGGCATACCGCTCAAACCCCCCACCCCCACGCCCAGGTGTGGGTCTAAGCCATTGTCTAAATTTCTCGTAACTATCGTTGTTGCTTTCGTTGTACCGCCTGCAAGTTACGGGACCTTGCTCTGCAACATTCACTGTCATTTGTTTCGTCCGATGACCAGAATGAAGTAGCATCTTTTTCTCTAGAAAATGCGGTTTTGTACTTATCAATTAAATGCGTATTTTTTAAATTGTTTCTAATTTAGTTTACTTCTTACTGCGCTTTGCTGGAGCTGGCATCGTTGCATCAGTAGCTTCCTCCATTAGAAGCTTTTCTACTTCCTAAACCAATCTATGTTTCATGAATATCGCATCTCACTTTTCAGCAAATTTCCGTAAACGAGCTTTCAAAGAAAAATAATCAGATTTTTAAAAGCCTGAAACGAGAATCGAGCACCGTTGCTAAGCCATGATAATCAGATGTTTCTACATAAACGAAATGTCTCCTGTCATCATCGCCGTAAAAGTAATTTTGAATTAATGCAAGTATCTCTAGTAGTGCCAGAATAAGTTGCATCAGCATCAGTAATACTGTCAGGCACGTAGGTCTTGGGGGAATAGGGATGTCCGGACCTCCCCCAAATTCAGAAAAACCGGAAAAATAGGACTTTTTAAACGTTATTTTGTGCTATTTTTGGCCTTCTTGGGCTTAGTCCCTCCAAATTGGTGTTGGTCCCACCAAAATAGGAGGGCCAGCTACGTGCCATGGGTATAGTCTCGAAAAAACACACATTTTAACTTTTGGCAAACATTGTGGCGTTTTCGAATGGTTTCAACAAATTAAAAACTGAAATTAAAATACTTAAAATACTGAAATAAAGATCTTACATACAAATTTAATTATGCTTTGAGCGGGTCGGAAATCATTATCAGAAATTGACAAATTTGCGCCCAAGTCTAGTTCATCGGATGCATCACATAATGCTCGCTTCCGCTCTAAAAAACCAGATATTAGTAAAAAAGTTGAGAGATAATTTTTAAATTTCAACTATTATTCTTTGTAACATGTCGTTAACACTGATCATTCGCGTTTCATTTGATATGATGAGGACGTGGCTTGGCACGCCATTCGTTTTCTGGACCCTTGCCAAGCCTTCTGCTGGTACCGTGCTGCTGCAAAACTTTTTGACAACGTTTTGACATCGCTTTACCATATTTTCTGAAACAAAGGAAACGAGTAGTCAGCGCGATTTATATTTATTTATATCAGAAGTAGCTGCGTTAGCGCGTACCTATAATATACATGTTTGGCCTCCTTATTTCTTATATGTTTATCAGCAAGGTGCGAATTTTATGTCCAAATCCCCTCCTACAAATATAGCTAATAAAAAACGAATGGTTTCAACAAATTAAAAACTGAAATTAAAATACTTAAAATACTGAAATAAAGATCTTACATACAAATTTAAGTTTTGCAGCAGCACGTTTTTTAATTTTTTTACCTTCCTACCCATTATGTAACGAGCATGTAAAGTTTTACTGTAACGTTATAACATATTTAGTAGGAAACGTGCAAGCTTACTGGAAACAGACTGCATGTACGCTTTGCATACCCGCAGCAAAAAACTGCTGCACTAACCAATTGATGCCAGGTATGCTTGCCGTAATGCTCATGATAAAATAAAACACCTCTAAAAACAGTCGCAGTTAGTTTTCGATCAATCACGAAGCGAAGCGTGTCAGCACTGCAATCTGCAAATAGTTTACAAAAAGTAAATATTTTAGATTATGTTTATACACTCTTATCTGAATCACTGAAAATTATTTAAAGAAGGTTACATTTTTTCAGAGGTTGCAAAAAATACTTAGATTTTTTGCGTTGCTTAGAGCAAGTCTAATTTTTTTAGCAGATTTGGCGACTTTAGATATATGCATAGGAAGCTTTTTTCTAGTCCCCTCCCTTTACATCCTTAGTAATCCACAATCCCAAGTATATTCGTCTTTTTTGTTCCATCGAAACATTTTTCTTTGCTAGTACCCTACTTTTAATTAGCATGATTTGAGTACATCAGTCAGTAAACACATAAAGTAAAATGGCACAATAATGACAGCAGTCTATGAAAGCGGAAAACAATATTGTTCTGAACATCAGCATTATCTTTTTTAAACAAGACAACCTTACCGTATTTAAACGTTTGGATGTTTTCAGCATAAACTTATGCAACTACTGGGTGTAAAGAGCACGTCCTGAAGTTACATGTAAGATTTAGAAAAAATTAAGTTTCTGCAACGTTCTGGAACTGAACTTAATTTTCAGTTTACACTGTACATAAGTAATGGTGTAAAGGAAAATACGCTCTGGAAGTGAAATGAATTTCTAGATTAGACTTTACACGTTAACGATAAATAAGTAGTGCAAAGTTTACACTGTACCTAATATAGAGAAAGCTAACAGTCAGGTTCGTAATTTTGACGTTACATAGAACATTTTGAAAGAAAAGCTTATTGTTCAGTATAGAGTTTACACAACCACCGAGTGTAAAGAAGATTTTGTCGGATTCATAGTTCTGACATTACTCTGATTTCACGATCAACATTTATGAAAATATTCAGTTTCCACAATGGCCTGAAGACATACAAATATCATATGTAAACCACTTTACAACGCTTTTAAGTACAAACAAACGCGCCCAACTGGTGTTTCACGTCTGATTCACTGGTACTTTTTTAGACTTGAGATTATGTCGAGACTCATAACCGGAGAAGTTGGCCGAAAAAAAGACTGAAATACGTTTAACGCCCCCAATCAAGGACTTTAAACCTCCCGAAAAAGCTAAATATCAATGTAAAAGAATGCAATTTGCTGTGACGTGTGCCCATTAGAAAGTACTTTATTTATATTTTATTTGGCTTATCCTGACTTCTAAACAGACTAGGTGGCAAACAAAACATGAGACAAAAACGTAATTCTCCACCATGCACCATATTACAAACTTTAAAATTCTTACCCCAAGTTCCCATTGAGTGTAAAGAAATTCGGTTTGGGCTCAGTTTGGAGCCTTCAAGTCGTAGTGTGATTTTGTGAAAAACTTCCGTTCCGCAAAACATTCGAGATATTAAGCAATTGAAAAAGGGAAGAAAACGTTTTTGCCCTAGTTTCCCTCTCTGATTTCGAACTTTACACCTACAGAAACAATTCAATATTATTGTTTTTAATGCGGTTTGCTGCGACGTGTAGCCCTTATAACGCAATTTATTCTTGACCTATTCAATTTATCTCAACTTGTAAGCACACTAGTTGGCGGAGAAATCTTATACAAAATCTGTTTTTTACACCAACCATTAGAGTGTTAAGTATAAACCTCTAGATCTAAGTCCACATAAAGTGTACAAAAGTTTGCTGATAAACAGAAAGTAGCCTGCCGTAGTACATTTTTATTTGAAAAAATTTCATTGCACTCGTAATCGGAGTTGTTGGCAGACATCAATAAAGCAAAAACACATAGAATATCTGTCTTTACAAGCGTATACTTGAGCACTCTTTACACTCGGTCTTATGAACTAATGCGAAACTCAAGAAACAAAAACATGCCATCTGGAGAATTTCTTCGTCTACAATTCAAAACCATTAAATTATTTGAGACTTTAATATTGAGTTATTCACAAGCAGGGGAAAAACCACTTAAATTCGCTATATGTCATAACATTACGCTAAAATTTTACACCTTTTTTCACACAGCCGGTATAAGTGTAAACACAAACAAAAAAGACGAGCATATTTTTTGTATGTACCGATTGAAAAAACTGCACCTCCCAGATGTGTCCCGTTAAGGCTGTAGGGAAGCTCTTATGTTAGAGGATAAGTATATTATAGAGGTACGCGCTAACGCGCTACCTATGATTAAATAGGTTCTCAAATGATGCACCTGTATGTACAAAGTCTCGATTTTCCTTTTGCGAAAATTTTATGTATATTCTTGCCAGTCATTCTTTATTGAGATTTAAACCCTTAATCTGATGCTTCAGCAATAAGTCTTAAGTGTCGGCTTTGAATTGTAATAAAAACAATCGTTTAAAAACCTCAAAGCATTTATTATTTGGCGGCGTCCGTATTGACGCTAACTGGTGAGAGGTATTATAAATGCAAAAATTCATTAGCTGTGTTTCTTTTGGTTTACAATAGTTTACAATATCAAAAAATCGCCGAATATTTTCACTAAACAATGAATGATTTTGAAGGTTTTTTTAACTTTGTTAAAAGATCCAGAAAGATTGAGAACATGAGACATAACTCATTAGAAAGACCACTCTGTTTTCTAGCTTTTCAATGAAAAAATTTCAAAGTATGCTAGAAACTCACAAAACTAATAGCTGAAAACGTCAAAAGTTACAGTGTGACAGCCTTTCTAGCGGCCATATTGAAAAACTTGAAATCTTTACTAAATTAAGCAGATAGGGAAATGGTTGTAACGGGGGCGCCGCCTCCCACCGTTACGCGAGCAAAATTTTACCCGCACCGGTTTCCCGGATCTTCCGGGATCATTCGCGTGTGTAGTACTAATCTACTACTCGGGCTCTTGCTCACAACTGCGCAAAGTATTGAATAATATTGAGAAACAATGAAACATCAACGTGCCGAGTTAAACTTCAAAGTAGGCATTTTTAGCCGTGTAGTAGCACTCCTGCTACACTCCTCCCCTATAGGAGAAAGCGTAAGCTCAGACAACTCCAGAGAACGAACTCTGGGACCTCCAACATGTAACAGGGGCGCCGCCTCCCACCGTTACATGAGCAAAATTTTACCCGCACCGCTTTCCCGGATCTTCCGCTCTGATTCGCGTGTGAGTACTAATCGACTACTCTGGCTCTTGCTCACAACTGCGCAAAGTATTTAATAGTATTGAGAAACAATGAAACATCAAAGTCACGGGTTAAACTTCAAAGTAGGCATTTTTAGCCGTATAGTAGCACTCCTGCTACATGGTGTATCATTCGAAAGAGCTTTTTTCAGCTTCCTGAAATGCGCTTAAACATTGAAAAACATGAAACATAGCACGTGTAGAATGCATACCTTATGGGAGCAGCCATATTGAAAAAAATTAAATTGAAATTGCGGAACGAACTATTTAGAAACATGAAAAACCAAAAAGGGGTCAAATTTAGAAAATAAAAATATCTATCTATTCTGCTACTTCCCAAAATATGAAGCAAAACCTGTATACTGTAGTGATTGTGCAAAAATTGAGCAGTTTTCAGAATATCACATACTGTAGACGTGAGCTTGCACTACTTTTTTCAGCAAAACAGTTTAATACATTATTTTATTGCAATCCGTCGGGCGGTACTTGTGTTAATCTTAAAAATAGGCATTTCACTGAACCGTATTAGTCATTGGTGAGGTGTACTGCTTCAACCTGAGTTTTACTGTAGGTGCATAATATAATTTTATTTGCATTACATATTCTGAAAGCCCTAGTACTGAAAACTTTTTTTGTTCTCTTTTTTTCATAAAATATCCGATGGATGAAAAGTTACAAGCATAAATTTACCGAACTTCAGTTTGTGTGAAAACGGCGTGAGCTGTTGCTACGTTTTCTAAATAATGAGACGAAGCTTTGCATAGGGAGATAAAATCATGACCTTTCATACAATATGAATGGTGTAAGGGCAGAACACTGCAACACAGCAAAACTTTCAAAATATCATCTGATATTTCAGATATACAGGCACGTGGCCATCTGAATTTCATGGGACTAAATTTTTGAAGTCAAATATCTCAACAAATACTTGTAGATAAATAAAAATAATTTTGTTTTTTAGCGTTTCTCAGCGGGCTCTAATTATTCGAGAAGAAACAGCGTTTAAAAGTTTCTAAAAAATTTATTTTGATAGCCTTGAAAAACATTTCGGGCCTATCAGCTCATAAGCATGCTAAAATTTATTCTGATGTTCTTTCAAATACGTTTCCAGAATTTCCATTTTTTCCTTCAGGGGATCCTTGCAAATAATACTCGTATTTTCAAAATTTTGGGAGGACTAGCCCCCCACACCTAGGCGTGGGGGGTTTAAGGGGGGGTATGCAGCCCCCCATAAACCAAAATACCCCCAGAAATCAAAATACCCCCAGAATTCAATTTTTGAAAATTTTTTTCGTTTTTTTCGCAATTTTTTGATGAAATGGATAGTGTTGATGAGAAACGTCGAAAAATGGTGTTTTTATCGCCATACCACCATTTTTGAGGCCATTTTTTGACCTTCAAAAAATCTTGCACCCCCCCAGAATTTTCTTGCGGCCCACGTATGTAGCCCCCCTTCCCCCCACAGCTACGTGCCTGCAGACTTCTCGGAATTATTGTCAGTTGCTTGTGTTCACTCAATGGTGCATTTTCAATCAGTTAGCTGATGCCACTTTGAGCAGTGAGCTTTTATAGATTCATCATTAGTATATTTATTGAATTCAAGCTCAGATTTTTGAACCTCGCGAAAACGAAGTATATTCTAAAGAATTAATCTTCTACAACGCTTTGGAATTATAGTTAATTTCAGTACAACGGAAACTACGAAATTTTCGTAAAAAAATTCGTATAACAAATGCTACAGAGAATAAACTTTTGCAATGCTCTAAAACTAAAGCTAATTTTTAGTGTAAACTTTGAGTGTTGAGAAAATTTGAAGTGGGACTCGTAATCCTATCTTACCGACAACATTTAAAAAAGTTGAGCAACTGAGACGCTACGGCAGGACAATGCGTAAACTGTACAACTCTATATTAACTCGGTATTGAGTGTATAGAAACGCGCCCACATTAATGTGTGGCCCCAACAGACGGCTGAATACCCTCCCCTTCCCAGAAACCAAAATACCCCATAGACTTCAATTTTTGAGATTTTTTCTGTCTTCTCGCAATTTTTTGATGCTAATAGATAGTGCTCGATGAGAAAAGTTGAAAAATAGTGTTTTTTCGCCATACGTTCACTTTTAAGAACATTTTTTGACCTTTGAAAACTCTTGCTACCCCGCGCAGCCACCACACCTGGGTATGGGAGGGGGTTTGGAGGGGTATGCACCCCCAGAAATCAAAATACTCCCCCAGAAATCAAAATACCCCCTCCCAGAATTCAATTTTTGAAAATTTTTTTCGTTTTTTTTCGCAATTTTTTGATGCCAATGGATAGTCCTTGATGAGAAACGTGGATAAATGGTGTTTCTCATTGCCATACCACCATTTTTAAAGGCCATTTTTTGACCTTCAAAAAATCTTGCACCCCTCCCCCTCCCAGAATTTTCTTGCTGCCCACGTATGGCAGCCACCCCCCCCCCCAGAATTTTGGTGCTGCCCACATATGCTCATCACTTTGGTCGGCAACCGGATTCCGAGAGTATGGATTGTGTAAAACTATAGAAATTGTAGGGAAACGCACCGAAAATTCAGTTTTGGGCAGGCGTAAATGTGTGTAGTAAGGCTTATGAATTTAGGGAAATAATATTATGAAATAAGATATCTCAGCAACTTAGATAAGCAGAGCAGAGTGGTGTTTTTGAGTGTTTCTCAGCGTGAAGTGGACATTAAATTATTTTAAATTTAAAATAATAAATTTTCATCATGGCTCAAAACTATGTTCAAACTCAACCCTGCTGGAAAATGGTTAAGTACATAACAATGATAGAAAATAAATAACTCTGTGAGGAGTGTCAGAATATTTTTTACATTATTCTTTGTTTTGAGCTGTTTAGAGGTCAACAGTTGCTTAAGCATAAAATTGCCGTAATTCTATTCTGACGGTCTTTCAATTGTACATCAAGGATTTTCAACTTTTTCTTTGGGTGACTAACTTGAAAATCATGCGTCGTTCTTAAATCTTGGGGCAATTTATAATCCCCTCTTATCTCCATCAGCTATGTACATTTATGCCTGTTTTTGAAGTGTATAAATTTTTGAAGGAGTGTCAGATACTAAGGGGTTTACTCTTTTAAACACCTTGTCCATGTGAGCTCATCAAAGGACGATAAGCTGGTTTGCTTCAAATAATTCGATGACATGCATACATCAGGCTTTTAGCAAGAGAAATATCATGAAAAATCTAGATTGAAATTAAAGCTTATTCCAGCATACAAAAGTATGTTTTTATCTTTACATCGCAACCACGTGTACACAGGGGCAGCAAGAAAATTCTGGGTGGGCTGATCAGGTGAAATCACCAAAAATCGCCAAAAATGTTACTAAAAATGGGATTCGGGGTCTACAGTAATCTGTAGAGGGTGTTTCAACTACTGCTTGAGGGGGGGTTCGTATACCCCAGACCTCCTACGCTTATGTGTGATCGTAAATATTGCTTTGGTAGGCATAAATGTAACGGCTCAAAATCGGGGTTCCCGGCCATTTTTTATAGAGCGCGATAATTGACCTTCAATTTTAGGACAAAAACGGCCAAAAAACGGTGTAAAAATTTGTCTTTTTCCGAAAATCGGGGGGGGGGAAGGAATCAAAAATTTGCTGGCTTTGGTCGGGATAGGGAGAACGACATCCGACTTTGGTTGAGGCGATCCCCCATCCCCCTGTTATATGTACATATGTTGGTATGTTGGTAGGATTTCTGATGCTAGTTTAAAATCATCACAAAAAGCTGCAACTTTCATTACTTATCCGAAAATTTTATTTATTGAAGGTATCCTTTGCATAGTTTTGTACACAGCTCGGTTCTAAATGCAAGAATACATAATGACTCTCAAAAATGGGTTTAGTGGATTTCCAAATGCAAAATCAAATGAATTTTGAAATTTTCGTTTCGGACTTGAAAACTCACTTTTCGTATTATAAAATACCTGCGATAAAAAATATGAATGCTGGATCAACAGTTATTCGCTCACCATAAAGCATATGCACAGATCATTGCATTATGCTGGAAAGAGTTCGTCCCTAAGATTCAATCATTCTCTGTTCTCCCAAAACTGAAGATTCTTTACTCTGCTGCTACTTGGGCAAAAATTTTTTATATAGTATTTTTTGTCAAAAAATGGATCATTTAGCTACTCTTAATAAGTGGCCAACTACCTCTTCTTCAAAACTTTAATCAAAAACATTTGATCAGGAAATAGTGTTTAAATGCGCTTGCACGTCATTCTCAAACCAAATACATTTCTTCAAGTGCATTTAATTTTGGCTATATTCATTTATTTTTCTTTTTTTAATTTTTGTGCTGACGATTAAAATAGATAGATTTATTGAGAAGGATGTAAACAGCTCACAAGTTCTAGATTGCTGTTAAAAATTAATTAAATATGCAAAAATGTGTAGAAAAAGTATTGACAAGACATCTGAGTAAAATCGGACTATTATTAGAAGTTATAATAAAAATTCGGATCTAGTATACAATTTACCCACCAACGTTTTTTGTGTAGTGTGTAATATGTAATGTGTTATGTGTAATGTGTATTGCTTAATGTGTCATGTGTAGTGTGTAATGTGTAATGTGTAAAGTGTTCATATTACACATTATACATTACACATGACACATTACAAATATTATGGATCGGCTAAAAAACGCTGGTGGGTAAATTGTATACTAGATCCAAAATTTCAAAGTCGCCAATTTCTGCGCTAAAAAAGGCACCGTCCCGTATGGGGATAGGAAGGAAGAGACGTGACGCCATACCAGAACATAATCTGAAAATAATGCTTTACTGCTCTCGTTATTCGACATTTTTGGAAACATTTCGACAAAACTTTTCAAATGGAATTATGTACAATCGTCTTAACTTTAAACACAAATTTAACGCTCCGTAAGTCAGGTTTACTAGCCATTGAAACAAGTAATGGCACATGTGCACATTGCGAATACTGAGGTTTATAACCCCTGTTGGTCCAGCACGTATTCAGGTGAGATGCGAGTCAAAGTAGCAAGTAGATTTTGATCAGGACAACGAAAAGATGGTAGTTAAACTGGGCATGCATGTATGCAGCAATCACTAAACTATGATTCAGAACAATCATTTATTACAGCGAAAAATTTGAAATTTTTTACATTGAGATAATTATAGTCAATTTCACGGAACCTTGTGCATCGAAATCAATTTTTAGCACTCTAGCGAGTAGCTACAAACGTGATTTCTATGCAACCTACTGTAATACGAGTTTGCCTGGCGAACGCCTTTGTAGTCGATTCGCTCTATTTAGAAATTATGATTCATGCAAAAGTTTTCGTGAAATAGACTATAGTTAACTCTATTTTAACTTTGTTAATTCGAATTAAATATAGTAAAAAATAGTTAACAAAAATAGATTTAGCCTTGGCCTAAAAGGGCGTAGTCAAGTATATCCAGCAGGGGCGCAGGGGCGGATTTAGGAGGGAGGGGGCCGCATCCGATTGGCCTAAAATAGCGCGCAAAATTAAGGATTTTTGAGCGATTTTTGGGTTAAAACGGCTAATTTTTCCGCCCAAGTCAGGGTTCCGCTCCCCCATAGGAAAATCCTGGATCCGCCACTGTATCTCAGTTAACAATACAGTTTTAAAGATTACCGGAAAATTGCTCGCCAACAATTGCTCGAGAAGAATTGCTCGCCAACAATTGCACGCCTAGCAATTGCTCGCTTAGCAATTGCTCGCCCAGCAATTGCTCGCCCAGCAATTGCTCGCCCAGCAATTGCTCGCCCAGCAATTGATCGCCAAACTATTACTCGCCAATCACCAACAATTGTAGCCATACGATTACTTGCTGAGCAATTGCTCGCCAGTGAATTGATCACATGGGAACCGCTCCCTGCAGGGACGGATTAAGGCGGGGCGGGGGCGGCCGCCAACCACCTACCCCCATTGGCCCAAAATAGTGCGCAAAATTAAGGATTTTTGAGCGATTTTTAGCGATTTTCGGGTTAAAACGGCTAATTTTTCCGCCCAAGTCAGGATTTCGCCCCCCCCCACTTAGGGGTACCGCCCTCCTTTGAAAAATCCTGGATCCGCCACTGACTCCCTGGGCATTATTGCTTCTCATTTATTTGAATCAGCAATTGTCATTCTATAGCGGAATCACGCTATAAAAATGGAAGGTGTGTTAACTCCAAAAATCGACCGCCCCCGGATCTTGTAATCATCTGGTCTGAACAAAATGGTATAATTGAGTACAATTCAGTTCTGCTGTGATGTTGCATACATTTGCGCTCATACATTTGTCTCTGTACAGATTGTTTCGTTTTTAATAGGAAAGATAGAAGAAGCAGTAGTTTCAGTTTGAAAGTATTCATTTTTAGTGTACTAAAACGATTTTTAATTCCTTCAATCTTGATTTTCATTTTAACGCACTCAATAAAGTCGACAGGTGCTCGCCACCGCCAGGCGATTGCTCGCCAATCACCTGTTTTTAGTTGAGAAATGCATTTTTAAGTCTTTTTAATCCGTTCGATCAGTTACAAGCTGATCATTGAAGCAAATTCAAGTCGGAAATTTTCCCGATCACAGCAGAACTAAATTGTACTTAATTACGCAATTTTGTACAGACCAGATCATTACAAGATCCGGGAACGGTCGATTTTTGGAAGGAACGCAGTTCCATCTTTATAGCATTCGAAGAAATGAGAAGCAACATTGCTTAGGAGCGATTCCCAGGTGATCGATTCACTGGCGAGCAATCGCTCAGCAAGTAATCGGTCGGCTAGCAATTGTTGGTGATTGGCTATCAGTTTGTCGAGCAATCATTTGGCGAGCAATTGTTAGCGAACAATAGTTGACGAGCAATTGCTGAGCGAGCAATTGTTGGGCGAGCAATTGCTGGACGAGCAATTGTTGGCGAGCAATTGTTGGCGAGCAATTGTTGGCGAGCAATTTTCCGCACACGAGTTTTAAATATGGCAACAATACTGTCAGCTTATTAATGGAGTTTTAAAACTTATGATCGAACTTGAGTTTGAAGTTCCAAGTGCAAGCAGACGTAGTAAGTGGTTTTTTATCATGAGAGACCATCTCCCGACTGCTAACTGAAGAAGTTGAAAGACAGAACAAAACCAGAAACGCGACCAAAACGTGTTTTTTCTGCCCATGATTTTCATACGCTGTACACTGCCCGTCCTAAAGGCTTTTTATAACAATCAAAAATACACGTGGGTTTTATTCTATTGCCTGCATTCTAAAAAAACCGGACTGAAGAGAATGCAAACTGAGTTCGATAATCGTGGTAACCATAGGTGGGCGGCACAAAATTCTGGGGAGAGCAATATTTTTCATAGGTCAACAAACTTGCCTTCAAAATGGTGGTCTGGCGAAAAAACACAATTTTTCAACGTTTCTCATCGAGCACTATCCATTGGCATCAAAAATTGCGAAAAAAACAAAAAATGTTCAAAAATTGAATACTCGGGGGGGTGATTTGGCTTGGGATGGGGGTATTTTGATTTCTCGGTGGGGGAATTGGTGCATACAGTCGAAGCCTAGGTGTGGTGGTAACCAGTCGCCATTCAAAAACCTAATACAACGTTATGCTTATCCGTTAAACGCTCAGTAGGAGCTACGCATCGAGTTTAATCATATAAAAAACAGAGGCGGAAAATTTTTTATCTACTTAAAAAAATAGTAAATCGCAGATGTGACCGGTTGCAGCTGTAGGGAATGCACAAATGCTACGGGTGCCCAACATACATGCACAGTATGGGAATTCTGGGGGGGGGGTGAAACCAAAAGTGCACTTTTGTGGGCCCTAAAATGGCCGGTGCGCGTTAAAAGACATTGTTTTTGGCGTTTCTGACGATACTCTATCCTTCTAGAGCAAGAAATCATGAAAAAAATTCTCGAAAAAATGTCCGACTAAATTGACCAATATATCGCTTAAAACATCGAATATATGGCGCGAAGCGCGAAAAATTTTGCGATTTTGATGCAAATAGATAGCCAAAAACCCTTAATAAGACACTTTGTCGACCAAATTTTCATGTAAGTTTAGGAAACTTTTGAAAAATCGCCATATTCTGAGGTGGAAGGCTGAGAAATTTTTCGCGGGGGTGAAAAATGATTCTGCAGGGGGTGACACCCCCCCCACAAGATCATGTATGGTGCCCAAGTATATTACAGGTACGCACTGTGATCGTTAATAACGATAAAATCGCACCATGTGTCATCTATAATAATCCTGTGCGTTTAAATTTTAAATGAACATTAAAGTATGACTATTAAATAGGTACCTACCTACATTTTAATTTTCTTAAGACTATAAAGGTCATATTAGCATTTGTCATTATTTATACAATATGATACGAATCTGCATTTAGCCTGCGTCTATCGACAGTGCAAAAGAAAACGTTGAGACTTTACGTTAAATTGTTTTAGCCCCATTTCATGCGTCGTCGAAAGTCAAGCTTTTACTATATTCGATCAATAATGAGCAGCACACAGATGGACGAAAAATAGACAGTCACTTGTACATATATCGATTTAAAGCGGCTTAATAAATAAATGAAATTACAAGGTAGATAGTAAACAGGAAGAAGAAACCATACCTGGGCGGGGGAAGGTTTGGGGGTATGCAGTCCCCCTAAAAACCGAAATAACCCCCCACAATTCAATTTTTGAAATTTTCTTTCGTTTTTTCTTTTGCAATTCGTTGATGCCAATGGATAGTGCTCGATGAGAAACGTTGAAAAATGGTGTTTTTTCGCCATACCACCATTTTTAGGCAATTTTTTTATTTTTGAAAAATCTCGCACCCCCAGAATTTCGGTGCCGCCCACCTATGGAAGAAACGATATTACGATTGCAATCGACAAATTTTCTATTATTTTTCATACCGAAATTACGTTTTCATTGTAGCGTAAATAGTATCGGTTCGAAAATAGCCAAAAAGCACCTAAAAAACTCTAATCATCAATAGCTTTTCGAATAATTAAAATAAAATTTCGTATCAACTTTGTAAACAAAAATAGACAGGTTAATCAATATTATACATAGTTACCGTAATACACGCGGTTTCAGACATTATCACGATTGTTAAAACATACATAATACGGGTCGTTGATAATAACGCACTCGCAAACTGAATAAATCATATCTTGTTCGAATGAAAAACCTGACAAAAATGCGAGAAAATTTGCGCGTAAAGCTGAAAGAAAAACTGACGTAAAAAGTACTAGCGTCATTACGGTGTAAAGTAGGTCGAATGAAGAATGACTAGACGGATAATTTTATAATTTGAGGTTAAATATTGAGCTTGCAAAGATACAGTACACTTCGGACGAAATCGAGCGCTTTAAACGCCGATCGAGATTGAAGCGATTGTAAAGTGTAAACAATTGGATAAACCGAGCAAACGGGAAAGGTTTACACTAAGGAAGGGATAAAAACTACATACATTCGACAAAAAGTATAAAGGGTTGCGCAGTACACCTGCGAAGAAGGCGGAGCGGCGCTCTCATGACCTGAAAGGTATAAAGTCCGGCTTTACACTATTGTTTAAACAATCTGTACGTTCCTGTTTACAGCGTAGAAAATAACGCGCACGCAGTTAACTGCGCTTCATTGACGAAAGCACAGCCCCTCTCCCTTTCCATCGCCCATTTTTTATTGCATAAGCTAAGTGCGCCAAAATAGTCCCCGAGTTTTTAACAAATACAGTACCAAGAGTGTAAACTAGTGGTAAAGCACGACAGGCTCCTTGATAATGATTAGCGTACGATAGGCGTTAGTTTACAATGGTACCGCTACGTCCGTATTCGGCCCGTCGAACGAAAACGCCGGGATTAGTGTAAAGTCACACCTACAGTAAGCCAGGGTGTAAACCGAACGATTACGGACGAAAATGGGTGAAAAGACACGCGGAGCAACGCAAAAACGAAGCGAAATAACTTAGTTACGCCTCCAGCCGGGCCGGGACACGGCTGCGCCGGAGCCTTTGGTCGACGGCGCCGGACTGGGATGCGACGGCGCCGGACCGGGATGCGACGGCGCTGGACCGGGACTGGACGAGCCGGACGACGGCTTGCTCGGTGGCATTCGCTCATTGATTTTATCCAATCGCTTCGCTTCTTCAAACGACGCGATTTTGTGATGAGGCGCGCTGTGAAGCGCTACAAAACGATTTATAATCAGCAAAATTTAAAAAAAACTTGAAAATTTTAGAGAAATTCAGCTTTGTGTTTTCGCATCGCCTTATTTTAAATTTTTCTCTTGATTACAATGCTGATTTCAAGATGTTTTTAAATGAAAATTTTCAAAAAAATTTTTTCAGAACGTTATGTAATGAGAGGGGGGTCCGATGGAGCCCAATGGTCAAAAGAAGCACAAACATTCGATTCTGGGACATATCGATTTGCGTGGCACGGTTTTTTTTGTACCCGGCAAAGATTTTTCCCGATGTACAAAGACTTTTCGGGACCGTCTTTGTACATGAACAAAGATTTTTGGGAGGACAAAAATTGCAAAAAAGGTCTAAATTAGAAAAAATTTCGGCGCTTCGCGCCGAAATGAGTAATTGTGTGTTCTATATATCTTTATAATGGCAGAAATTGCATTTCAAAAGTAAAAATGTCAAATTTTTCGGCGCTTCGCGCCGTTTTAAGACGATTCTTAATGATGTTCGCCCTTAGAGAACCAGAAATTAGCTAAAACACACTACGAAAAGTCGAAGAACTCTGTTTTTACCACACTAAAGTCGCTGCTATACCATATTATCCTGCCCAAAAATTTTGTGTTGTACAAAATGTACAAAGATTTTTAGGAAGACAAAAACTGTAAAAAAGATGTAAAATTCCCACAATTTTCGGCGCTTCGCTCCGAACTGATAAATTATTTGTCCTATATATCTTTGAAATGGCAGAATTTGCATTTAGAATGGAAAAATGTCAACATTTTTTTCAGATAATTTTCAGTAACTTTTGGCGTCAGAAACCCATAAATTAGCTAGAATACACTACCAAAGATCGAAAACCCTGTTTACCACATTAAAATCGCTACTTTACTATATTATAGTACACAAAAATTTGCATTTACAAAATGTACAAAGACTTTTGGGGGAAAAAAAAATACTGGTGTGAGGGAGGTTCGCCAAATTCTACAGAGACCCTCGCCCGTATGTGCTAGGACCTATATCGGCAATGACCAAATCAGGGGTTGGGGTTAGAGAGGAGGGTGGGACAAACATTGTTCAAAATTCCGAAAAAACATCGAAAATTTAACTCTGGGGTCTGCAAGAGCATAGATGGGCGGCACCAAAGTTCTCGGGGGGATGCCAGATTTTTTTGAAGGTAAAAAAATGACCTTAAAAACGGTGGTATGGCTAAAAAACACCATTTTTCAACGTAATCATCGAGCACTATCCATTGGCATCAAAAAATTGCGAAAAAAAACAAGGTGAGTATATTTTGGTTTCTGGGGGGTGCATACCCCCAAACCCCCCACGCCCAGGTATGTGCAGGAGTATATTCAATTCTCGATGAGGTTTAAGGCCCCATTTCAGGGGTCAACTATGTTTGATCAATGGGGACGGGTATTCAAAATGGGCCTGAGGAATGTATCATATTATGGAAGCTTTTGAGTGTTCAAACCTCCCCATAAAACAGTTTTTATCCTCTCCCCGTAATATGCAAAAATCGTTTGAAGCGTTTTTAGCGATATTTCCATTCAAAAGTGTCAATTCTTTCGACCCTTCGCGCCAAACACCCATTTTCGGCTATATTTCTGCTGAATTTTCCTTATAAATATTTTATGTTCTCAGCGCAGGACGAAAGCGCATCGTGAAAAATGCAAAAATGATGTTTCTAACTCATATCCGTCATTTTTCATCACAAAAAACTCGAAATTTTTTGGCTTCATTCCAAGGATTCCCGTGCTATCTGTGTATGCATGCTTTAAACTCTCCAAGGAATTCAAGCCATCTGCTCAAAAAGATCCAAGCAGTAAATTTAGAAAACCGTTTTTCGGCAACTTTTCTCTAATTGTTCATGTGAAAAGTAAGTCTGCAATTTATTGATTTTAAACATTGGAAAAAGAGCTTGCTAAGCGAGACTTGTAAAGTAAGAGAAATTTGAAGTTTATGAAGAGAATTATAAAAGATTTTAAACTTAAAGAAAATGAAAAAAGTGGGACGTTGGTAAATTAAAACAAATTTAAAGGATATGATGAAACATCATTGTTGAGAATGGGACGATCACGTGCTATGTATAATGACCATACGCGGGCAGCAAGAAGATTCTGGGGGAGGGGGGGCAAGATTTTTCAAAGGTCAAAAAAATGCCTTAAAAAATGGTGGTAAGGCGAAAAAACACCATTTTTCGTTGTTTCTCATCGAGCACTATCCATTGGCATAAAAAATTGCGAAAAACCGAAAAAATTTTAAAAATTCAATTCTGGGGGGTATTTTGATTTCTGAGGGGGGTGCATACCCCCACGCCCAGGTGTGCTGATAACCTTGAAGCAATCTGGTGTAATTGGATGATTGCTATTCGATATATGTTTGTGAATAGCAGATACGCTATCACCCCGAATTGGCTTTCCTGTAGCAAACTAGATGTCATTATGCTCTGCAATTCTACTCCCAAAATGTCGGCGAGTTTCGCCAATGTAACTAGCCATACAGCTAAAACACGTATACTTAAATACTGAATTTGAGCGACCGAAAAATGACACTTTTTTATAGCCTTTTGAGTGAGAAAAAATTTTCCTTTTCGGAAAAGTTCGAATTTTATCATCTCAGTGGATAGAGCATGTCGAGAAACGTCGAAAAATGCGGTTTTTGCGAGCAGCCACCCCGACGAATTTCCCAAGATATAGATCAATTGTTTCTCCCTCCCTCGGCCGGATCCTGGATACGGGCCTGCACACAACCATACGTGATCTGGGGGGGGGTTTCAGCCCCGCAAAAAATTTTCCACCCCACCCCTAATTTGCCATTTTTTGAAAGTTCCCAAAAATTTGTAGAAAAGATGCTTTTTAAGCCTTTTCAGATAACTTTCTGCTCAAAAGTGTCAAATTTTGGTGGTTTCGCGCTTTATACTCACGTTTTGACTTTATTTTGTTCGATTTGTCCTGACTTTTTCTTTTTTTTTCGAAAATTTTTTGTTTTTATGCTCAAAAACGCCGAAAACGATGTTTTTGACGCGTATCTACCATTTCCGGACCCAGAAAGGCGGAACTTTATAATTTCACCCCCCCGAATTCCCATGCTGTGCATGTATGCATGCAACCGGTATTTCGGTCGGAAATTCAAACGGACTTTCTTGATTTTCTGAAATTATTCGACAGGTCTTATTCTACTTTAAGTGCGATGCAATAAAAAACCTAATTTATCGAGAGGTGTCGCCAAAAATATCAACCAGTTATGAGTAAAATAAAGAAAAGAGTCAAATAAAATATATAAAAGGGCCAACTTCCAAATAATGCCGAATTTCGGTCCTAAATCTGAGAATCAGCCAGAAATTAATTATATAAAATTAAAATCAAATTTATAAAATAAAATTAAATTAAAGAAATTAAATTAATAATTTAAGCGAAATTAATATAATTTTATTTCATTTTATTTATTATTTAGCATATTTTGCAAAAATTTCTCGATTTATCCTTTGGTTAATTTCATTTATTTGACGAATATTTGATTATTTTTCATTTATTTAATTAAAATATCACCCTGTGCCAAATCGATCAAGGCATGGTAGACAATGGAAAATAAATACTTAGGAGAGATACCCATATCCAACGCATCGGTGATAAATAAATGAAATAAATAATGAATCATATTAATCATAATAGAAAGATAAAAAAAGGTCGAAGGTCAAAGGTCAAAGAATGAGCTTTTCTCACACATAAACCAAACAAAATAATCTCCGCTGAACTTTCAAATTGACAAGAAAGAAATGAAGCTTAAAAATGCCGGCACGTATCTCTGAGGGATAATCGAGGGGGGGGGTGGGACCATTGGTGGGCGGCACCGAAATTCTAAGGGGGGTGTAAGATTTTTCAGAGGTAAAAAATGGCCTTAAAAATGGTGGTATGGCGAAAAAACACAATTTTTCAACGTTTTTCATCGAGCATTATCCATTGGCATCAAAAAATTGCGAAAAATAACAAAGATTTACAAAAATTGAATTCTGGGGGGTATTTCGGTTTTTTCTGGTTTCTGGGGGGTATTTTGGTTTCTCGGATGGTGCATATCCCCCAACCCCCCCCCCCGCCCAGGTGTTGTTCGAACCCCCAGAATTCAGAAAATCGGAAAAATAGGACTTAAACGTCATTTTGTGCTATTTTTGGCCTTTTTGAGCTTAGTCGCCCCAAAATTGGTGTTGACCCCCCAAATAGGACGGCCGGCTACATACGTGCCTGTAAAAATGCAACATAAGAAAATGATATAAAATTTGTCGATTAAAATCAATAATAACAAATTACATTATAATTCGAAAAAGTTATACCTAAACCCACGTTACAATTAATTAATTAATTAGTTATAATTCATTAATAATAAAGTGTTTTTTAATTCGATAAATTCCTAATTAATTAAGGGATATTCCAATTATAATGAGAATAATTAAAATCATAAAACTTGGAAATTTCAGAATAATTGGGAAATTTTCTCAATTACATATACTAAAAACATAAATTTTCAACAAACAAAAATTTAAGATGCAAAATTATCATTTTTGTTTATTTTATTAATTTTCCTTTCAAAAAAAATTAATACATACTTTGATCCAAGGCTTGCTTCCCACCGGCTAAAACGCCCAGTGGCAGCTTTCCGGACGGAGTTAAACCCTTTAGCATCAATACTGTCTCGTTCTCTTCCCTAAAAAATTAGAAAAAAACAAATTATAAAAATTCATAAAAAGTATGTAAAAACACATAGAAAATAAATAAACGGGAGAAATGTCATAAAATAATAACAAAACAGTGGCCCGCAAAAAAATTATGAAAAAAATCAAAATAAATGGATGAAAATAAAAATTTATTATGAAATTGTAAGCTAAACCTATTTTAAATTGAATTTAAATTTATTATTTACGATAAAGAATAGAAAACAACGTGATAAAAATAAAAAAACAGTATGAAAAATTAAGAAAAGAAAAAGTCGTGAAATGAAGAAAATATAGAAAAATTGAAGAATAATATTTAAACATATAACAGAAAAATGAAGAACAAGGCAAAATATATTGAACATAAAAATTCGAAACATAAAAAAGCCGAACCCCGATTTTTAGCGAATATTTGCGTTTTTTGACCATTTTTTAGCGCTTTATTTGCCATTTTTGACCAAAACTATTTCATTCACCCCCGCACCCTCAAAATGGTTTGGCTCGGCTACCCCTCTCAAAATTTTAGAGGACTTACATAAATTTCGACCAATGATGACAGGATGAAATTAGATGAATAAATAGCCTAATTTACCTTAGAACGGAGAATACCCGGGCCATTTTCCCAATAGCTCGTATCTTTGTTCTAATTATCTCTTTTCTCGCCGACGGTACCCCTCCTTAAAAATCCAAATTTTATTCGAGATTAGAAGATGGGAAAATTAATAATTCAAATTCGAAAAATGTAGGAAGGAAATTTATTAAATTATCAAAATACATAATAAAAGACGTTGTTTAACATTTGCCGACAGGATTTATGGTAGGGTGAAAATGGTAAAACCCCCTAAGCATGAAGCTACTTGATTCACCTCTGCTGTAGGTGCGGGTGACTATTTCCCGATACATAGCCCTAGGCCAGCGCGTCTGAACTAGACCGAGTCTGAATCACGAGGCCGGTGTGACTGCACAGAACGCTGTTATTATCCGCCACACAAGTGCAGCTTCCCATTTATCGACCCCGGAGGGATGGAAGGCTGGGTTGGCCTGCCGAAAAGAACTGTGTCAACGTGGATTCGAACCTAGGACCTTGCGATCCGTAGGTTTAATTGTTTACCACTCGGCGTCTCTCCTATCGACAGGATTTGAAAGCCCCAGATTATCATAGACAAAAACGAAACCCGCGAGATCTTCGTTATTGAAATTTAATAACTTATTTCGATCCACTAAGATAATTTAGTTTCCAAGTCAAGAATCCTTCTATGCGATTTTATAATTTCACTAAATTATGTAAATCGAATGAATAATTCAAAAAATAATTACATATATAATAAAATCTTATTTTTTTCAGCCGAAAATAAATTTTGAGAATTTAACCAAACGTTAATAAATTTGATAGTCGCAGAAAAAGAAGTATCATTCATCTTTTTTTCTCAATTTGCCCACTTTTACACATCGAATCACTAAAAATTACTGAAAAGCTGACAAAAAACACTGGCTATTCCGTAAGTGCTGGACTTTCTTGCAGACACTCGAATAAATTTCAGCAATGGTAGTCAACATAACGAAAGTTTTGAAAAACTTATCGTAATACACAGACATGAAATAGCTCGAAATTTTGGGTGGGGTGCATACATAATCGGGGGGGGCGATAACGGCCTCATGAAAATTTTGTCCCGCCGCAAAAATTTTTTAACCCCCCAGGATTGACGGTTTACTAAAAGTTCTAAAAACTTTCTAAAAATTTGTAGAAAAGATGCTTTTTCAAACGTTTCTAGCTATTTTTCTGCTCAAAAGTGCCAAATATTCGGTGCTTCGCGCCAATATACTCATGTTTTGACTATATTTTGTTCAATTTGTTCCGACTTTTTTTTTGTTGATTTTTTTTTCGAAATTTTTTGTTTTTATGCTCTAGTAAGATAGAGCATCATCAGAAACTCAGAAACGCTAAAAAACAATGTTTTTGACGAGTACCTACAATTTTCGGACCCAAAAAAGGCATTTATAATTACACCCCCCCCAGAATTACAATGCTGTACCGTATGGTGGGGTGTCCGGATAATATTAGGCAGTGGGGTAAACGACCTCCGATTTTCGGCCTAAAATAGCAAACAGCACCTGAAAATGACCAATAAAATTCAAGTTTTCACAAAAAAAATCGGAGGGAGAGGTCAAAAATTTCCCGACTTCACAGAGATAGGGGGCACGATCGACCTTGGTTGAGAGGATCCTGTAAACCCTCTGTTACATGCCTATATGGACAAATCGTGCAACTTCATTCAACCCGGTATCAATAGGAACCAGGTCGGTATCAATGTGGAAGAGCTAGCGGTATCAATGGAAAATTTACAACTTCATGAACAAATAGAAAGAAAAATGATGGAAATTCACAAAAAAATGACTCTAAAATCAGTCAATCAACTAGAAAATGGGATATCATTCCAGGAAGATAAGTGAAAACCGTCTGAAAATCAGCTAATCAAATAATCAATCAATGACTAACCAACCAATAATCAGATCTAGAAACAATCAATAATTAAGCAATTGACCACTAAGCGACTAATCAACTAACCAAGCAACCATTTAGTTCGCTAAGGACAATCAACCAAATAATTAGGCAGCCGGTATCAATGGGAAGACCGGCAGGCACGTAGCTGGCTCTTCTATTTTGGGGGGGACCAACACCAATTTTGGGGAATCCTAAGCCAAAAATAGCACAAAATAACGTGTAAAAGTCCTATTTTTCCGGGTTTTTTCTGAATTTTGGGGGGGGGGGGGGGGTCCGACCCCCAGTCCCTCCCTCCCACAGCTACGTGCCTGAAGACCGGCCTTTGTTCATGTGCGGTTACATGTACGAGTATGTTAGAAGAGCATATGAGCTAACATAAATTCATTGGCATTAACTAAGTGGGAACAAAACTAAGCATACTACGAGTATGGGAAGAAAAAACCATCGACAGGTAAGTACTAAGTGAAAGAGGCGCAAAAGACAGCTTGCATTGCTTGTGTAAACGTTGTGCAGAAGTTAGTATGGTGGAAAGCCGGTGGACTAAAGATTTAAACCAATCTATAAACTACAAGATCAAATTGAAACTTTTACAAAATACCATAAAAAATTAAATAAGCCTGGGCACGATGTTGGATGGAGAAGAAAACCTGATTTCAGACAGAAGCCAAGGGTTGTGTAAAAATACACGGGTAGCTTACATGCACAATATGGCGGATGAGGAAAATATTAACCCCTCCCCTGCTGAAGGGTCAGCCAGACAGGTACTGTTCGGCGATTTTAAGCTGACGGAACGTTTTTCGCCTAATTTTTGAGAACAAAAACGGTAATAATGAAATTTGCAGGCGCTTCGCGCCAAATCAATACTAATATGTTTTTTCACTCAAAAAAGCGCCCAAAATTGATTTTGTTCATGTATTTTTAGTGTTAGAAACGGTATACCGCAGTAAAGATGAACTAAGTATGTTTAAAAAATGCGCAGTTACCACGAAAAAGCGTTTCATGGTCTATTTCCATTATTCTCGTCGTTTGAATAGCAAAAAAGTCGTAAATACTAAATTTACTGGTTCGGATTTCTATAATTTACCCCTCGCGCCCTCCCGCCCACTTTAAACTTGCGCATTTATGTGGGCAGCGTAAGTCCTTGGGTGGGATCTAAAAAGGGCAAGAAAGCAATGATCGGATAAAAATACCGTGTTAGAATCAAGCGCTATCCTCTGGCGTCCAAAAATCAAGAAAAAAACTAAAAAACATAATTTAAATATTTTACGTCTGCAAGGGAATGAATTTTAAGGGAGGAATCCAAAACCCGTCAAAAACCGAACGTCAATAAGCGCCTGAAAGCTCGATCGAACCGCTTGTTTTATAAAAAAAATTTTTATCATAAAATAATAGCAAAATTAATCGAATATAACAGATTTAGCCGCACACTGTCTCTATTGAGGATTTAATTATGGGGAGAGGCGCAATTTTTTAGCTGGAGAGCTCGGTAAAGCAGGGGCGAATTTTGGGAGATCGGACGATCATACTTCCCGTTGGCCTCACACAGCTGGCGAGATACAAAATTAATCTCTATTTTTTTAATGACGGCTCTTGGCCACACCTGGGCGTGGGGTTTGGGGGTATGCATGCCCCAGAAACCAAAACACCCCCCCAGAATTCATTTTTCGAAAATTTTTTTCGTTTGTTTCGCAATTTTTTGATGCCAATAGATAGTGCTTGATGAGAAACGTCGAAAAATGGTGTTTTTATCGCCATACCACCATTTTAAAGACCATTTTTTGACATTCAAAAGTCTTGCACCCCCCAGAATTTTCTTGCAGCCCACGTATATTTATGCTCTTGGCCTCATTTGTCGTTATTTCTTAAATTCGGCCATAGGTAGAGTGGCGCAATATTTCGACTCTTTGTAACACATTTATTTCGAGTTTGGCGATTTTTCGCACGCAAATCATACATGCATATAACGGCTCGAAATTGGGGGGGGGTGAATTACCTCCCATTTTTTGGCCAAAAACGGTCAAAATCGCAAATTTTTAAAAAATGGGGAATGGGTAAAAAATTTTCTGAGTTTGGGGGATGGGGGGGGCGTTCGACCTTGGGTGGGGGATCTTCCCCCAAAATCCGAGGATTTTTGAATTTTTTTATGAAATCATTCGAACGTTAGAAAGCGAGCAAGTCTTTTGGAACGGTCAAGAACATTGTTAGATAATGACAGAAAGACGTTCTATAATGTATATAAAACTTTTTTGCGTTCTTACTTTTCCAAATTATATAACAGAGCGGGGAACACTACGATCGTTTCCATTAAAATCAAAATAATGACATGCGAACGCACGTGGACAGCTACTAAATTATAAGGCCTGCCGGTGCCAAATCGCATAAAGTCGTTAATAATATAATTCTAGCAGATCAACCGGATTATTTGGGTAGGGGCGCGGGTCATGCAAGAGCATGGGGGCGAGGGCGAATTACTCCACACACTGAGCTATGAAAAACTGATAGCTATCGAACGATTAGGACCGAAAAAGCATCGCTATGTAGCATTTGTTTGGGCTCAGAAACTAGCTGTATAGCCTTTTCTTTGGACTAAGCAGAAGCATACCGTGTGAGCTCAGAAGTGCTATTAGAAAATCTATTTCCTCGACTCTAAAAAGGGCTGAAAAGGCTTTAGTTAGTCCGAAAACATTATATAGATACGTTTGTGAGTCCAAAAAGGCTATATCGTCAGTTTTCTCAGCCAGAAAAAGCAATATAGCTAATCTTCTCAGCCCAAAAAGGCTATAGGACTGTTTCTACGAAGAAATTAGCCATCTACCAATTTTTGGTTTTCACACCCCTGAAAATTTGACCTTACGCATCTATGGCGTGGATACTCTCGACTTCTGAGAGTCCTAGCCACCCAAAGCCCGCAAACTCCATGTGTGCACGCGACATGCATAAATCAAGCGAATGCAGCTTTGAAACTCGAAGTTATTGAACAACACGAATAGATTGATGAGCCCAGCAGGGACAGAAAAGAAGCGGATTCAGGAATTCCGAAAGGGCGAGCGCAGCCACAGTGGGCGTGGGGGTCTGGAATCCAGGATGCGAAATAGAGACAGAATCAAATTTTAATTTCTTCATTTTTCGCGCTTTTTAGGCCAATATGTGGTATTCGACGGAAAATAGCGGAAATGGTGTTTTTCGTCACTAAAATCAATTTTTCCGGCGCTTCCTTGACCATCAAAAAATTTTGGATACCCCCGAATCTAGGAGCCGTACTCTTGTGAAAAGTGGCCCCGAACTGTCAAAAATAACACGAATTGCCATTTATTGCGCTTAAATGTGTTTTTTCGCTAATTTCACAGCATCTTCTTATTTAAAATAGCTTCTGATGCAAATTTTTCAAAAAGTCTAAAGCTACTCGGAAATTTCGACACGAGAAAAGTTTTACTAAGTAGCGCTTATTGGGCGCGAATCCGGCGGAATTTAACACAAATCAGACCCCAAGGTTTAATGACTTATCTGGCTATTCATTTAGAATATTTCAAGATTTAGAAAAAAAGAAAAATGAAAAAACAATGCAGAAACTAAGTTATGCAATGATAATTGAGAGAAAATTTGTCGACCCTGAGTCAATACAATGACTGCACTGCACAGCATAGAAATTCTAGGAGACGAGGGAGGACAGTCCCAAAAACGGGATCTCAAAGTGCCTTCTTTTGCGTTCTAAAACGATGAGTACGCGTCAAAAACACTATTTTTGGCGATTTGAACAATTCTTACGGAGAGAGCAACGTAAAAAAAATTCCGACAAAAAATTCGATGAAGACAAGTAAAATATAAAAAATAATTTGAAATTTTTCAATACTTTCAATAAATCAAAAATTCTGGGGTTTAGCAATCATACGGTGGGGGGCACGGTTATTTTGTATTCGGCAAAGATTTTTCCCGATTTACAAAGCCTTTTCGGGATAAACTGTAAAAAGGTGTAAAATTAGCGAAAATTTTCGGCGCTTCGCGTCGAAATGAGTAATTGTCTGTTCTACGTATCTTCTAATGGCAGAACTTGCATTTAGAACGGAAAAATGTCAAATTTTTCGGCGCTTCGCGCCGTTTTGAGACAATTTTTAGTAATTTTTGGCGTCATAAACTCAGAAACTAGATAAAATAATACACTACCAAAGGACGAAAAACCCTGTTTTACCACACTATAGTAGGTACACAAAAAATTGCATGTACAAAATGTACAAAGACTGTCGGGGACCATCTTTGTACATTTACAAAGGAACCTTAGGTCATCAAAGCCATACAAGTAACAGACTAACAGATGGGAAGAGTTCAAGCTTTTTGGGCAAAAATGACCTCGAAAACTAGTATACTTTGCATTTTGGCCATATATGTACAGGCGTTTTTTGCCATTTTTGGCCAATGAAGTCGCTTACCCCCCCTTTCCTGGAATATAGCCGGGTAGCCTAATTCTAAATTTCGAGTCATTACATGTATGGTCAGACAGAGCAGAACCTCAAGATCACGTGTCCTCAAGGCTTGGAAGATTGCCACGATTAGACGAGCGCGTGGGAGTTTAATATTTTTAAATGACTTTCGAGGAAAAAAGCTAAATTTTGAAAAATGTTGGAAAAAGAATGAAAATTAAAAAAAACATTTCACCAAACAAACTATTTTCTCAGTCAGGGCGTAAAAAGCGGCAAAAGTCAACTCTTAAAAACAAAAAGCTGGCATCAAAGTGTTCGAAAACTTGAAAAAAGAGTCTAGAAACCAGTATATTTCTGAAAATCTAGGAATCTAAATAAATTTCAAACATATTTCAAGCATTTTCTTGCCTATAAAACAGATTTCTCGGAATACTTAAATTAAAATTAAATTCAAACCAAAAATTCAAAACCTAATTCCCACAAGTATACGTGAAAAAATATTAAGCGGAGTAAGCTATGAACAACTATTCTTACCTTCCGAGTCTGCATTAAGAAAAAACGCAATTTGATTTCATGTAATCAAGGGTATATTCAGCACCGTTGATTATTAATTAATTAGTTAATAAGTAAATTGCATATTTTACCTTAAATTTTCTGATATTAAGCTTCCCATTTCATGTTGGTAATAAATCGGTGCATTTCTACAGTTTTAGAAAATTAGCTTTTACGTCGTACATGCAACTAAGGAATTCGGGAATCCCCATACAAAGTTGCTTGTTCCCAACCCCTCCGAAAGCCAACAAAATTCTGGACCTCCTCCCCGATTTTTTTGAGAAAATTTGAATTTTTTGGCCGTTTTTAAGGGTCTTTTAACCAAAAATTTCAAATCATTCACCCCGCCCATTCCCAACCCCTAGAAATGGCCGGCAAACCCAACCAAAACTTCGAGCCATATAAAATTATAAAAAAAATATAAAAATATAAAAAAAGTTGTAGTCATATGATAAAAAAACAGAAAATATAAAATATAAATAAAAATAAAGATATAAAAAAATTGAAAATTTTTATAAAAATTTTAAAAATATAAAAAATATATATAAAAAAAGAAAATATAAAAAAACCATATGAAAAAGAATTGAAAAAAATAAATAAAAACCATATAAAAACGCATACAAAATTGAAAAAAGTTGTAGTCATATGACTGGGAGATTGCTCACCATTTTACCTGATCAGCAATTTTAGAATTTCTAATCTTAAAATTTTGCTGAATTTAATTTTACTTAATAGTCATAATCATGGAAATGCACAGCATGGCAACAGAGAATATTCTTGAGCTTAAATGGTCTTAAAAGGGGTGCAAAAGTTAATATTGCGTAAAAATTGTACTTATTGACATCTTCTGGTCGATTTCAATACTCTTTGTAGAAAATATCGATTTTTGTTCGTTTTCTGCCTCAATTTTGCCTTCATTTAATTCACAAAAAATTCCCACTCCGCTCTTCCGCGGGGAACTCAAGGACCCCCTCCAAATCCTACACCGCATGCGTCATTACAACGCAAGAGCGTAAATATATAATCAAAGGCAGCTATACTTCATTGCATACATGTAACAGGGTGGGACACGCGGGATCCCCACCACCCAAAGTTGGTTGTCTTCCCATGGCATCAAAGTCGGAAAATTTTCAATCCCCCCGACGCTGAGGAAAAATTGCATTTTTAACCGTTTTTAAGTGTTTCTTGGCCAAAAATTAGAAGTTATTTTCACTTTCCGCCATTAATCCACAAGGTCAGGGTCGGCAGAGGACGGACGGAGAGTAAAATCTCAGAAATAAAAAACGGCAAATTTAGCGTTCACGATTTTCTTTTGTTGTTTAAACGAACAAAATAGTCAAAATAGCCAATAAAAAGGTCTTTTCGTGGTAATTTCGCATTTCAAAAACATTTTTAGTCCATTTTGACTGCATTTACGAGTATATCACTTTTAAGATTAAAAATACAGAAATCGATTAATTTTTGGCGCTTTTTGGGTAACGCCGAAAATTTTTTTGACATTCTACTGCTTTTGACATAAAAACTGACACAAAAAACGTTCCATCGCTCAAAATCGCCGGCCTGCCTGCTCACCCTTTAGCGAAGGTAATACCCCCTGAGCCCCATCGTACATATATGCTCCCCACCCACCCCCCCCCTTAAAATGGCTGGATACCACTACCAGGAAATTCAAGCCGTTATATTTATGGTTCATACGATGTCCAAGCATGATCAGCACCAGAAATGCGCCGCTTAGATTCTGAAGGGCGGGGGTGTAATGAAATAAATGTTTCAAATCGCTTTCTTTGGTTTAAAAACGGTAGTTACTCGCTAAAAACATCACTTTTTGGCGTTTTAATGATATCTACGTTATCTTTTCGAAATCTGAGAATATTTTAAAAAATCCGAATAAATTGAACGACGTGTAGTCAAAACTAAGTAAATGATATGGTACGATGCGCCAAGAATTTGATACTTTTGAGCGAACAGGTAGCCTTAAAAAGCGTGAGAAAGCGCATTTTCAGCGAGTTTTTTCTGATAAAATTCCGAATTCTAGGGAGGGAGGTATGATGTATCTGAGGACGAAAAACTTTCTGGGTTGGGGGATGAGCGAAAACCCACGACGATAACGCGTGGCCAGCATACATGATCTTGGGGGGTTCAACCCCCGCAGAATCATTTTTCACCCCCCCCCCCGCAAAAAATTTTTCACCCCCTAGAATTGGCGATTTTTCAAAAGTTTCCTAAACTTACCTGAAAATCGGTAGAAAAAGTGTCTTTTTAAGGGTTTTTGGCTATCTATTTGCTCAAAATCGCCAAATTTCGGCGCTTCGCGCCATATATTCATGTTTTGAGCGATATATTGGTCAATTTATTCGACTTTTTCAAAATTTTTTTCATGATTTCATGCTCTAGGAGGATAGAGTATCGTCAGAAACGCCAAAAACGATGTTTTTTAAAACGCGTACTGGCCATTTTTGGGCCCAAAAAAGGCACTTTAGGTTTTCATACCCCCAGAATTCCCATGCTGAGCATGTATGGTAGCCAGCATACGAATTCTGAGCGTTAGGGCACAAAATTTTTCGGTAAAAAAGGGTAGAAAAATTAGTATAAAACCATTATTCTCCGACGTTTCCCATTAATTCACGAACGCTATGAAAATCGGTAAAAAGAAGAAAATTAAGTTCAGGGAATGTTTCGACCGAACCCCCTACCACGCAAGTATGCGCTCAAGTCCTCCTTAACATTTTTGCATACAGCAAGCCCCATCGGGTGTAACACTAAAGTCTTTTTTTCAATATTTGCACGGTTACTTATTTATTTATTTATCTATTTTTTATTTCATTTTTTCCTCTTTTTTCTTTTTCCCCTCATTATTTCTTTTTGTTTATTTCTTTCTGCTTCTTTCTCGTACTGATGACTTCTTACTATGCCAGTATCAGATCGAGAAATTTATATTTGCTAGTTGCTACAATATACGATTATTCCTAGTATCGCAACTGCCTAACTTTCGTTTTTGCGAATTATTATCAACAGGGCAATTTAAGGGCCACAATGCAACTACGACATTCTTTCATATTAAGAGACTTATAACAGCTAAAGATTATGGGAGGGGCAGAAGGTCATTTTCAAAAAAAGATGGGATGAATGAAGTTCAATTTCTGTCCAAAAACGGCAAAAAACACCTAGAAAGACAAAAAATGGCTAAAAACACCTAAAAAGACAAAAAAATGGCTAAAAACACAAAAATGGCCAAAAAAGCAAATTTTTTCGGTCAAAATTTTGAGTAAAAATTTACGACTTTGGCGGAAAGAGAACGGCTCAGTTTGGCCGTGGACGCAAGCAAACCCACGTTATACGCGTGCGTATTGTAGCTAGATTTTTTTAAAAAAAACAGCTAATATCCTAAGCCAAGCAAAGGTCAATCTAGCACAAAACTCAGAAAATGCTGATGCTAGTAAATTTAGAAACTTCATCCTCTTTTTTAAAATAAAAAATGCTAAATATTTTTTGAAAAAGTTGAAAGTTTCAGAAAAATTAGATAGTAGAGGCCAAATTCGATAAATGAGATAAAGAGCAAATTGACAAGAGCGGAGACAATATAAAAATAACGAAAAAAAAGGAATTTTTTTCCGAACATTTCGCATGCAAGAGAATCAATTCATTTAAAGTAAAAAAGAATCTTGTTATAATAAAAAACAGGATTAATTTTGAACTAGGGCATCGGAGAATCGAGCATTTTTTTCAATAGGACCGAAGAAAGCGAAAAGCTGAAAAAACGAAGTTTTAAGTAAAATTTTAGGATGCAGAAAAAAATCATGAAAATCAGAGGATCAGGTTAAGGCGACTTTAGGTTTGCAATCACACATGGGCATGGGGTTGAGAGGGGGTATTACTCTACCTAGGGTTTTGTAAAACCAGGTACTGTCGGGCGATTTTGAGGAAACGAAAGGCGCTACAAGATAATTTATGAGCTTACTGCGGAAAAAATGCAGAAAATTCTAATGAAAATGGTTAAAAATATAAAAAAATTTTTTAAATATTTTTTTGTATTTTTAATCGCTAAAACCTATAAATTAGCCAAACTTCGATAATAACGGCCAAGAAAGCCTATTTACCGCATATTACGTGCTACTGTGCCATATTATACTACCCTAAAATGTACGCGTACAAAATGTATATGTAGACTTTTGGGGACCGCCTTTATACCCGTACGAAGGGACATATGTGATCTTGGGGGGGGAGTTTGGGGGGGGGGGTTTCACCCCCGCAAAAAATTTTTCACCCCCTCCCAGGATTGGAGATTTTTCAAAAGTTTCCTAAACTTACCTGAAAATTGGTAGAAAAAGTGTCTTTTTAAGGGTTTTTGGCTATCTATTTGCTCAAAATCGCAGAATTTTCGGCGCTTCGCGCCATATATTCATGTTTTAAGCGATATATTGGTCAATTTATTCGACTTTATTCGAAATTTTCTTCATGATTTTATGCTCTAGAAGGATAGAGTATCGTCAGAAACGCCAAAACGATGTTTTTTAACGCGTACCGGCCATTTTCGGGCCCAAAAAGGCACTTTAGGTTTTCACCTCTCCCCAGAATTCCCATGCTGCGCATGTATGCAAAGGGACCTATTCAAAAACGATGACCACAATTCACTATATGACCATTCCAGGCCCGCATCTGGGATTTTATTTCGGGGAGGGGCGAAAATTTTGAGGTCAGATATCTCGAGAACCATTAGGAGATGGGCAAAAATAAAGGCATTTTTGAGCGTGTCCGAACGAGCTCTAAGCAATGACGAAGGAAAATTTCAAAAATTTCACTCTATTCCATACTCATATTACACAAATTTATCGTTTAAACAATCTACAGACCTCATTTCTCATCATTCAACGAACAAATCATTTCCCAATTTCTGTCTTTGTAGTTAATCTTTGTGATTTACAAAGAAAAACAATACAGAAAAATGAATAATCCGGCGCGAAGCGCCGAAAAAAATTTGACACGTTCTACACGCCTAACAAAAATTTGAGCGGTTTTGGGCGGGATAGAAGACGACAAAAAATAAAAAAATAATAATACAAAAATAATAAAAATGGTTCTGAAAGTTCATAAAAAACCAAATTTTCTTATTTTTGGCTGGAATTGATTTACTGATATATCGAAATTAATGTTTACTACAATAAATTGTGCGCTAATGGACGAGCGTTTCATGATTTGACATAATTTAATGATAGTTTAATAATTTTATTTTTCTTGTATCTGTGAATTCAACTTGCAAGGAAATATCTGCATAACTATGCATTTCAGATAAAATCGACTGAAAAGATTGAAAATAAGATCAAAATTGAACTTAAGAAATAAAAGCTTAAGCGAAAAACAAAAGTAAAAACCCAAAACACTGGTATTTAGTCCAGAAATGAGCCAAATTAAAAAGCAAAAACAATTTTTTTTCCATAAAAACTTAAAAATTAGCTTAAATTTGCTTAATACGGAAAAATTCATTTTTGAATCAAAATTTATGACGAAATCCTAAAGCTGAGAAAGCTACTAAGTAGGGACGGGGATTCGCTCAACTAAAATGGGTCTCCCTCATCCCAAAGTCAGAATTTTCCGCCTCCGTGATTTTTGGCAAAAGCTTGCATCTAAAGCCAAATTAAGGTGCCCTTTCGTCAGTTTAGGCCAAAAATTCATTCACCCCCCACCGGCCCACTTATATACCGCCCTAACAGTGGCGGATCCAGAATTTCCCTAAGGGAAAGGCGGTACCCCTAAGGGGGAGGCGGTAACCCTAGGGGGGAGGCGGTACCCCTAAGGGGGGGGCGGAATTCTGACTTGGGCGGAAAAATTAGCCGTTTTAACCAGAAAGTCGCTAAAAATCGCTCAAAAATCCTTAATTTTGCGCACTATTTTGGGCCAATGGGGCGGCGCCCCTAGATCCGCCCCTGCGCCCTAAGCAGGTCGTCCCCCATTCCCTAGAAGACAATAATTTTGACCCACTCTCGATTTTTGGCGAAAACACGCGTTTTTGGTAATTTTTCACTAGTTTTTATCAATTGTGGACGAAAATTGGAGATAATTTCCACCCCCCTGACAGTGGCCGGGACACCTTCCCAGAATTTCGAGCTGTTGGGTGTAATTTTTTATATGATATTAGGCATTAGAAAAACAAATCATCATTTATTCATCGAATATTGCCTACGAGTTATTCAAAAGAGCCAAAAATGATGAAAATTCGATTAGAAATTTGAAAAACACAATTTCATAACAACGTTACAAAGTGGCGCTTTATAAAAATAGAAAAATTTTCGAGGAAATGAGCATAAATACAAAAATTCAAATTCTAGAAAAAAATATTCGTCATACAAATTTCATAAACAAATCAAAAATAACAAAATAAACTTTTAGTGTAAAGTGCCGCAAAGGCCACATAAAACGTGAAGTGGTGGGCTAAATCTCAGCCAAAAGCGCAATAAGAAGGAAAGAAGTGCGGCGCGCTTTACACAGCGTGAAAAGTGTAAAGTGTAAAGTGCAAAGTATAAATATAAATGTATAGTAAAAATGATAAATATAAGTGTAAAGTATAAATAAATATAAATATAAATGTAAAGCATAAATGCCAGTGTAAAGCGAAGCGAGAAGTAAAAACTAATAGACCAGCCGAGATGACGCTTTAATCAGATATTTACATCCGGTTTATTATTTAAACCAAAATTTACATATAAATATTCTTAGGCGATACACATTTTCTTACTAACGTAAAGCATTTATTTTTTTGGCGACGCGCGACTCTTTACACAACTGTTTGCGAGCAGGCGCTGAAGTACAAAGATCACGAAAAGCTAATACTGAAGCCAACTTTACATCACGGATTCGAGAATCAAAATAAGGGAAAAGTTCAGGAGCTTGGGGAAGAGGGCCTTACGTACGGCTCCCCGTGGAGGGCCAAAATCCCCAAAATCCAAATTAAGGGATACCGAATTCGTCAAAAAACGTACGACCCACTCACCTTCGAACGTATCATCGATCTCGGCCATTAATTCGTCGTCTGAGCAAATATTGAGGATGTGAACCAACATTTCGGTCACTTTAAACAAAAACGAGAAAAAATTCAGAAACGGAGAAAAAATAAAGCGAAAATAAAAACCGAATGGACTGAGGTGGTGTAAACAGAGCACAATTGAGCATCATCGGAAAAATGAATGAAACGAAACAGTGTAAACGAAGTTTAATAATATAATCAGAGTTAGCGAGATCCGATAATGTATCAACAGTGGCGGATCTAGGATTTTTCTAAGGGGGGGGACGGAAACTTGACTTGGGCGGAAAAATTAGCCGTTCTAACCCGAAAATCGCTCAAAAATCGCCCAAAAATGCTTAATTCTGCGCACTGATTTTGGGCCAATGGGGGCGGCCGCCCCCGCCCCTCCCATACGCAGAATTGCACTTTACACAAAGCGACGCATCTTTTAGCAAGGGCTCAACTCGCGTTAAGCTCGACTTAAGCGAGAAACAATAACTGGTAATTCTGGGGGTGAAAACCTAAAATGTGCCTTTGTTGAGCCCAAAAATGGTCTGTATCGAACGTTAAACATCGTTTTGTTGAGCGTTTCTGACGATACTCTATCTTGCTAGAGCATAAAATCATGAAAAAATTTCAAAGAAACGTCGAATAAATTCACTCAATATATCGCTTAAAACATGAATATATGGCGCGAAGCGCCGAATAATTTGGCGATTTTGAGCAAATAGATAGCCAAAACGCTTAAAAAGACACTTTTTCGACCAATTTTCAGGTAAGTTTAGGAAACTTATTGAAAAATCGCCAATTCTGGGGGGGTGAAAATTCTTTTGCGGGAGAGGTTAAAATTGATTCTGCAAAGGTGAATAACCACACCCCAAGATCATGTATGGATACACACAAGTAACTTAGTTATACCGATTGGTTGTTAGCATAATACTATTTATTCGACGCAATAGATCGCTGGTTAAATTGTTCTTTTATTCAGCTTTTAAAATAAAAGACAAGTGTAAACAAGACTGAAAATTTTTTGGGGAAAAAATTCAAATTCGCCAAAGATTTCGGCTTTGTTGACATTTCGCTGATGAAACTTGCAAATTTTTTGTGGCTTCGAGTTTATCTTTAAACAACAACTAAGCGGCACGAAATACAAAACGAACTTCTTTAGTAAAAATAAACGATTAAAAATGATAAAATAATAGCAAAGAATGATAGGAAGAAAGGGCGAACCTTTTTCGCCGACAAAGGGCAAAGACCACGTGAAAACGTCCATGAAATTGGGAAGCCAATAAGGGTGCGGCGAGCTATTAAACTGCCGAATGTTCATAACGTTATTCTCGTATTTAAGTATAGCGGCTAAAAATAGATATTGACGTGACGAAAGGACTAATGCTCAATTTCGGACTAATTGACGAAACCGCCCAACTTTTGACGAAATTTTGAGAAATGGTTCAAATTTCGATTTTTTGTCAAAATATGGTTGAAAATTTGATAAAAAAAGAAAAATTTCGATTTTTCGTCAAAATATGAAAATTTGATAAAAATTCTGGCGGGCAGGGGAGGATTGAAGGGGTGGGGGGAGCCACTTTTCCCCCCATTGGCCAGGCACGTGTCTCTGGGGAAAATGGGGGGGGTTCGCTGACCCCCAAAATTCAGAAAAATTGGAGAAATAGGACTTTTTAAACCTTATTTTGTGCTATTTTCGGCCTTTTTGGGCTTGGTCCCCCCAAAAAATTGGTGTTGGTCCCCACCGAAATAGGACGGCCAGCTACGTGCCTGCCATTGGCCCAAAATAGTTTTGGAGATAAAGAATAGATATGTCATTTGCAATGATTTTTGGCAGTCGGTGATCATAATTTCTCGAATTTTTTGGTGCTTCGAGCCGATAATAACTATTACGACATTTATTTACTTTCTCGGCGGCCTAAAAGTCATAATTTTGCTCACGAAATAAGTTTCAAAACGATTTCAAAAGCAAAAACGGCTGCTTAAGCCATTTTGCTTCAACTTTCAAACATAACTTTTGAATTTTTTGGCGCTTTCGCTAAAGTCAAACAAATCTGATGATTTTTTCGCAAAAAAAGTTGTCGAAAATTTCAATATTTCATGGAAAAATGCTGCTTAAAAGACATTTTAGATAAAATTGGACAACGCAAAACGCTAAAAAAACGTCATTTCGCACATTGAAGGCAAATTTTTGGACCTGTTTCCGACTATTTTTGGAAAATTTGGGGTACCGCCCACACGTGGGCGTGGGGGTTTGGAGGGGGGTATGCACTCCCAGAAGTTGAAATACCCTCCCCCAAAATTCGAATTTTGAAATTTTTTTGCTTTTCAGCGATTTTCTTATGCCATTGGATAGTGCTCGATGAGAAACATCGAAAAATGGTGTTTTTTCGCCATAACGACCACTATTTAAGACCATTTTGACCTTCAAAAATTTTTCCACCTCCTACAATTTTGGTGCTGCCCACCTATGGTACCGCCTCCCATCGTGCGAACATCCTAGATCCGCATTGGTGGAGGGGGGGTGGGTGAAATTTCAAGATGCCTCTTCGGGCCCAATAATGGTGAATGGATGGATACGTTCTCAAAAACATCGTTTTTTGGCGCTTCTGACGACGCTCTATCTTTCTAGAGCATAAAAACATTAAAAAATGGCGAAAAAATCAAGAAATTGAACAAGATATAGTCAAAAAATGAGCATATGGCGCTAAGTTACAAAAATTTGACACTTTTGAGCAAATTTGAACGTTTCCAACAGCAAATTTTTAACGATTTGTTTTGAAAAATTCGGAAATCACGAATTCTAATGGGGAAATGTCGGAGGGGGGAGTTAAAACTTGTCTGGTGGGAGTGAAAACCACCAAAACCCCCTAAAATAATGTGTGGTTTTTAGTAGTTTTTAGCCCATTTTGACTCGTTTTGTCGTTTAAATCGAAAAATGAGAATTCGTCGAAATGTTTTTAATGTTTCTTCAGGTCAATTCAACTCCATTCTAGACATTATACGGTCAAACGGGATAAAAATAAAGCATTGACCTGTTAACTACTTGTTTCACAAAAATCGAGCAGAAATTTTCTCTAAGCTGAAGAAATCGCCTGACCATGGCTCAGATCTCGAATTCTACGATAGTAACATCCCCTTTCATCCTTCCATACGGAAATGCGCGGTTCGGAGAGTCTAGCTGAACCCTCAGGAAGAATGTAAAATTTTTTGGGGTAAAATTTAGAAGAAAAATATGTAAAAAATGTAAAATTTCTGTGGGGAAACAAGGCGAAATATGTAGATGCTAAAAATCGACAAAAATCAAAATTGTATACAAAAAGCTTGAAATTGACAAGAAAGCTGTGAATTAATGCAGGTTTTGCGCTATTTTAGCATCTCACTTTTCCAGCTTATTTTGGCAGAAAAGGTTTCTGGCTGACCCCAACACTTATCATCCTGTAAATCGAGGTCGTAACCATAGATGATCTTGGGAGAAATGTTTCACACCCCCCCCCGAAAAAGTTTCAGTCCCACAAAAAGTCTTTCACCACCCTCAGAATAGGCGATTTTTCGAAAAATTCCAAAAATTTTCTAAAAATTTTTAGAAAAGATGTTTTTTAAGCGTTTTCAGCCATCTATTTCATCAAAAGTGCCAAATTTTTGGCGCTTGGCGCCATTATCCTTCTGTTTTGACTATATTTTGTTCAATTTGTTCCGACTTTTTTGATTTTTTTCGAAATTTTTCATGTTTTGATGCTCTAAAAAGATAGAGCATCGTTAGAAAGGCTGAAAAACGATGTTTTTGACGCGTACCTACCATTTTTAGACCCGGAAAAGGCACTTCACAATTTCACTCCCCCCGGAATTCCTATGCTGTGTATGTATAGTCGTAACACGTAATAAATCACAGCCAAAAAGCTGAAAATGGCAATTTTTACTCGAAATTCGGGTGGAAAGAAGTGAAAAACCTCAACTTTTATGGGAGAAAATGCGCCTGACTTCCGCGTAGGCAAAGTACACAATCCTAAGGGGCTTAGGGACATTCAAAATAAAATCAAAACACAAGATCTAGTAGCGTTCGAGGAAGTCTGACAGCCTCCTTTTCCCAAGAAACTGACAATTTTTCAAAGCTAACAGTGAATGAAATTTTTCATATTTTGATACTTTTATCGAACTTCCCTAACCCCCAGACAGGGGCGGATTTAGGGGGGGGCGGCCGCTCCCCATTGGCCCAAAATAGTGCGCAAAATTAAGGATTTTTGAACGATTTTTAGCGATTTTCGGCTTAAAACTGCTAATTTATCCACCCAAGTCAGGGTTCCGCCCCCCCCCTTAGGGGTACCGCCGCCCCCCCCCCCCCTTAGGAAAATCCTGGATCCGCCACTGCCCCCAGACGATATTCATTATTTCGAGAAAAGTTTTGGATGATCCAAAAAAGATCCCAAAAAGCCGCACAACATAGTTATGAAAGCCACGCATTACAATACGGGTTTAAAGCGCATTTTTCGAATTCAAAATTTAAGATGAGAAATCTTAGATTTTATTTAATACGCATAAAATGTATATGATGAGCGCTAAATATGCAGAGAGTGTGGTCTAAAAAACGACAATTAAAATGCGGCTTAACTGACGTAAAATTTAATTTGGGCGCAAGAGTTGTGTAAAGTACAGGCACTTAGTTACCGTCATACAGGGGGATGCGGGATACCCCCCATATAAAGTTAATCTCCCGAAGCCAGTAGAATTTTGACCCCATTTTTGCGAAAAAAAATTATTGGCCGTTTTCAGGTGTTTTTTTTTTGACCGATTTTGGCAAAAAATTAGAGGTCATTAACCCCCCCCCCCCGATAAAAATGTTCAGGGAACCCTCCTCCACCCAAACTTGCAAGCCGTTACAATACGATCACCGTAATCCGTTTAAGACAGTCATACGACTAATTGTATGCCTATAAAAAATTAGATCTAACGTACCCTTATTATTATAAACGTCTAGGTAATTTGGCGCTGAAAATATCGTAATCAGCGAAGGGAAACCCGTTGCTTGACTTTTTCTGTACATTCGATATCTTAAAATATTCAACATTTAAATTATTCGATATCTTAAAAATATATTCAATATTTAAATTAAAAACAAACAAAAAATAAATGGTCGATCAAATGTACCCATAAGTATAAATAAATAAATAAATTTGTCAGTGAGTCGATAGATAATTTCCTTACCCTGCATCCTGAGCTTCGTGCGCTCTAATGATTGATAGTAAATTATTATGCTGAAGAAAATCACAACACGCCGAATAGCTGAAGAGAAAATAAAATATTCAACTAACAAGCTTGCAGCGCATAGATGCACAAGGTCAGGGTCGGCGGAAGGGGGTGAGGGTAAAATTCCAGAAATCCAAACCAATAAATTTAGTGTTCCGATTTTTTTGCTATTTTAATGACGAAAATGGTCAAAAAAGCCTTTAAAATGCTTTTTCATACTAATACCGCATTTTAAAATCATTGTTAAGTCCATTTTGACTATTATATCGCTTTTAACGCTAAAAATAATGAAATTGATATACATGGCAAGAAATTTTGGTGTTTTAGATCATCTTCATACAATTTTGGCCGCTTTTTTAGTAAAAAGTACATAAAATTATGCATCCGATTACAACTTTTGTCCCTTAAAAAATGATGCAGAAACTGTCCGTCAGCTCAAAATCGCCGGACACTACCTTTCTGCCTAACCCTTCAGGGGCAATACCCCTTTCACCCTCTAACTTACATGTGAGGACAGGGAGGGCCAACAAAAAGCTACAAACTTTCTTAAACAAAATTTTTTCAATCATTAGTATGGCCGAGTCAACCGTAGCGCAAAACAACAAACGTTCTTTGAAACAGTAAGTATAGCGCAACAGAACAAATGGGTTACAATGAGTAACCTCTTTTATAGTCCTTTCACTATACACTTTTGTAAACATCAATCTTTTCCTTAAGTTACAGCAACAAAACAAATTAAAAGTTATGCGTAAGAGTGTACTTCAATAAAAACTCCAATAAAAATACAGTGTACTTCAATAAAAAACAATAATCATTGCATAATAACTATATATTTGAAAAAATACGAGTATATGCTGGAAAAACAATAAGTTAGTACCATGCATGATCAAAGGATGGGGGGCGGGAGGTTTCAACCACTAGAAAAATTTTGACCACCCGCAAAATTTTTTTACCCCGCCCTCCCCTAGGATTGACGATTGTTTTGAAAATTTTAAAAACTTTCTAAAAATCTTATTTCTAGGCGTTTTCAGCTATCTATTTGCTAAAAAGTACTAAATAATCGACGCTTCGCGCCATTATACTCATGTTTTGACCATATTTTGTTCAATTTGTTTCGACTTTTTTTGATTTTCATGTTCTAATGCTCTCATCGTAAGAAACGCTGAAAAAGGATATTTTTTCACGCGAACCTATCATTTTTGGACCCAAAAAAGCCACGGTATAATTTAACCCCCCAGAATTTCCATGCTGTGCACGTACGGTTGGTTGGTACCCAGTGAGACATTATACAGAATTGTTAAAACAAATTTGTAACATGTGCCTATAAAAGTATATTCATCTCGATAGCGTATAGGAATAAGGAACCACTTTAAATCGGTCGAATGTCTTTTTTTGGCAAATATGCAAATTTATTACCTTGTAAACACAACACATCCGCTTTCGCATTATTTAGCTATACGAACGGTCGATCGATAATACTACCGGCTGCTACTTAATCTCGCAAAGACGTTCATTATTTAAGCTATCGCGCTTATAAAGCAAAAACAAATAGAGGCAAGGGACACGTGTCGAAATAAACGAGGCAGAGAGCTACGCTGGAGCATAGATGGCTCTTGAATTGGATTACCTACTTTATGTGTAAATCCGCGCGATATATAAAATTTATTTTCTTTACAACACAACAACGTTTATTCGCATTTTAAAAGCGCCATTAACGCCGTTTCCGATTTTGCGCGCGTTTTTCGCAATATCATTTTCCCCGCAAGAGCTTCCGCGTACGTAGCTACTTTATTTACACGCTTTGCGTTTACGGATTTGATTTTAAAAAGCCAGCTCGCATCTAACTCTAGAACAAATAGTTATTTAAGTCGCCAAAGTAATTGCTATGGGAAAACGACATGTGGTCGCGCAACGCGCGTAATTGACGATAGAAGCTAATATTAAGAGATGTAAGCCGGGCCGCTTCTTTTTAGCGCGCGAAAAGTTTTGCGAGCTCGCAAGAAATATGAAAAATGTACACTTTTAGCGAAGCGGGAAAAAATTCAATCTCAAAATCTTTTTCGGCGCTAAATGCAATATGAGAACGGTGTACCAGGCAGCCGGATGACATTGTGCCAAGAAACTTCACTGATTAGTTCGAGCGAGTTTGCTCAGTCAAAACAAAATCGAGCAGGTTTTATAGAATAATGAACGATTGTAAGGGGATAAAAAACTATCCATTCAATCGCGTCACACGTGCATGGTCCTTAATAGTGATGTCGTGGACACCGGCACCGGGCCGGTGCTAGGATGGTGCCGGTGCCGGTGCTTTATAAAAGACAGACAAATATTAATTAAATTATGAATGAAAAGTCCTTTTTTTCATCGATATAACGACAAAAGACATAAGGGAGGTTACTTATTGTTAATTAGAGTCCTTGGCTGGCCAAATAAGAAATATTTGGATAGAACTGCAGAATAAGATAAGTCTTCAAAATTTTTGCAAAATGCGAAAGTTAATCATAAAAGCCGATTTGACCGTTTATATTGTTCGTTGAAGCTGGTTGATACGTTAACTATGCGAGTTATTTTTGAATTAAATAACGCATTCCCCGTAAACTTCGACAGTAGAATTCTACTTTTGCACGTTGCACTCGTAATTGTGCAACATTTAAAGTCATTCAAAGTCGGATACAAACGTATTCACTTTCTTTCTCATGAAATTTAAATTTTCTTAGAATTTTCTTTTTGTTATAATTCAAGTTTATATTTTTTCTTTCAGTATAAGTTATACCAAACAATAAAGAAATAACAGTGTAACCAAAAAATAGTGTAAGACAAGGTAGATCTAGTGAAAAACACGTAGAAAATTAAAGTGTCCTATGATATGCTAATCTAGCACCGGCGACGGCGCAGGTACAGAAGGTACCGGCACCGGTGAAAAAAGCGGCACTGGGATATCACCATACATGCACTGCATGGGAATTCTGGGAGGGGGGGGGTAGAAACTATAAAGTGCCTTTTTGGGATTCGAAAATGGTAGGTAGGCGTCAAAAACATCGTTTTTCAGCGTTTCTGACGATGCGCTATCTTTCTAGAGTATAAAATCATAAAAAATTCAAAAAAAATCGGAACAAATTGAACAAAATATAGTCAAAACATGAGTATAATGGCGCGAAGCGCTGTAAATTTGCCACTCTTGAGCAAACAGATGGCTAAAACCGCTCTAAAAAAGTATCTTTTCTACAAATTTTTATAAAATTTTTGAGACTTTTCAAAAAATCGTCAATTCTGGGGAGGGGGGTTAAAAAATTTTTGCGGCGGGGTTTAAATTTTTCTGGGCGGGCTAAACCCTTCAAGATCATGTATGGACATCACTAATCCTTAATATGAAGAAAATTTATGTCAACAGCAGAATATGTATGCATAGAGAGGAAATATATGTAATTAAAACAGGTACGTACCTAATAAATGTAATAAGTGAATGCGTGTTCTTGGGGGGGGGCGGGAAGTTTAGGGGCTTTTGACTCTCGCAGAATGGCCTCGGACAGTGACCTTACACAAGACATCTGTTGCCTGACCCCCAAGAACTGTCTATTTTCCGAAAAAAATCGTAGAAAGTGTGCTATTTTAAGCGTCTATAGCTATATTTTGTCTCAAAAGTGTACCCATTTGTATACCCATTTGTTGATGATATTTTGTTCAATTTCCAATTTATTCTGTAAAGGATGCATCTTATTCCAGATTGAATCATAGTAGCAGAGTATTAGATCTTCACTTTGTAACTATAAGAAGTTTTGAAAATAAAAAAAATTTCAATCCGACTAGGACACGATCATATCATTTCTCATTAATCTCCTTGCTACAATTTTTGTTAAACTGAAGAAAGGAACGGATCAGTAAAAATAATCAAAATGAATAGGCGTTTAGATCAAGATTTTGCCAATCTGCATTCAGCTCAGCAGGAGCGTTTTCCATATGCTGTTACAGTCTGACCTTGTACATGTATATATATATATATATACATACGACGACGGTCCCTAAAAGTCTTTGTACATTTTGTACACACAAATTTTTGGGTACTATAATATGGTACAGTAGCGATTTTAGTGTAGTAAAAACAGAGTTGTTCGACATTTTGTAGTGTATTTTAGCTAATTTCTGGGTTTCTGAGGGCAAAATTCACTAATAATCGTCTCAAAACGGCGCGAAGCGCAAAATTTGACATTTTTCATTTCAAAATGCAATTTCTGACATTATAGAGATATATAGAACACACAATTACTCATGTCCGGCGCGGAGTGCCGAAAATTTTTCCGAGTTTTAAATTTTTTTGCTGTTTTTGTCTCACCACACATCTTTGTACATGTACAAAGACGGCCCTCAAAAGTCTTTGTACATCGTGAAAAATCTTTGCCGAATACAAAAAAACACCGTCTCGGGCTAATGAATTTCAGGTCCTATTTCTGTACTAAGAACGAACACCACGCACATGATTTTGGCATAAACGCACAATCGCGGACCATACATGTACAGCATGGAAATTCTGGGGGAATCAGGCACAAGAATTTTTAAAAAGTGCCTTTTGGGCTACAAAAACGATGGGTACACATGAAAAACACTGTTTCTTGACGTTTCAGACAATGCTCGCTCTTTCTAGAACATAAAAACGTAAAAGAAATCTCAAACAAATTTGAATAAATTGAGTGAATTGAACAAAATATAGTCAAAAAATGTGCGTGTGGCACGAAGCGCAGAAAATTTGAGATTTTTGGAACCAGAAATGATGTAAAAACGCCTAAAAAGACACTACTTTCTACAACTTTTATCAACTTTTACAAAAGATCGACAATTCTGGAAGGCGCAGCCATTTTGCGCGGCGTCAGTTGCCATTCTGCGAGTAGGGGTCAGAACCCCCAAGACACACGTCTGTCGCGGACGCTTAATCTCTACTTGCAATAAAGTGATAGCCGATCAAGAAATTTTCAGTCGGGACGACTATTTTTGAGTAAAGGCGAATCATAAGCCGTCGTCAGCGCTTCTTTCGGTTAAAAAAGAATATGAGGGAACAGCATCGGAGCAAAATTTTAAGGACTGCTCTTTAGGCACGTAGCTGGCCGTCTTATCTTGGGGGGACCAACACCAATTTTTTTGGGGGTTTAAGCCCAAAAACGCCAAAATCACAAAATAACGTTTAAAGAAAAGTCATATTTTTCCGATTTTTCGAATTTGGGGGGGGTCCGAACCCCCACACGTGCTCTGCTGCTCTTTCCATTTTACATAGCGCACGGTGTACTAACATGATAATTAGTAGCATAGACCAAAGTAGCCTGACGAGCGAAATGTAATTTTGACGATTTTTCAACGTTCTTGCGCAATGGGGAGCTGGGCAAGTTAAGGAACTTACATAAAAGAATAATTATGATGAACAACATATGGAACAATAAAATAAAAAGACAACTAAAGATTCGAAAAGTGTGATATTGAAGGCGCTTGTGTGTAAATTTTTTGGTCGGCTGTCACGCTGATGCCGATGAGAATGTCAATCCAGGCCCCTTGACAGGCACGTACTGTGGAAGCAAGGGTCTCGAGGATTCCGGGGCCGCCCGAAATACAGGGGTGAAAAAATTTTCAAAAGTCAAGAAATGGTCTTAAACGTTGTTCGTATGGCTGAAAAACACCATTTTTCGACGTCTTAGATCCTTGAGATCGAGCGACGGCATCAAAAACTCGCCAAAAAAGCGGAGAAAATCTCAAGATTCGAATTCTGGGTGTATCTTGATTTCTGGGAGGGTTTTCTAAACTTCTGGGGGAACATACCCCCTAGGCCTCACGCCCATGTGTGGTTATGCCCTTTATTTTAATTCAAGGGCCTAAGCCAGAAAACGTTTTTCGTTCCGAAAATTGAACCAAACCCGATTCGAATCGAAATACGCTATACTTTAAGATGATTCGTGTTGTTTTTAGGTATAACTTTGCTTTTCTGACATTTTCTTTGTATGTTTGTTTGCCTTTCAAACGTTTCGCTAAAAATCTCCATTCTAAGTTGATCGATCCGGCGAATAAGCAAAGATAACGAACGCGCCATTTCGGCATAATCAGTTACATGGTTGTGCGGCGTTTGATTCCGAATCTCGGGGGTAGCGAACAATGTATCAATTTTATCAGGAGCATTATTTACGTAAACATGATAGTTTTTGCTTCCGTTTTTGCACTTTTCTCATCCGTCAACAATGCGCCTAAAATTGATAGTTTTCCAAGAAATTCTATCAGGAAAATTTCCCAGAAATAAGCGATTTAACGTGTCAGCGAGTCGTTGCGCGGAATTATGGTAGAAGCGTTTATTGGGCCGTTTCCTTTTTATGCATATTTCGAGAAAGCATAGTTTTTTCGGTGCAAGATTGAAGATTAGGCCTGCGTAAATAAAAGCGATATCGGGTCGATAATGACACAACGCCGCGGCGTTAATGGCACTCCGATACCGATTGATTACATTTGATAACAATGCGCGAGGAATACGTAATTTGAATATACCGGCTCGGAATATACTGTTACTGTATAACAATGCGCTTCATATGCAAATTTTCGTTTGAGGTACCAACGGACGATTGCTTGATTTGGTTTTTGCTCTTGTATAAAAGATACAGTAAGCTCGAAAGAAGGAATGCTATTGTTTGAATAAGAAAAAATGACGAGCCGAGAATACGAAATAGGAATGAAAGAGAGAGAAGGAAAACAACCTATTCGATGCAGCCAATGAATAGTAAAAGAATTGTTAATGTTTAATTAGTTATTCCGAACCAATTTCTTCATCCGAGCTAACGCGTGATATTATATTACGTATAATAGCACGCTTCTCATTAATTTCGCAGCTGAACTTAGGAAAAACAATATCCAATGGGTTTATACATTCATTCATTTTTGATCTGCTAGCGTTGAATAGAATGGATGAATTCATCCATTAAATCACTTTGCGGATGATAACCGCAGAATGTCGGTATAAGGGAGCAAAGAAAAATCAATAAGAGCATTTCTGAACCAAAAACGTCGTTGACATTACACATGCTATGTTTACAAGCGAATCATTGGGGAATGATGTACAATTTTGAAAGGCAAAGCATCGAGATGGATGGCTTTTCATCTCAGGCCTGATAATGTTATCGGCCTTCTATTCTAGTGAAGCTTCAAATAAATTATTTCTCCCATCTTTATCATTTTGGTTGAAAAGCCTATAAATTCTTCGATTTCCAGTGAGTTTTTCCGCAGACAAACAATATTCAGTATATAGGAAAGAAAATGTAAAGTCGATATCTACCGCAATAATCCGACGAACAGTATATAATCGTACTGAAGGCTACCGTGATCGTATAAAATATTGAAGTTATGTAAATAATGAAGAATAGAGTGGAAAAATTATTTTCTTACAAAACAAGAGTTTTCTTTTTAGTAAAAACGCTATAACTGAGGCGATTCTTCCGAGACGTTCAATTTTCCTAGTTTTTCATGGAAACCGACTGCTAATCAAGAATTAGGGGTGTCATATCAGTTTTCATTTGGAAAGCGAGATTCTACCATGTCTTTGACCTGTGAGATGAAAATACGGAAAATTTAGGAACCTTATGGTGACTTTGAGCAGACCTTTATTATGATGTTACGGCTGGTATGGTTATTATGGTTGTTGAGGTTGGTATGGCCAAAAATTTGGTTTCTTGAGCTTTTTTCAAATATCTAATGTTAGGTCTCCTCTTTAAAAAACGATACCATTTGTCCACCTTATGAAAAGTAAAACTATGATTTATGTACTAAGTAAACGAAAATTTTTAATACGTGCAGAATTAGATGTCCACTCCAAACCATACATGATTATAGAGGGTTTCCATAAGCCCCAGAAATTTTTCCACCCACCCCAGAATTTGTGATTTTTCAAAAGCTTTCCAAAATTTTCCTAAAAATTAGCAGAAAGGTGCTATAAGCACTTTTACTATCTATTTGCTCAGAAGTGTCAAATTTTCGGTGCGTATCCTAACGTTTTAACTATATTTTGTTCAATTTATTCGACTTTTTCTGACTTTTTTCCAAATATTGTGTGTTTATATGCTCTAGAAAAATAGAGCATCGTCAGATATGCTGAAAAACGATGTTTTTGACGCGTACCCACGATTTTTAGGCCCAAAAAAGGAACATTAGAATTTCACTCCCTCCAGAGTTTACAATGCTGTGCAGGTTTGCTCCTAACTGCTCCAAGATTAGCCCTCAAACGCTACTTTTTCAGTAAAAAAGTTTGTCTATATAGACAATCGTTTGATCAGAAACGTTTTTCCTGTATTTTACTTTTACGAATAGAACTTTGCATACAAACCTAATCGCCTTAAGCTTTGCTACACCTTTACAATTTTTTAATTCTATTCCGGACCAATTTTCTTTGAAGCACAGTTGCATTAAATAAAAGAATTCTAAAAATTTATAAGTCCCAGAATTCTCAAAGACTAGAAGGGCAGAAAATTAAATTTTTCAAAGTACCCAATCACAGAATGAAAAACGGATGAAAGCGATTCAAGTTCTATCGTTCCTCGAGCGCTGCCCGGCAAATCAAACACCAAAGTTGGCACAAACACATTGCGTACATATTAAAGCCAAATAACATGCCATTGCCATTCGTAAAGCCAAACTAGAAAAACCTGTTTTAAATCATTGGACAATTTTTATTGCCTAATTTCCCTCCGCTTTATGGTCTTTTTGAATGATCCCTTGTTTTTCACAGTGCTAGCCATTTTTTCTAGTCCTCCTTCATTATAATTTTAGCACTTTTACCCATCCATTTTTCAATTTATCAATCGCTCAAAATAAAACAGTTGTAGGCCTAAGCAAGCTTATGCATTCGATACGAAATTTGAACTTCCTGTTTTTTTAATAAATGCTTCAATCAAATGCGATTGAACCGCATTGTAAAACTGCGTAAAGCATCTTAAATGGTATTAAAAATATTTGATTTGTTCATTATGGACGACGCGCCTGTTAAATTTTTGAATCTTCTTTAGCGAGAGTATTCCCCAAAGAGAAGGATTCAATACGCGATACTCGCTTAAATTCATCGGCATGAAGTCATTATTAGCAGAATCCTGTGCTTTAGTGCTCAACGCTAAACGCCTGGGCGCAAAAATCGATAATTGCGCAATATCAGCGTTATAGGATGGGCGCATTTATACCACGCGCTGCTGCCGGTGTTATAAATGCGCCTATGTTGTAACATTGATAAGTATAATTACGCGCGAATTAATGCCCATTACATCGTCGTATAACACGTTGTTTTATTACGCCGACAACCCGATTGAACAACGCCAACGTTATACGCAGTTTCCAAGGAATTAACGCGAAATTACGTGCTTAACGCGTATCCGAGAAACGCCATGGATGCTAATTGCGTTCGGTAGACGAAAGTAAGGGCGGAACCGGTCATTTTTTGACGAGAAATTCTATAGCCAGTGGTCATAGTATTTATTCATAAATTATAAAAAGCAGATAAATTACAGGAGAGCTTGTTTAATACCTTTTTGCCGTTGGTCTTAAATATACAGAGCGGAAAATCCGATAGCGAGGCGTCGAAAAACGCATAAATATTCGCGCGTTTCGCAGGTGAGCGGCGCGCTTATTTAATGATACATGCGCAAATTAATACATAGGTAAAACGCAGAGGAGTAATTTATGATCACCGGACCGGATATACACTGCGATAAATTTGTTTTCGACCGATAAACGTGCCGAATTTCGCACGAAAATTCAAATTAATGAATGTGGTTTTCAAAAAGCAAGCCGGAGCTTATAACGGACAAATAAATAATCTTAAAGAGCAATTGCGCATAAAATGACAAATTTAAAAAAACTAGTTCAGTCATAGTGTTTTAAATTTTTATTTCGCACGGCGAGAAGCGCTTCACAGCAAAAATCAGATTCCTAGTTTACATTATCCGTGAAGAGGCTCTTTAGTATATCATTCGAAAAAGTCAATATGAAAAAGCAGTTGAAATTACGCAAGCTGTCATATAAGATATAATAGTTTGATTGAATTAGGAATGTAAAGTTCATTTTAAAACATTATAATACACTCTTAAAATACACACTGCGAATATATGCCCATCACTTATTAACGTGAGAGCGTTCCAGTCGAACGTAATTTACAGAAAAATTGCGCGGTGAAATTAACTTTTAGCGACACAAAACGGACTAAAAAAATCAAAACATGTGATAAAAACTTTCAAAAATTTATTTTGCACAGAAAACGCAGGCACGTAGCTGGCCCTACCTATTTTGGGGGGATCAACACTCAATTTTGGGGGGTCTAAGCCAACAAATAGCATAAAATAACGTATAAAAAGTCCTATTTTCCGGTTTTTCCTGAATTTTGGGGGGTCGGACCCATATGGGCGTGGGATCGGGGGGTCTGGACCCCCCCAGAACCAAAAGACCCGCCGCAGAAATCAAAAGACCCCCAGAAATCAATTTTTGAAAATTTTTTCGTTTTTTTCGCACTATTTTGATGCCGATGGTAGTGCTGATGAGAAACGTCGAAATGGTGCTTTTATCCCATATCACCATTTTTAAGGCCATTTTTTGACCTTCAAAAAATCTTGACCCCAAATTTCTGCTGCCATGTATGGTCGGACTCTGACCCCCCCAGTCCCCCGCTACGTGCCTGAGGAAACGGACAGTTCAAACTACATAGGCCCCTATTATAATAGTTTATAACACTAGGTAACATTCGCGTGTTAAAAGCCTTGAATATCGAACGCACAGCCGCATAAGGTCCTAACAGAATATCGCAGTAATACAGGCATTCCAGATATCAAAGTGTAAACTAAATCAATCACTTTTAAAGCGGGAATTATCGATAAATATTTCTTAAAAATATATAGCGCTTGAAGCTCGTTCAGAGTCGGGTTCCATGCTTCAATGCGCATTAAACGCTTAAAACATTAAATCGCATTTTTAGTGTAAAGCGTACCTATAGAAGTAGGAACAACCCCGCACTGAGTTGTGTGTAAACTGCTCGGAGCTCTTTTCGGTGCCGAAATCTTCCAGCGGATCCGACCAAAGAAGATCGCACATCGGGCCAAACGCCGGAGGCTCCTTGAATCGGTCAAGCTAAGACAAATTCAAATTTTAATTTTTAACGTAGCCTGGCAATTAATTTTAGGAAAACCTTATATTTTAAACAAAAGTTTTAGCTTGAATTTATCAATTTTTACAAGCAAAGTAGGAAGCATATTACAATAGAACTTAAAAAAATTTTAATCAAAGGACAACGCGCAACACTTCTGAATACGTTTAATGCAGACGGGAAAAATTAGAGAAATGTACGCAGATTACATCCAAACTTCATTTTAAGCAAAAAAAAGTTTAAACTTATTATTTCATCGAAATAACACAAGAAAGCGTATAACAATGCAATTCAAGCATTATGTTTCAAAGAGGTACTTTTTATCATTAAACTATATTAAACTTAAGATAACATACAAATCTAAATAGATTAATCTTATATTTTTTCGTAAATGAAAGAATTTATTCGGTGATTTATTCTTATAATCTTATTTTTTCACGATAACTGTTTTTCTTACATAATTCCAAGAAATTACAGTCACGTGACTCGAAATTGCTTGATTTTAAAGTTACCTTTTTGATATCATCTAACGTATGAATTTCGGGAGAAAGACCACCGTGGACGCATAAAAACTGTTGATTCATTAAAGCGGCAAGGGGCAATGCATCGAAAGATTCCATACAGGCATCGTAAACTTTTTCGGAATACTTGATCTTACCTACACATTACATTCGTTGATAAAAGATCAATAAAAATTTTAAAAACATAAACTTGATGCTGTGTAATTCAAAACCAATCAGAAACGCGTTACAAGCGTTGGTTGGGCCCGGTTTCAATATCTTCAGGCTTAAGCTGGCTTCAACCTACTCCAATGTTTAAACATACGTGGCCAATTTTGAGCCTAGCTTATGCCAGGCTTAAGCTTAGCTTAACCTGGCTCAAGCGTGGTTTAAGCCAGTCTCAAACCTGGCCACGTATGTTTGAAGATTGAGGTGATATTTAAGCCTGGCTTAGGCCTAAAGATACTGAAACAGGGCCCTGGATTCGAAGAGGCAGCTTTATACTAATTTTCGAGAACGTATGTACATACAGGGCCGTATTAAGAATATAGGGGATGGCCGCCCTCCCTCCCTTTGTCATTGTCAGAAAATAAAATTTTTGCTAGGTAAGATAATACGCGAAAAGATGTAAGATTGCATATCTTTGACGCGAAATCTTCAAATTTTCGGCGCTTGGCGCCATATATATAGAATGTGAAATAATTTCCATAATTTTGGCACAAGCGCGACCAAAAATGACACTTTTTGAGTGAAAAGAAAATTTCTTCCGAAAACTTCGAATTTTACGGTCTTAATGGATAGAGCAGGTCAGTAAATGACAAAAAAATCCGGTTTTCGCGAGCAGGCACGTAGCTGGCCGTCCTATTCTAGGAAGACCAACACCAATTTTTGGGGGACCAAGCCCAAAAAAGCCAAAAATAGCACAAAATAACGTTTAAAAGGTCCTATTTCGCCGATTTTCCTGAATTTTTGGGGGGTCCAACCCCCCATTCCCCAGAAATACGTGACCGTTCGCGATATAATTTCAGACGAATTTCCCGAGATATAGACCAATTTACGATGCCCCCCCTTATTAGCCGAATCCTAGATATGGGCCTGTGTACATAGACGTAAATTCGAATTAACAGTACAGATTTATCAATTAATGTTATTAAAGCATGATAGTCAGGAAAATCATCCACTTGACATAGATGATTTAACTGAAAATACCTACGCACATATAGCCAAATTTGAATACTCGCGGAATAGGAAGTAAAATTTAATTAAATAAAATTCGATCAATTTAATCAATTAATTAGAATCAAAATTCACCGTCTTTTTCAATCATAAAACCCACAGGCACGTAGCTCTGGGGGAAGGGGGGTCCGGCCGGACCCCCCAAATTCAGAAAAATCGAACTTTTTCAACGTTATTTTGTGCTATTTTTGGCTTTTTGGGCTTATTCCCCCAAAATTGGTGTTGGCCCCCTCCCCCAAAAAATGGTGTTGGTTGGTCCCCCCAAAATAGGACGGCCAGCTACGTGCCTGCAAAAACCACCCATTGCCCATAAAAATTCGACTTTTTGAGAGATAATCTCGTAATTTTAATCTTAGGTTGAGCTGATTGAACTACGAGTATATTTACTGTTCTTACACTGTTGCCTACCTCGCTGAATCATACGGTACCTGCCCCAAATCGCAATATTTTGAAGAAAAAACCAAAAATCAGCAGAAACAAACAATATCAACTAATGATTGAAAATTAGAAAATTAGAATTAATCTACTACTTGAAGGCATGCCTGGCGTGCACCCCCGGAAACCAAAATACCCCCAGAATTCAATTTTCGAATTTTTTTTGTTTTTTTTTGCAATTTTTTGATGCCAATGGATAGTGCTCGATGAGAAACGTTGAAAAATGGTGTTTTTCGCCATACCACAACTTTTTAGGCCATTTTTTGACTTTTAAAAAATCTTGCACCCCCCATAATTTGGTGCCGCCCACCTATGCTTATAGCTCCAAGGAAAATTAACGTAGGGTTTTGAATATAATTCAGAAGTCTAACGTTTCTTTACAATTTTTTGGTAACAACGATGAGTTTTTGTTGCCAAAGTGTAATTTGAATCGCCTCAACTATATCACTCTCGAAAAAAACCAAATTTTTTACACTTCCAATGAAGAGACAAAGAAATACTTCGCGATACCCAAATCCAATAAGCATTATTCGCCTAACAGAAGTTTTGGCTACATGAGGGCTTGAGGAAAATGTACTAAAATCCAGACTACTGGTGAAAAACCGAAAATTTCGACAAAAAATAAATTTTGATTTAGTAATAAAAATATTAAATAATATGTAGTTAAAATAATGCGTTATCGTCCAAGCCTTAATGCTAAACATAGAACTTTCATCAATAGCAAATGCGGAATGTTCTAGCCAAAAAAAAACCCGAGGCCTAGAGCGCGCCAAGCAAGAAAATATGTAGCATTGTAAAAAATAGCAGATACGCATATACAGTGGCGGATCCAGGATTTTCCTAAGGGGGGGGTGGCGGTACCCCTCAGGGGGGGGGGCGGAAACCTGGCTTGGGCGGAAAAATTAGCCGTTTTAACCCGAAAATCGCTAAAAATCGCTCAAAAATCCTTAATTTTGCGCACTATTTTGGGCCGATGGAGGGGGGGGCGGCCGCCCCCCGTCCCCTAAATACGCCCCTGCGCATATACGTATTAGGGGTATCTTCAATTAAAAGCCACAATTCTTTGTTTTTTAGCAGTGATTAATTCTACTTTTTGATTCACAAGTTGCCTAAACTTTCTTCTACCTACAAAACATATGTGCGTCCCGCTAGGCCGTCCAGCTATTGCGCTAGCGGGCCTGGATAGGGTTTTCTAGGTGGCCATCTATTAGTGTAAAGTGACGTAGTGTAAAGTGACGTAGTGTAGAGTGACATAGTGTAGAGTGACGTACTGTAAAGTGACGTAGTGTACAGTGACGGATAAGGTAATAAAAAACAGATTGGTACAGTCCAAGAGATGCCGCGTTTGGCTGAAAAACGTTCGCTACACGCTAATGTACATATTTGGCAAATTGCCAATGATTGATTTCCAGCCGTCAAGTTTGTTTTATTTAAACACAAAAAACCCATTCAATCGAAACAATAAAACGCACAAAAGCAGTTTTTTGGCTTAGTACAGCAATTTGAGATTAAGAATCCTTTCGCAGCGAAGCCCAAGGTCAAGTTTTTATTTTTTGGCCCATACCGCGTATAATTTAATCACATATAATTGCGTCTTTGTCGGTTTTTTAAGCAATTTCTAATTTTTTCGTTTCGCAGCTCTAATAATGCAGTAATCAAACTTGACTATTTTCATCATATAATCCAAAATTAGTATAAATACGTTTGCGTACATAGGCACGTAGCTCTGGGGGACGGGGGGTCCGGACCCCCCAAAAAAAATTCAGAAAAAGCCGGAAAAATAAAAGTTTTTAAACGTTATTTTGTGCTATTTTTGGCCTTTTTAGACCCCGGACCATACATGATCTTGGGGGGGGGGTTTAAGGGGTTTTTCACCCCCCCCCCCGTTAAATCATTTGTCACCCCCCGCAAAAATTTTTCACACCCCCCCAGAATTGGCGATTTTTCAAAAGTTTCCTAAACTTACCTGAAAATTGGTAGAAAATGTGTCTTTTTAAGGGTTTTTGGCTATCTATTTGCTCAAAATCGCTAAATTTTCGGCGCTTCGCGCCATATATTCATGTTCTAAGCGATGTATTGGTCGATTTATTCGACTTTTTTCGAAATTTGTTTCATGATTTCATGCGCTAGAAGGATAGAGTATCGTCAGAAACGCCAAAAAACGATGTTTTTTTAACGCGTACCGGCCATCTTTGGGCCCAAAAAAGGCACTTTAGGTTTTCACCCCCCCCCCCAGAATTCCCATACTGTGCATGTATGCCCCGGAACCCCAAAATTGGTGTTGGTCGCCCCTAAAATAGGACGGCCAGCTTCGTGCCTGCGCGTACGCCAGAGAGCAAAAGGGAAATTCTACAAAGTCGATCGATTTATAAAGCGGCTTGGTAGGGCGGGAGGAAGAAAAAGGGACGTTTTAATTTTTTAAGATTTTTTGAGTTTTTAAATTGTTTCAAGGCTTTTTTACTACGAACATTTTAAGCGAAGCAAAAGCTGCGATTGTAAACAAAAGTAGAACCGGCGCACTCAAAAATTAGTGTAGCATATTGCGAATCGCGCAGTACGACCATAGGTGAGCGGCACCAAAGTTCTGGGGGGGGTGCAAGATTTTTCAAAGGTCAAAAAATCGCCTTAAAAATTGTGATATGGCGGAAAACACCGTTTTTCAACGTTCTTCATCGAGCACTATCCATTGGCATCAAAAAACTGCGGAAAAAAATTGTTTAAAAAATTCAAAAATTGAATTCTGGGGAAGGAATATTCTGGATTCTGGGGGGGTATTTGGGTGTCTGAGGGGTGCATACCCCCAGAGCGTGTGAAGGCAAAATTAATTAATTAATTAAATTAACATTACATGGACAATTTTGCCTACGAATTCTTTGTTCACTTTACACTAAAAGAACATTTAAAAAAGTGACCATAAAAAACTACTAACATTCTTGCTTAAATGTAAAGTACTCCGTCAAATGCCGACATTCGTGGTTTCCTCTGAGCAAAAAGAATGTGTTGACGTAGCAAATTTTCAAAGCCCACATATAGATTACGCACTAAAAATTTAGGAAAAATTTCAATTAAATTTCGAGAAATGCGCAATGAGAATAATTTTACGGTATTCGCTTTAAACAAGTTGCAAAAACTCGAAAATCTAACAGATTAAACATCACAAAAATTAATTAAAATTATCCATTATCCAAAAAAAATTTGTACGATTTTTATTGAATTCGAGGAGTAGATTGCTAAATTGAGTGAACTTTTCAAGTCTTAATTTTAATTTAATTTAATCTTAAATTAAATCTTAATTTTCAAATTTCAATCTTAATTAAATTATTGTGAAGCCGATATTGATAATACAACAAAAAATGACAACCTACATATTTGAAGCCGCTGGTGGGAAAATAGAATAAAAAATTTTTTTAGCTAAAATTTTAAAAATATTACTTAAATATTAAAAAATATATAAATAAATAAATTGCATTTTTAAATATATATACGAAAGTTTTAGAACAAAATATTTAAATTATCTAAATATAGGATATTAAATGGTATAATAATGTTAAAAAATTTAAAAAATAGAATTAATGGAATAAAATTTCTAAAAATAGAAAATTAGAGTAGTAAATATTTAAATTAATAAATCATAAGAGTAAAATAATAAATACCTAAACAGAAAATTCATAAAAATGTAACGAATTTCGAAAATGGCGCAAAAATGAGAAAATTTGAATATTTCAATCAAGCCGAGAATTACAACAACATAAACTTTTTAATTCTACAAATAAACGTTGAAAAATCAAGATCGAATTGGTTAAGTTGAATGTTTCGGGTATGCACAAAATCAGCATAGAAATAAGGAACAAATTAAAAATTAATAATTTAAAAAATAAAAAACCGAACATAAAATAAACAACGAAATTAAAAAATTTAATAGTAAACGTTAAAAAATGAAAAAATAAGAATCGAAGGAAAATTTAAAAAAATTGGAAAACATTTTGAAAAATTAAAAGATAAGAATCGAAAGGAAAAATTTTAAACATGAGAAAACATTTGAATCAAAATTTAGGCACAACGATTTCTGATGGAAAATTAAGAAATGAATAATAAAACGATTAATTAGCCGTAAATTGGATAACATGCAAATTAAATAAATATGACTAATTAATTAATGTAGATCAATATTAAAATGAGCACTTCTATGCTGAAATAGCCCCGATCTACGTAATCGCCCAAAAATAAATATTTCGTTGTCGCGGGCGGCCCGCCCACTTCGAATAATTTCAACAAATCGAAATATTGCCCGTGAATATCGCCGCAAACTGTTATAATAAATTGAGGAAATTTGATTTCGAACGAAATAATCAGGAAAATTAACAAAATTGTTCGAAATTTATCAAAAAATCAAAAAGAAATTAATTCGATATTTAACCGCTGAAATTACATTATTTTAAGAATTATCAGCTTAAAAAACGCAGTTATATCTTAATATTCGAGAAAATCAGAAAATATTCATTTTTTTTAAATTTACGAAAAATGAACTATTCTTAATAAAGTCGCCTAAGCACAATTTCGAATATTTTGACAAATCATGTCAAAAAGTCAAATTAATGCCGATTAAACGCTTTTTACATATATCCAATGCAAATATACAGACAGGGTTGCCCAAACACAACTACTTACCTACTTTATGATTAAATAAGCCGAATTTAATTAGTATAATACCGGTTGTAACCTTATCTGAGCGACCATGTCACGCACTACTTTTATTATAATTTTTCAAAAACACAATGATTACTGGATTAGAATGGAATTTTTTAAAATTCACGTCAAAAAACTGTGGAAATAAGGAAAAAAGCAAAAAAGGTAATCGCAATAATTATTTCAAATAATTTAATTAAATGAAATTAAGATCTGAAATGAATATTTATATTAATTAAAATAAATTAAATAACGAATTCAAACATAAAATACAATTATCAATATATTAAAATTAAAACTAGTAATTTAATAAATTTAACAGTTTTATTATGATTATTTATTCTATTATAATTATTTGTTTATTATAATTTTATTATAACTAATTTTATCATAATTATTCAACTACACAATGGCCATTTGATTAAAATTAACTTTTTTTCAAATTCACGCTGAAAAATTGTGGAAAAAGGAAACAATCAAAAAAAGGAAATCACATAAAATAATTCAAATCATTTAATAAATTAAATTAAGACCTGAAATGAATATTCATATTAATTGAAATGAATTTAAATAACGAATTCAAACATAAAAGTAAAATTAATCAATATATAAAATAAAAACTAGTAATTTATTAAATTTGATACTTTTAATAATTATTTATTTTATTATGATTATCTTTTATCATAATTTTATTATAACTACTTTTATTATAATTATTCAAGTACACAATAGCCATTGGATTAAGATAAAGTTTTTTTTCAAATTCACGCTAAAAATTGCGGAAATAAGGAAAAAAGCAACACAAGGTAATCGCATTAAATAATTCAACTAATTTAATTAAATACAAATTAAGACTTGAAATGAATATTTATATTAATTAAAATGAATTTAAATATCGAATTCGAACATTAGAGTAAAATTAATCGGTATATAAAATTAAAACTAGTAATTTATTAGATTTAATAATTTTTTATAATTATTTATTTAAGGAAAAAAGCAAAAAAGGTAATCGCATTAAATAATTTAATTAAATGAAGATCTGAAATGAATATTTATATTAGTTAAAATAATTTCAAATAACGAATTCAAACATAAAATTAAAATTGATCAATGTACATATAAAATAAAAACTAGTAATTTATAAAATTTGATACTTTTTAATAATTATTTATATAAGGAAAAAAGCAAAAAAGGTAATCGCATTAAATAATTTAATTAAATGAAGATCTGAAATGCATATAAATTAGTTAAAATAATTTCAAATAACGAATTCAAGCATAAAATTAAAATTAATCAATATATAAAATTAAAACTAGTAATTTATTAGATTTAATTCCGCTTGAAAAAAATATAAAATCCCAGAGAGAATACACTCATGGCAGCAACAAACAACCAACCCTTTAATTTACGACTGAAACTTAAACCATAACCTAATGATTTGAGTCCAATTTTTAATGAAAAAATTTAAAAAATGAAAAATTTATATAAAAAAATTTTAAAAAATGAAAAATTTCTAGTTTGATCCAAGGCAAACGCGAAATTTAAATTATAGTGAGCCATTAGAACTCAGTTTAAAAATTATTATTATAAATTCTGCGATTATAAAAACTGTAATATCAACCTAAAATTTTGGAAATAGTTGACGATGCTAAGAAAGGAACAAACCTATCTTGCGATCTAAAACACGAAACAAGGTTCGTTTTGATGATTAGTCCACAAATTTTAATTTACGATTAGGAATTTCGAGAATTTAGAATAAACTGCTTCGGTCGAAATTAAATAAATAAACGAGTGACTAAATAAACTACATGTTAAACTACGGTACTAATTAAATAAATTATTTTAAACTAAATTTAATTAAATAACCCTCAGATTCGTAAAAAAACTATTGCTCCTGTCGAAATTTCGAGATTACTATCGACACAGAAACACAATGTGTACAGGTTTGTGAGGCGTATTATAAAGCTGATACAAACAACACGGGACCGAAAACAACTAAAGAAAGATGAGGGTATTCAAATGACCCCAATTTTTATTACCTACCTGTTACCGGAGCTTCTATGTCGAGAATAGTTTTCTCTTGCTTCAACAGGGCAGTGCCTTCGTAGATAATTTTCAAAGCCACTTGCTCCTCTACCCGACCTTCTTTGGCGAAATGTTCCCTCAGAATTTCCGTCCTAGGTTTATTCGTTTTACGGTCATATATCTCTTCCATGCTTAACCGTTGACTAGGGGGCAATGTGACCCCTTCAAAAAAAGTGTTTACATCGTTCGAATGAAATCGAGTTAAATCAAAACTAAAATTAAGTCAAATTAAGGAATAAACTGAGCCGGAAAATGATCCTAAAATGCGATCCTAATTAGCTTCCTTAATCACTCGAAACGAAATCGTGTCAGATCGTAGAAATTTAGTGTTAACGCTTTTTTGACTAGTCAAATGGCGAAAATAATCAAAATAGCTCATTTAGAGCGGTTCTGCTCCGTATAGCGCATTTTTGAAACACCGTTTTATTCCATTACCTATATTTTAGTTCATTTAGGTCCATTGTCATTTGATCGCATTGAACACTAAGAAAGATATAAAAATTGATCAATTTAAAAAAGTTTCAATTTTTTCAAACCATTTTAACACAATTCTGGGCGCTTTTGACTTACAGCACGTAAGATTATAAATCCGGTGCGGACCTCCCGAAAAATTATGGCATTAATGCCAGTTTCGTCGTAAAATAATTCTATAAATGTTCTGTCGGAATAACGTCTGTCAGACCCTTTCCCTTAATAGAGAGGGGCAATAATATCCCCTCTCAACCCCACCCAGTCCATAAAGTGAAGCAGTGGCTTTGCGCAGAGCATGGAAATAATGGATTAAACTCAAAACAATACTAAAGTGCATTTTTAAACTTAAAACCGATGAGTATGCGCGTACATGCAGGGGATGTCTCTCCACCCCGAGACCAAGATTTTTCATTCTGCACCCCCGTTAGGACGAAAAAACCGCATTTAAGGCCATTTTCATGCACGCAATTATTTTTTTGCCACTTTTGGCCTAAAATTGTAAGTTATTCCTTCCCTAAAAATCACCGGCTATCCGGGCCAAGATTTTGAGCTATTACGCGTCTAAGTACGACGCGTTAAAAACACCCTTGTTTGAGGTTCCTGAGAATGTTCTTCCTTGCTAAATGACAAAACCACACAAAAACATGAAAAAATTTAACCAGCGGAATATAATCAAATCGAACAAAAATAATGTCAAAATTAGGTATTTGGCGGAAAAGGTACGATTTTTAATAAAAAACCAAACTTTCAGGGTTGAATAATTCTTTGTGCCAAGATCATTCATAGTTGCATACAGTCAAACCGTAATAAGTGAGTTTTTAGGTTCTATTAAATTTATTATTATTTATCAAATTTGTTTTATTAAAATCCAATTATTCTATTCTATTAAAAAATTTATTATTCGATTTTGCCCAATTTTTAATATTTTCTTTGGTCCTGCTGCTATCATTTAGATAGGTGCCTGCCCGATCATAACATCAATCGATAAGTGGCTTTCAGCAACGATTCGCTGAGCCTGAACTTATACTAAGCTTAACTAAACAAGAGTGCTGGTGAGGATAAAGGCCGATTTTTACCCCCCCCACTCCTCCCGATTCGCACCCATGCAGATCATTGCTAAGTATTGAATTTTCTATAATTTTCAATTTCTTCCGCGGCTTTTCGTGCCGATAAATAGAGCTTGATGGGAAACGTCGAAAAAGTGGCGTTTTTCCCGCCTACCATCAATTTGTTAACTTTATTCGATCTTTCAAAACTTACGATTCCACGAAAATTCGGGTCCCGCCCACGTTATGCCTATAGAAAATACCTTTTATTGTTCTTTCATTAAAACCCGCATTCTTAGAAGCGGGCGAACTCGTCGAAGCTACCGGCGAAGCCATGTTTCGTAACTCGCTAATCTACATGCATGCAGGTACTGAATATAGAGGTGCGAACAACAATCAAATCTTTGGCATCTATGGCTTCAAACACGCTTAACTAAGCTCCATTCCAGACTAAATAATTAACGCTCAGCGATCGATCAAAAGATAGGTTTTTTTAATCCGCAATAAACGCGGTTTGATCTGCCTTAATGGATATTATAAAGGAAACAGAAATTCTGTGAGCATTATTCGACGGTGAGATCCTAAAAATGAATGCGGCCGGAGATACACAAAACAAAACAGCAACGAGTTTAATTACGAAGAGACAATCGTTTTTTAGCACGGTGAAATGTGCGCGCGCGCTAAAATACGAGTATTAAGCATATAGCGAATTAAAATGGAAAATAACGCGTTCGGCGGCTCCTTTTGCGAATTCAATAAGCCAATATAGTTTTTAAATAATTCCATCTGCGTATTAGACTGAGCTCGCGAGACATAGATGAGCGAGGAAAACCCGCACAGGTGGGCAAGGGGGTGAAAATCAAAAGTTCGGAGATGGCTGAGTGCATCGTAAAAAACGAGTCTACAGCGAAAATAAGAATGATACTGCTCGCTCGTTTTTAAAGCGATACCATGGTTATTTTTGAACCTATCAAAATAGCTTAGCTTAACTATACAGCGTTTTTGAATTGAAAATAGCATTTGGCCTTTTTATATCGGTAAAATTAGCTATAAATCCTTCTGAATCTCAGAAAAAAACAAATATATAGCATTCCTAAACTTGCACATAAGTTTCTGAGCCCAAAACGCTAGAAATATAACTATTTAAAATAAAGTACAAAAGTGTAAATATCAGTTTTTAATGCTTTCCATGAAAGTTTTTTATATCTTTCTTCAACAATATAAAAGGTCATGAACTATCCAACCCATAAATTTAAGATTTATAAAAGCATTACGTATTTTATTAGACACTTCGGCCCGAATGACAGAACGTTAGTTAAACGTAACCTTAGGTTAAAGTCGAGTAAAACCCAGCAAAAATCTCGGGTTAAACTCCTTTTGGTATGACAGAAAGCGAGTTAACTATAACCCAGGGTTAAAGTCGGGTAACAGCTCGGGTTGAATGTCGATATGACAGAAAGCGGGTTAAACCAACGGTGGGTTAAAAAATGGTCGATTTAACCCGAGATTTTTAACCCTGCTCCAAGCGAAGTAAAATCTCGGGTCGCCTATCTTATTGAATTACTGGCCATACATGTTTTGATTCTGCTGAGCTCAAAAAATAATCGGTGCTGTTTCAAACTTAGAGCAAACAGAAATACCAGTGCCTACGCTATTGGTCAAAACAATTTTAAAAGATAGAAATGTTTCGGACATAACTATTATACAAAAGGCGGTCACATCGATTAGATGCTGATTCAGAATGAGGAACTTCTTATGTTAAATTATTTTCTTCATTTTACGTCTTTACTAATTATATTTATTACTTTGACCGATTTTTATTTTCTTATTTTCATCGCATACGCAATGATTGACGAATCCATTACAGCAATTTTAGGTGTTACATTTGACCCTAGCCTATCGTTCAAACGCCATATCGAGACGATCAAACAAAAAGTTCAAAAACGCAACAACATCTTGAAAGCGTTAACTGGACGAACATGGGGTGCACAAAAAGAAACGATTCTTCTAACATACAAGGCCATTGGCCGTTCACTTTTGTATTATGCTGCACCAGTTTGGACGCTGTCAATTAAAGCATCTAATTTTTGAAAACTGAAAAGCTGTCAAAATACGGCACTCTGTTTGGCCACCGGTTGCCTTCAACTCACGTCAATCGACCACCTGCATAGCGAAACCAGAATGCTATCTGTATCAGATCACAACCGACTCTTGGCTGACCAATATTTCGTTGCATGCCTGCATAACAACCATCCATACAGGCAGTTATTCGGCTGTCCTGGACCACCTTGCCGACGTCAAAGAAATTTCCGGCTCAAACCAACACTTAAAATGTACTCAGAAACTAGAGTTCAACGCCGTTTAAGAAATCTACCTCCACCTACAACACTTCACCAATGTCAAAACAATCTCCACAAGAAGGCAGTGATCGCCAGCCATCACTGATTCATCAAACCAAACCCTTTCATATTCCGTCGCCCACCAAATATTGCCGCACAAGAAACAAATCTCCCACATTGCTCCCGAGCCAAACTTGCACAACTAAGGAGCGAATACAGCTACATATTGGCATCGACTCGCAGCCGACTAGACAACACTGGCCAAACATCTGATCTTTGCCCTTACTGCCTGGCGGCGACAGAAGATACACTACACCTCTTCAACTGCCCGTCACGGCCTTTACAAGCAAATATCATCAAACTATGGAGGAAACCAGCAAAGATAGCAACCGCATTAAACATTTGATCGATGGTACCATGTCCGGCAAATACAACAACAATCCATTACAGCGTTACTGCAAATTACATAACATGGCCATTAAACGGTTCGCTTAGCAGTATATGTATCATTTCAGCAGTTCAAATGAACATTTACTGCCTTTGATACATGTTTGGCATTGCAAAATATGCGTCAATCTCGGGTTAAACTAATAAAAAGTCGGGTTATCTTGCTTCAAACTTGGGTAAGCTTACCCGAGTTTAACCCACCTTCTGTCGTACGGGTTAAATTTGACCTAAGATAAAATTTAACCGTGGGTTAGCTAACCCAAGAATTCCCGTCAACCCTAGGTTAAACTAACCCACGTTCTGTCACTCGGGCCCTCATCTGCCAATCATGCATGCCCATTTACGACGTTTATTCCTATTTCAGACGAATTGAATGAAATCCTACAAAATATAGTCATAAATAGTTATTTGGCGCGAAGCGCCAAAGTAATTTATGCTTTGAGCAAAAACTAGTCAAGAAGCGCTTAGGCAGGGCATTGCTTAAAGTTTCCGAAAATAGTAAGTTTCGAGAGGTGAAGATTTTTGGCGGCGGATGAAAGCCCTCCAATCCACGTAAATGAAAATTAAAACTCGTAATATATTTTCAGGCAGGTATCTCTGGGAGGAATGGGGGCTTTGGACCACCCAAAATTCAGGAAAATCGGAGAAACAGGACTTTTTAAACGTTATTTTGTGCTATTTTTGGCTTTTTGGGCTTAGTCCCCCAAAAATTGGTGTTGCCTACCCCCCCCATGGGACAGCCAGCTACGTGCCTGGTTACTTTCACCATTTTCAGTTTAATCTTATGATCATTCATCAATAAAATTTGAGGCGAAAACAAAGTGTCTCTCATTAATTATACACACAAGCGTGGAGGGAGAACATCAAATTCAAAAAAGCAAATGGGAATCGCATAATGCGTTAGAAATATTCAAAGAAAACGCGGAAATCGAATTTGATCGAACGCCGCTTATTATTGCTAAAATACCTTTTTACTGCAAGTTTTTTCGTCATTAGCACTAAAATACAGAACGCTTGTTTAAACCGAAATAATACATTTTCGGGCATACCTGGACAAAGGCCGGTCTTCCAAATGATACCGGCGGTCAAAAATTGTGGTTGGTTGTAGAGCTGCACACTTTGCAAATTTTACTACCCGGGTACCCGGCTATTTCATTACCCGGGTATACCCAGATAGGACCTTGGATAAAAGAGAATGCAGTGAACATAGTTTATTTACGGTTGACAGTGAGGTCTAGGGCAAAGTGATATTTAAGCAGTAAAATTATTGAAAAATTAATGCAAGATTAAATATAATCAAGGCTTTAATCTGAAGAATTTGTATGCATTTAATGAAATTCAAGTAATTTTCATAATTCAAAGCAAAAAAATTGTGAAGCAGGTTTTGTATCTTCATAGCGTCATTGAAATATTTGAAGCAGGAAAACACATTGACGAAAAGCAATTTTGAAATCAACCGGAAATGAAAATTTATTCAAAAACAAGTCTGAGTCTATCTGGAGCTGACTGCAGAGACGTAGTCAGAATTTAGGTTCGGGGGCATAAACGTTTTCATGTAGAATTTACGGCCTTTCTATTGACAAACAGTTCGGAATTCATAAGTGGCGCAAAGTGCAAAGGAATTTAGTCATTTTTTCCACCCTTAACAGTTTAAAGCTCTGTGAATACTATTAATCTGATAGAGCAGAAAATTACCAAATTTGTACAAAACAGTTTTGACAATTCAAACTTCAAACAAGAAAACTGCGAATTACTAACTTTGACTGAAGATATTTTGAGTGATTCAGGCTTTTAAACGCAATGCTGGAGCTTTACAAAAAGAAAGAAAAGTAACTGGCGGCGCTATGCGCCGGAAAATTTTGACGTCTTTGCACATTAAACTCAATTTATACCGCTTAAATCATACAAAACAGACAAATTAATGCCGGCGCGAAACGTCGGAAATTTTTAGAAACTCCTAACCATACGTGGGCAGCAAAAAAATTCTGGGGGGGATGCAAGATTTTTTGAAAGTCAAAAAATGGCCTTAAAAATGGTGGTAGGGCAATAAAAACACCATTTTTCGACGTTTCTCATCAAGTACTATCCATTGGCATCAAAAAATTGCGAAAAAACGAAAAAATTTTTCAAAAATTGAATTCTGGGGGGTATTTTGATTTCTGGGGGAGGGGTATTTTGGTTTCTGGGGGGTGCATACCCCCAAACCCCCCACGCCCAGGTGTGCTCCTAACCCTTTTACCTGGCTTGTTTCCCCTAAAATCTCGTTGCACATGTACAACGAGATTTTATGGCTGCGGGACGTCAGAGGTGTCGAGCGGGATCCGGGGCAGAGTCCCGGAAAATTTTGTAAAAAAACATTTTAATGTTAAATAGTAACATTAAAATTTTCGCAAAATCGGCCAAATCTCGGTTCGGAAGCAAGCCCAAAAACACTTAAAATTGATGAACTCATACATTGCACAAACTGATCTGAAATGCGCTTTTCGACCTCTGCTGGGTACTTAGCGCAGCAACGGGTCGCTGACAATAAGGTATAGAAAGATGTATCCATGAAAATTTTGTTCTTACTGTTTTGGGCTATTTGTGAAGGTCTTTTTTTCTAAGGCCCATTTGTGGCCTTCTAATTACCAAAATGCAGTTCATAGAACAACAAATGCGCAAAAACATAAGAAAATTTGACAAACTGGTTCACAATCATTTTCGCACTTTTACTATCATGCTCAACAAGCATGCGCAGTTTCATTCAACGAACAAATAGTGCATTAAATTACTAAAGTGATGTGGAGTGCTGGATTATTTTAGCTGATTCAAGCTTTTGAATTTGTTGGATCTATATAGCAATAAATAATAATGACTCGGCGCAGAAAATTTTGAAGTTTTTGCCCTTTTGAACTTAGTTTTCTGGACATACATTATTGCAACAAAAAAATCAGCAATATTCCGAAAAATTTCGGGGGCAGGTACCCCCAATGCCCCCTGGCTACCATAGGTGGGCAGCACCAAAATTCTGGGGGGGGGGTGAAAAAATTTTCAAAGGTAAAAAATGGTCTTAAAAGTGGTCGTAGGGCGAAAAAAACACGATTTTTCGACGTTTCTCATCAAGCACTATCCAATGGCATCAAAAAATCGCCAAAGAACCAAAAAATTTCAAAATTTGAATTCTGGAGGGTATTTTTATTTCTGGGGGTGCATACCCCCAAACCCCCCCACGCCCACGTGTGCTGGCTACGCCTATGGCTGACTGCATTTGGAACATCGATAGGCTTTGAACCAGGTCTAACTGAAACAGTTGCGCGCAGGATGTGAATAAAAGTTGCAGTTTAAATTTATATAATGGTCACAGAAGTGAATGAATAATAAAAATTATAAAAAAGCGTCGCTAACAGATAATTTCTTGTTTAAGTTTGTTGACAATGAAGAATAAGAAGAATTCGGCATAAATAAAATAATGTAACTAAAGAGCTGAATAATGAAATATGCCTAGATTGTATGCGTGATATATTGTGATAATAGGAAATATAAACAGACTCGCTTATTTAACATTTTACGGTTGATTATATATATCAAATCACATTTACATTGTGATTCAGTCGCACTTTAGAAGCAATATGTTTCTAGGTTTCAACTTCAATTCTTAGCACATATTGCATAACTACAGTGCTAATTTTCCATTTTATATTAGGGGATTCGGGTACCCGGGTAGTAAAATTATTTTCTACCCGGGTACTCGGATACCCGCGTGCAGCTCTAGTTGGTTGCTGGTTCGAAAAAGGGTTGTTTTGGAATATGTTACCTCATAACTTGTTCGAAACGTTCTGCATGTCTGCATGCATCATTTGCGTTTATTTTATCCGTCTTAATTTACTCGCATTTAGCATCATCAGCCAGTACACTAATTACTAATTGTTTACAACTATAGTCTTTAGAGTGTTCACCTCTAAATTTTTTTGGCCTTTTTAGCATCCTCAGCTCAATTTCACAGATTTTTAAAGGACAAGACAACGCGAAAAATTGGCCTTATCATGGAAAATTTCTACCCTATACTTTACATAAGTCCAATTAAGCAGCCTTTTTACAAATAAACAATGAAATAATTTATTATATCTGCCAAATAGTGCGTGAAAATTTTGGCCTTTTTATTTTTTAAAAGATTATTAAACATTACATCTGGCATGAAGCGCCAAATAATCTTGACCTACTATCCTCTTAAGCTCAATATGATTGTTTTTCAAAAATACGAGTATACAAGCAGTACCGAAACTTATTACCGTTGTCGCCACAAAATTTGCAGCCTTAATCATCCTTAAACTTCGCTTAGGTTTGTAACTGCTTCTTTCATGCGAAACGGGAAATAAGAATATTAAATCTAGCAAAAATGTTGATAATTTCCCATTTCAGCTCAATTTTAGGAATTTATCGAAACAGACTTATGAATAAATTGGTAACGTCAGCATTATTAATGGAAAATTATGGCATTTCCATCACCTTCGACTTAATTTTGAGGCATGTAGGGTTGATAAGAGATAGACAAAATTCTGGCATTTAGATTTTTGTCCTCTGAAATTTCGCGCCAGCTGTAAAACTTTAACCTAGTACAAAAATGTATTCGACTAAACGTCTGTCGACGAGCTTCATATTATGGCGAATGAAAATATTCAAAAAAATTTAAAATTTGTGATTCGAGAAATATTGTAGCATTTTACTCCTTTAAACTCAATTATGCAGCCTTTGAAGAGATTTCCTGAAGCTTAATTTTGAAGCTCTCTTAATAGAGAGAGTGCTTAAATTATATCTGGCGCGAAGTGCCAGAACATTTCTACATTTTTATCTCTTTAAACTCAAATTTGCAGGTTTCTGGAAATAAACAATCCAGTAATTATGCCTCGGCGCGAAGCGCCGAAAATTTTCGAGAGTCCTATCCTTTTACCTAAATTTTGCAACTTTCTAAACAGCAAAACAGTTATTATAATTTGCGCGAAGCGCCGGAAATTTCTGATGTTTTTATCCTTTTGAGCTCAATTTTGCAGCTTTCTGAATGTATGCAATAAAAATTATATCCGGTGCGAAGTGCTGGAAATTTTCGATATATTTATTCTTTTATGCTCATTTTTGCAGATTTACAAATATAAGCTATGCAGCAATTATATCTGGTGCAAAGTGGGCGTTTTTATGAAGCTCAATTTGACACATTTCTAAAGATGAGAAATGTAGAAATTATGTTAAATCAATGTTTGACTTCAGTCAATGTCAGTCTCAGTAGCATCGGATCTTATGCCCTGACACCTGCACCGAATGACATACCTTTGTCCAGTGTTTTTATACAAGGTTCCCTTGTTCAAATGCAAAGACGGTATCCAAAGTCTTTCAATTTATAGGTTTCCAAAGATTAAAAATACAGAATAGTTAATGAAATATTTTGATATTTTTACCATTTTCAAGTAGATTTTGCGGACTTTTTTATTGACAAATAATTTAGGACCTTCAAGTGTGGACTGGCGTTTTTTCAGCGTTTTACGTCGTCTACTTTCGTTTGAAATCGATTTTGGCACAACATTTCCTCGACAATTTTTAAAGTTTTTGATAATTCTGTGCGAAAGAAATCATTAAATTTCGTTGACTTCAGTGAAAATCCAGTGCGAAGTGCCGGAAAATTCGTGAATTTCTGGCGGAAGGACATTTAGAAGCTTGAATCACTGCTCGGTTTCCCGTATTTGTAGCATTTGATGCGTAGCGTCGAAAATTTTTAAGTTACACATGAAAGGAAATTAGAATAAAAATATGCTGAAATAGCTATCTGGCGCAAAGCGCCGAAAAATTTCGACATTTATATATTTTTGCGCTCAATTTTGCACCTTTTTGTATGATAAAAATGCAGAAAATTTTATTTGCCGAAAAATTTCATCTATCGGAAACTGAAATAGGCAAAAGGTGAGTTTTTTAAATAAATGGCGCCAAGCACCGTAAATTTTAGTATTTTTACACTGTGAAACGTCAAAAACATGTGTAGCTTTTTACCTGAAAAGTAAGGGAAAATTTTTAAGAATGAATGGTTGAGTGGTTGGTTCGTCAGTTGGCTGGTTGGTTGATTAAACGATTGATCGGTTGCTTGGTTGATTGATTGATTGATTGATTGCTTAATGATTGACTGATTGATTGACTGGTTGGTTTGTTGGCTGGATGGATGGTTGATTGGTCGGTTAGATGGTTGGTTGATCTGATGATTCGTCATTTGGTCAGTTTGTCATTAAATGGGTTGGCTTGTCAGTTAATCAGCAGACTGTTCGGTTAATTTCGTTCATCGGCTGAGTAGTTGGTTTGTGAGTTGGTTGATTGGTCGGTTATGCAGATTGGCTAATTGGTTAGTTGGCCAGATAGTTGTTTGAGCAAATTGGCTGGGTGGTTGGTTAACCGGTTAGTTGTTTAATTGGCTAGTTGGTTGGTTGATTGGCCTACTGTTTTGTTGTTTGGTTGGCCATTTGATTGGTTGGTTGTTTAATTGGTTGTTTGGTTAGCTGGTTGGCCAATTAGTTGGTTGGTTGGTTAGTTGGCTGGTTGGTTGGTTGGCTCTTTGATTGTTTGGTTGGCTGTTTGATTGGTTGGTTGGCTAGTTGCTTGGTCGGTTGGCCGGTTGGTTGGCTAGTTAATTGGTTGGTTGGTTGGCCTCTTAGTTGGTCGGTTGGCTAGTTGGTTGATTGACTAGTTAGTTGCTCTGTTGGTCGGTTGGTTGGTTGGCCAATAAGTTGGTTGGTTGGCTCGTTAATTGGTTGATGGTTGGTGGTGTGTCGGTTGGTTGGTTGGTCAATTGATTGGGTATCTAGTTGGTTGTTTGGTTGGCCGGTTGGCTGGTTGGTCAGTTGATTGATTGGTTGGTTGGTTGATTGGTTGGTTGGTTGATTGGTTGGATACTTAAATGGTTGGTTGGCCGGTTAGTTGGTTTGTTGGTTGGCCGTTTGGTTGGTTGGTTGCTGGTTGGTTGGCTAATTGGTTGGTTGGCTAGTTACAAATGGTTGGTTAGCCGGTTTTTTGCTGGGTTGGTTGGATGGCCAGCTAGTTGGTTGGTTGCTTGCTTGGTTGGCCAGTTGGTTGGTTGGTTGGTTGGTTGGTTAGTTCCTTGGTTGGCTGATTGATTGGTTAGTTGGCCAGTTGGTTGGCCAGTTGGTTGGCCGGTTGGTTAGTTGGTTGGGCAGTTAGTTGGTTAGTTGGTTGGTTGGCTTGTTGGTTGGTTGATTAGTTGGTTGGTTGGTTATTCAGTTGGTTGGTTGTTTGGCTGGTCAGTTGGTGGATTGGTTGGCCAATCAATTGGTTGGTTGGTTGGTTGGTTGGACTGTTACTTAGTTGGACTGTTACTCGGTTGGCTGATTGACTGGTCCGATGACTGATTGAAATAATGTCTTTATGATATATTTCCATGTTTTTGTACTTGTACATTGATTTTTGCTGAGTTTATCTTTGTTTTTTAACAAAAAAATTTAGGTGATACTCGCGATCTTCCCAGGTGATACCGAGTGGCCTTCAGGTGATACCGGGTTGAACCGGGTTGAACCCATTGTCCAGGTGTGTTTTCGGGACAGATCTCAAAACTGTCCATTCATACACTTTATGGGATACCGAATTTTTTTAGCATTCCAAAATTAGTGGTATGTACGATGATGCGATGGTTATGAGACTAACAATTCAACTTTGGCGGAGATCCACCCCGATACCTCTGGCAACAATAACTGACACGTTACATCCGGCCACCGACCAGGCACATAGCTGGCCGTCCTATTTTGGGGGACAAACATCAACTTTTTGGGGGGACTAAGCCCAAAAAAAGCCAAAAATAGCACAAAATAACGTTTAAAAAAGTCCTATTTTTCCGATTTTTCTGAATTTTGGGGGGTATGAACTCCCATCCCCAGAGATAAGTGCCTGCCACCAACCCGATACCTCAAGAAGTTAACGAGTTGCTTGCTAATGTAATTAATCCTAAATTCAATAAAAAACTCTGTAATAATAGATACGGGCTTGATCATAAGCAAGAAAATGACGTGACTAAAGACTGATAAATAGTAGAAAATTTAGTGAATACACAGACAAAATGGCGGTGGTTGGTACATAAAAATTTTGCGCTCTACTAGGGATTATCATGATCAGTAATACGCTATTTCAGTTAAAACTTGATTATTCTTTCTTCAGTTCCCGTATCCAGGATTTTCTTTAAGGGTGGGGGGCAAGGTCAACATTTTTCAAAAAATAAGGGGTACCAAAGGATGAATTTTGAAAAAGACGTTTGCAATCACTAGAGCTGTACACTTGCAAATTTTGCTACTCAGATGCTGCACAAAAAATTTGCAGAATAGAAGACATAGATGCAGAATATGCTTTAGGTTATATAAGTAAAAATGGAGTGTGTACGCCGAACGCTAGACTCTGATTGTTATTGTATAATTCAGAATTTTTTGCGACTTTTGGCTAAAAAGGCAAAGCGGAGCATACAAGCACAGCTTGGGAATTCTAGGGGTCTATTACCTTCCTAGTCTATGCAAACAATCAAACAGATTTTACTCCAGTGGAAGGAATTTAGAGATTATAAGCTGCGTATAACAAATGCTTTAAATGATCAGAAAATCGAAGATAAATTTGCGATTCGTAATTAATAAAAACTACGTTTGGCACACCATTTTGTAGTCAGGTCAAGTATTTTACAACATGGGACAACGCAAAAAAGAAATCCAGTTTACTTATAGGCAGATTAAATTCACAAAACAGTTTTATATATGTATTTATTTTTTTCAAATCAAGTTTCTTATTACGGACATAGGCCTGACTAAAAAAAGCGCAACACATGTTTAGTAGATATGGGTATGCAACGTGGGTAGGTATGCGAAATCCGAACGAATGCGTGTATGAACCTTATTAAATTGGAAATAAAAGCTAGCATTGACGTTGAAACAAATGACTAAATCCTGCTTGGTGCACCTGCACAAGCCACAAAGTAAGCAAAAAAGGTTAATTCGAACATCTTCAACTTGGGGTAAGTGATAAAATTTCTTCCTTTTGTTGTTTTACTTCTCATACGTTTTATGTACATGGTAGCACTCCTGCTTAGGTTGTTATTACTCCAACGTTGGTTGTTTTATTAAGTACTCCGGCTTACTTCTAGATTATGGGCATTACCTTGGAATCCACTAGCACGTTTTAGGCAGTTCACTTCAGTTTCAGTTCCTCTAGTTAAATCAATTGTGTCGCGAGCGATGTTAAAATTAGCTACAGTACTTAACACAAGTATTTGGAGTAACTTAAGAATATGGTCTCAGTACTAAGACTATGTTGAAAGAAAGCGGAAAAAAATTTCATTCGTCTATGATCAATATTACAAAAGCTATGGGTTTCGTTAATTAGCCTCTTCTCGACCTAAGCAAGCATCTTCTCAACCTAAGTATTTGAAGATTCAAACAGCTGAATGCAGAACACGTGTAAATATCCAATTTACGACGACCTAAGCATCTATACATTGACCTAAGCATCTATACATCGACCTAAGCATCTATACATCGACCTAAGCGTCTATACATACATCGACCTAAGCATCTATACATCGATCTAAGCATCTATACATTGATCTAAGCATCTATACATTGATCTTAGCATCTATACATCGACCTGAGCGGGAGCGACCTCGACCTAAGCAGCATAAAACACCTTTTCAGATATACATAGCCTAAGCCTTAGTATAATAGAAGGGAATTTTTTCTAATATGGTTTTGTCTCCGATTCTCCTAAAAATACTTTTTCTGATAGATTCAAGGACATTGAGAGTCCAGAAAAAGAGCGTTTAGAGGGCTGACGAATATTTGTGGAGATAGAGCCCTTCAAACTTGCAAAAAACATGATTATTTCAATGTTCTTAGGGCTCTATCTCCACAAATATTCGTCAGCCGCCTAAACGCTTTTTTCCGGACTCAGCTTCATCGAATCTATCAGAAAAAATTCTTTTTAGGAGAATCAATAACAAAAAAATTTTTGAAAAAAAAAATTATGCACAAAAAAATTATGCAAAACCCCATTTTTGACATTTCTACGTTACAGTTCTGACTTCACAAAGCCGAAGCAGGGTAAAATCAATTCATCACGGTTATTATTTTAGACTTGCCGTGCATATCAAATTGGTGCCAGCTGATGGTCTAAGCCTAAGGCACAATTGGGGCAAAAATAGCTCCGCTTGCTTCGCTCGCTCCGCAATTTTTCCCCCAATTAACTCAGGCTTAGACCATCAGCTGGCACCAATGTGAATACACTTTCTAAGCCTAAGCCTAAGATGTTCGTATAAGCAAGCTGATGAGTTGTGGGCAAGTATCTATTTGCCAAAAATTTAGCTCGCATGGATCTAATCACCAAATTTTATCTAATATGGTTTTTTCTCAATTTTCTCAAAAACAGTGTTTTTACGCTTTTTAACCTCAGAACTTCAATGTACAGTACGCGCCTGGAATTTTGCATGTGCAGTCTCCATTAACTTTTGTTGCAGTCGGATTTTAGCGAGCGGACCTCAGTGGCCATTAGTGGGCTGCTGTTAAGCACTTGCAGCCGCTTGACGGACTACTTCCGAACTACTGCGGCCGTTCGTGGATTGCAGTGGCCGTTGGATGCTGACTGCAGTTACTTTACTGTAAGTACGGAAACATGTATAGTATCGCTGCTAGCATATTGCATTATTTGTCGCACCGCATGCGTGCGTTTCAAACGTGTGTGCATGCAGCAGGTCCAGTCCGAGAAGAAAAGGTAAAAATAGATTGGAATTTTCGTGCATATCATTATAAATCTCGTTTTTTCCATTGGAATCTCATCTAAGAGATTATGGGCATAAAAATTAAAGAGAATAGTATTTTCTGTGTGCGATCGATTGCATATTGCTCTGCAGCAAAAGAGCATTTTAAAATTAATTTCAGGCTGAGAGCGTTCCGCGTTTTAAAACAAATTCATGGCCAATAAAGAGTAAAAGATTTCAAAATCATAAGAACGAAATTTCTTTTGCCATTAGTTATATGATTTTAAAAGCGCATCTTTTCGACTAAATCAAAATTAGCAGTAAAATCAAAGCAAATGCTCTCATTTTTTGGAGGAAAAGTTTTTTCAAGAGGGTATTTTCCGTCTTATACAAACCATATTTTTCACTCTTATTTTGCAAAATTGGAAGGCAGAATGAATAGTGACTGTAAGGTCTAAGCCAGGGGCGTAACCAGGAGGGGGGCGGGGGGCCCCGAAATAAAAAATAATTTTTTAAAAGCAAAGGGGGACCCTTTGCTTCTTTCTTCAGGTGAAGTGGAAACGGATTGTAGACAGCCATAATGCGTTTGCGTTTTCAGCACACTTTTTAGCTTCTAAACTCAAGATTTTCCGGCGCTTGGCGCCGGATTTCTTATGTTCTATCTTTTTTCTTACCTTATAAGCCCAGATTCTACTTAAAAATAGCGAATTTGTCAAAAATTTTCGGCGCTTCGTGCCGGATTTCTTATGCTCTATCTTTTTTCTTAGCGTAGACGCCCAGATTTTACTCAAAACTAGCAAATTTGTCAAAAATTTTCAGCGCTTCCAGCCGGATTTCTTTTGCTCTATCTTTTTTCTTACTTTAGATGCCCAGATTTTACTTAAAAATAGCAAATTTGTCGAAAATTTTCGGCGCCTCGCGCCGATTTATTATTTTCCGTATTAGTTTTCTTTACAAAACTTCAAAAATAAATGCAAAGAAAAGAATTTCGAAATGTTTTGTAGTCAAGCTTTAATTTGATATTGAGAAATTAGTCATACCGATAGGTTAAAAGATAGTTTTGATATCCAAATTTGAAATCAAGCACGAAAATTTTTGAATTTTTTATATTTTTTAATTCACCATGGAATAGATCTTGTTGACAAACGCTCAAAAATGCCATTTCCGCGTATCTCCTAATGGATCCCGAGATATAGGACTTCAAAAATTTTGGCCCTCCCCCCGAAATGAAATCCTGGTTACGCCCCTGGTCTAAGCTGAATATAAAATTTAAAAAAAAGTGAAATACAGATGACAAATAGTTTTGCAAATTAATTGTACATCATGCATAGTGCGCTGAGTTATTTTGATTGCAATATTTCAATTTATTCGAACTTAAGTTAAGTCGAAATTCAACGCTCGGTTACTACACTTTCTGCGCAGGAGATTCAAGTTTTAGGCACAGCCTGTTGCAAACGCCAGTCAATTCGCTATCTGATCAGCAAAATTTATGCGTCCTCAGTCAAACAGAGAGCAGGGAACGCGAGCAAAATCTTTTTGAGCTTGTGTATTAAATTATCAAGAGGTAAAAATTTGTTGTCGTATTTTCAAGCTTTGCAGGTGCATGTTCGCTGAATAGAATAAATACAAAATGGTAGATACGCATATAAAGTAATTTAATTGAACAAGAAAAATTGCGAAGGAAGTTGGGTGGTCAGAATCAAATTTGCGCTGAAATAATAGAATGGGCAATATTTTTTTAACTATATGCTTGCCTGAGGAGACAGACATTATATAATGTAATTCGCTTCTGAACTGAATATATTATTGATGTACATATTGTATCTGAATAAATGAAAAAAGCGAAAATACAAAATATCTTGGAAAGCGGATAATCAGGAGCTTTTTATCAATTTTGTATTTAAAAAGCATTACGATATTTATTGTTTAGTTTATTTTAACAAAAATTTTATGATGTACAATTAATTTGCAAAACTATTTGTCATCTGTATTTCACTATTTTGTTAAATTTTATATTTAGCTTAGGCCTTACAGTCACTATTCATTCTGTCTTCCCAATTTTGCAATATAAGAGTGAAAAATATGGTTTTTTAGAAGAAGGAAAATACCCTTTTGAAAAACCTTTTCCTCCAAAAGATAAGAGCAATTTGCTTTGATTTTATTGCTAATTTTGATATAGTCAAAAAGATGCGCTTTCTAAAATCATATAACTAATGGCAAAAGGAATTTCATGCTTATAATTTTTAAATCTTTTACTCTTTATTGGCCATGAATTTGTTTTAAAACGCGGAATGCACTCAGCCTGAAATTAATTTTAAAATGCACTTTTGCTGCAGAGCAATATGCAATCGATCGCACACAGGAAATACTATTCTCTTTAATTTTTATGCCCATAATCTCTTAGATGAGAGTCCAATGGAGGAAACGAGAATTATAATGATATGCACAAAAATTCCAATCTATTTTTACCTTTTTTTTTCTCGGACTGGACCTGCTGCACGCACACACTTTTGAAACGCACGCATGCGGTGCGACAAATAATGCAATATGCTAGCAGCGATACTATACATGTTTCCGTACTTACAGTAAAGTAACTGCAGTCAGCATCCAACGGCCACTGCAGTCCACGAACGGCCGCAGTATTTCGAAAGCAGTCCGTCAATCGTATGCAAGTGCTTAACAGCGGCCCACTAATGGCCACTGAGGTCCGCTCGCTAAAATCCGACTGCAACAAAAGTTAATGGAGACTGCGCATGCAAAATTCCAGGCGCGTACTGTAGATATGTTAAAAATGGGGGCTTTTGCATAATTTTTTGCATAATATTTTTCAAAAAATTTATTGTCACCGATTCTCCTAGAAATAATTTTTTTTTGATGTAATTGAGGACGCTGAGTCCAGAAAAACAGAGCGTCCAGGCGGCTGACGAATATTTGTGGAGATAGAGCCCTTAGAACTTTGAAATAATCATGTTTTTCTGCAAGTTTGAAGGGCTCTATCTCCACAAATATTTGTCAGCCCCCTAAACGCTTTTTTCTGAACTCAGCGTCCTCGAATCTATCAGAAAAATTTATTTTTAGGAGAATCGGAGACAAAACCATATTAGAAACTTTAGCCAAAATTTTTTTTGTTTCCAAAATTACAAACAGGTTTCCGCGCCTTTTCTGTTTTTTCTCCTTCATTACAATGCTTCTTTCCATAATTTCAGCCCATATTATTTATTTCCGACAAATTTGTAAGTCCGTGGATCAAGCCGTTTAAACGTCCCACCCACCCAACACTCAAATCGAGAGTTGCCTGCAACTTTGCAAGTATGGCTCAGATTTTCACCGAATTTTTTTCCGCGCTTCGATTTATCATGTTCTACCAATTTGACAAAAAATTTTGGCATGCCTTATTCGTTTTGCTCCTTTTCTAAAAGTACCATATTCTTAAGTTTAGCCCAAGTATTTTATTTGCAATCGATACCAATCTAGCTAAATTATTTGAAAAACCTCAAATTTTCACCAAAACCCCAAAAAAGCCGAAAACTTTCGAAGCCTCAACCAAAACCTCAAAAAAATTTCAAACGTTTAAAGAAACATCGAAGCTCGAGATGGAAAAAACCCACGGTTGGCAACCTTGGGTAGGATCAGGGATGGAAAAAAACCCAGATTTGAAAATTTCGAATTTTGGGTTTTTGGGTTTTTTTTTGGGTTTTTTGTGGGTTTTTTGTGGGTTTTTTGGTTTTTTGGGTTTTTAAAGGTTTTTTAAGGGTTTTTTTTATAAAAATTCTAGCTCGAGCTATAGATAGTAGCTGAGAATACTTCAGCAGCTTCAAGACACAAAACAAAACAAGTAAACAACAACTTTATTCAGCTAATACACAAAATTCAAAAACAAAATTGGTCATTCACAAGCACAATCCATGCTGTGTGAACAGAATGAAAAATTGGGCAGAGCAATTTTTAAATGCATAATATTGAAATTTCTTCATAAATTCTGCTCTGCTTCAAGAAGAAAAAACAAAAACATTTGCCATATTAGTAGAAAAATCCATGCCATACTGCCACATAGCCTTTATTAGGCGGCTTTTCTCATTTGAAAAGTACATACTATAGGAGAAAAACAGCAACAGGAAGGAGGAGAGGATGAGAATGGATGGACACTTAACCTCGTGCATCGCAGGCAATTGTAAAAGGAACAACCATGTAGTGATCGACCGGGGCCCTGGCAATCCCCGGCCATTTTTAGGCATCCCGGCCCCGGCCGGGGCAAGGTCAAAAAATGGCCGGGGCCAGGGAAAAATTTAGTGTAATTCGTATTTTGTACAGGCTGTGATACTGGCACTTATTTATCGATGAGCAAGTGTTAATTTTGAGAACTGTACTCATTAGACCATATGTATGCTTACTTAGTCCTTGTTATAACTTTGCTACTGTGTATAAATTAGCTTTTACTGAATAAATGTTTAGGAAAATCTGCATGTTTTCGATTCCTCCACTTAACTTATTTAAACTAAATGCTACTTTTAACTCATTCATTCATAGCTATGGCTGAAAGATTTAGAGTTGACAAATACGTTCTATTTCTAGTTGGAAATTGTACGTTTTCAACAAACTATTTTTACAAAAAACACTTTTACATTTAATTGAATGGGAACCGCGTGCTACAAAACGCGTTTCTTGTGTAATAGTTATAAGGACGGAGGTTAATTATAGGCGAATGTAGACTATGCTGCAGAATCGCATCCGATCCAATGAAGTAAATATGTCTCAAATAGTTTCCTAAGGTCCAGAGTTGAAGGAGGGATGAAATCCCAAATTGGAGAACCATAAAATTGAGTGGTGGACTATTATTAACCGACTCTATTTTGTTGTGCGAGCTTCTTGTGCTTGTACAAAGATCTCCGAAAAGGTCTTTGTATGAGCTAACAAATTTTTGTAGCTATATTATATAAATATATTTTTAAACATAACTATTTTCGCATACTATCAGTATGTGACAGTGTTTTTTGTACAATGTACCTTTGTACATATTTACATGAACAAAGATGGTACCCAAATGGGAAAATATTCGTTATTACTGATTTTTCAATTTCTTACAAAACAGCCATTTTTCAGGTTTCTAATCATCGCGAGCATCGCTAGAAACCCAAAACTGGCCGCGAAACCAGGTCTTGATATGCAAATTAGCCTGATTTGCATAGTATGCAAATTAGGCTAATTTGCATATTGCAAACTTGATTCAGGGCATGTCTTGGGTTCATAGTGCTGCTCCTGATGATTAGAATCCCAAAAAGCGCTGTTTGAGGCTTCAGATTGGTGTCAGGGATGATCTAAGCCTAAGCCAAAGATGGGGCAAAAATTGCTTCGCTCGCTTTGCTCGCTCCGCAATTTTCGCCCCATCTGACTCAGGCTTACATCATCCCCTGGCACCAATTTGAAGGCACATAGCTAAGCCTAAGCCTAAGCCAGTGCTGAGCTCAACTTAATGATTAAGAAATCATGTTGTTTACACCACTCACTATTCTAATCCTCCAGTTCGTCGGGCCTTTGTCACAATTATCAATTAGCGTAGTGCGATTGGAGCATCAAGTTGAGTGAAATCAGTAGTGGTATAGATTTTCGGGCGCGGATAAAAAACCGGAACGTTCTAGCTGCTAATCTGTTGAAAATATGATATAGTTAAGGGGCAGCAGAATTCGTGGTATTGGCCGAAATTGACGAATCCAAGGACTTTCTATATGGGTATACTCGAATTCTCAAAGAATGTTTGCTGGCAAAAGCACACTCAAACTCGTGCTGGCCGTCGGTGCCTTCCGCTTCTTCACTGATACACGTGCCCACCACATAGCGATTCCTTACATATTCACCCGTCAGTTCGTACATCGTATAAACTTTAACAATGCGCGCGGGAGCATTGCATCTTCCTTTTATAGGTCATTTTTCCAGTCATGCTAGAAAATTTAGCGCGAATCAATTTGATTCGCTGTTGACGGATTTCGCAGAGGTCTAAAAAAAACAAAGTTTTGCGCTTTTTCCTACCAATCGCACATCAGCCTCTTCAATGTTATCCAATCCCATCATTGCCTGTAGTGAATATAGAAAGTAGTTCGATTTCTGTGCTACAGTAATATTTGTGATTAGATAATCTTCATAAAGGAAGGTACTTGCTCAAATGCGTTAAGGCTTTACTAAGATCAGTAACAAGACCAAACTTGTGTTCAACAGATTTTTACTAATACCATTTTCTATCATTTCTATAAGTACGTTACTCACTAATGTTTATGTCCCTCCTACATCCGTACCAATCATTTCGGATCATGAATTCGTCTGTTTCATTGAACTTTGAATGTCCCTTATTTATCCGGACAAACCTATTGGGGGTTGAAAATTACCTCCCTCATAATTTTATGTAAATGTCCTTTAAACTAATGTGGTAAATGTGATATTCTACAGTATAATGAGTTACAAGGAGTGTTATCAATTACCTACTTCATGTTTATATGTAAATGTCCTTTAAACTTATGCTATTTACTTTATATTCTACAGTATAATGAGTTACCAGCAGTAAAACACATCCGCATGTCTGTTTTTTATTCCATATAGTCTGTTTCATTGTACTTTGAACGTCCCACATTTACCCGCACACACCTAATGGGGGTATAAATTACATGGTGTTATCAATTACCTCCTTCATGATTTTATGTAAATGTCCTTTAAACTTATGCTATTTACTTTACATTCTACAGTATATTGAGTTACAGGCAGTAAAACACATCCACATGTCTGTTTTTTATTCCATATAGTCTGTTTCATTGTGCTTTGAACATCCCACATTTACCCGCACCCACCTCATGGGGGTAAAAATTGCCTACTTCCTGGTCCTTTACACTAATGCGGTAAACGTGATATGTTACAGTATAATGAGTTACGAGGAGTCAAACACATCCGCCTGTCTCTTTATTATTGCAAATAAACTTATTCACATGACTAATTGGTTCAGGATCGCTTCACTCTTTCCTCTGGCATATTTCCATCAGCTTTGCAGCTTGAACGTTCCGGTTTTCTTTCCGCGGCTGCCACTTGGCTGGTCTTCGTTTGTTCTAACACATCTATGCTTCTCCTATTGCGGTTCGCTGGTTCCGAAACTCATTTTTCTCGAATGATACCCCCAAATGTCTTTGTAGATTTTGTACCAGTGTTTTTTTTGTACACGGTCCGTTTGTGCATGTACAAAGATGGTCCCCAAAAGTCTTTGTACATTTTGTACACACAAATTTTTGGTTACTATAATATGGTACAGTAGCGATTTTAGTGTGGTAAAACAGGGTCTCTTGACTTTTGATTGTATATTTTAGCTAATTTCTGGGTTTCTGACACCGAAAATTACTAAAATTGTCTCAAAACGGCACGAAGCACCTAGAAATTTGACATTTTTCTATTCTAAATACAAATTTTGCCATTTTAAAGATATATAGGACAGACACTTTTTCATATTGGAGCGAAGCGCCGGAAAAATTTTGGAATTTTGCACCTTTTCACAGTTTTTATCTTCCCAAGAATCTTTGTACATGTACAAAGATAGTCCTGAAAAGTCTTTGTACATCGAGAAAAATCTTTGGCAAATACAAAAAAAACACTGTTTTGTACATGCAAGTTTTTGTATACTTTAATATGGTACAGTAACGATTTCAGTGTGGTAGAACATAGTTTTTCGACCTTTAGTAGTGTATTTGGCTAATTTTTGGGTTTCTGAATATTTAACATTTTTCCATTCTAAGCGCAGTGTTGCTTATTACAAGATTTAAGTCGCATATTACAATTTTTGTAATATTTCTGATTTTATAGTACAAGTTGTTTTAGCTTTCTCAGTCGAGTTTTATGAGTGAATTCCATCAGAAGCTCATAAAAATTTCGGCAGTTCGCGCCCAACTAATATTATCAACTAAATTCAGGCCGAATTATCACATTTAGAAGCACAGTCTTTTTGTATCGGCGAAGATTTTTGCTGATGTACAAAGACGTTTCAGGACCGCCTTTGTACATGTACAAAGATTATTGAAGAACAAAAACTGTAAAAAGGTGTAGAATTCCTTATTGCAAATTCTACCATTTTAAAGATTTTCAGGGGGGTAAGCGGCTGCAAAAATGGAGCCGCTTACCCCCCTTCCCCTGAAAATGGCCGAGAAATATGCATGTGACAAGGGGTCTGGGCCATTCCCCATCCACGCTCTGAAGCCCCGAACTTCCTTGAGAGTCAGGAAATATTTGAACACCCTCCCCCATTTTTTGGCGAAAACCTGCGCTTTTTTGGCTATTTTTAAGTGTTTTTACCATTTTTGATCTAGTCGCTAACCCCCTCCTAAAAATGGCGAGGGACCCCTACCCTAGATTTCCAGCCGTTACATGTATACTGAGAGACCCTCACAAAATTTTAAGCGATTACATGCATGTTTTATAGTGATAGTTTATCTATTTACTCTAGCTCACATTCTAAAATAATGTATCACTTAGTGAAATTCTAATAGTTAGGTACACTTTTGCCATACTGAAAATTAAGTTCAAAAAATTCGAAAGGTTTTCACCAAAAATCGTCTGACAGTGACTAGTGTCTTGGACCCTGAGGAGGTAATACTCCCTTATGGAAATGTGTGATGTCTCATTTATTACATCCAATACCTGTTGCATCCAATCGCTACAGCACCAGTAGCAGTAGCGAAGATTTAAATGATATAGAGTGTGCTAAACGCAGCAACATAGACTTTATTGATGATTCAAACAATGAAACACTGGACTAAATTTGTTTCTTGTGACATAAATAGTAATAAAACTTGATATGAAAAGGCGCACCTAAGTTTGCGCTTGCCATTTACTACTGAATGGAGCAGTCGCTCATTATTTCCTTGTCTTATCCCGGCCAGCCCCGGCCCCGGCCAAAAAAGTGGCCCCGGTCGATCACTACAACCATGATACAAAAAACATTGACAATACACATTCCATTACAAATAAATTCTTAACCTGTGGATGAAAAACCCAAAAACCCAAAAAACCTAAAACCCAACGATTTCTTGCACCCAAAAAACCCAAAAACCCAAAAGTTCATAAAACCCAACCTTGCCAACCCTGGGAAGGATGCAATTCTTGTTTTTTCACCCTACAGTACTTGAATAGTGAAAAAACATTTGATATAATTTACATCTTGCTCAGAATCATTGACAGAAAAATCGTATGACAGCAGTACGTGCAGTAAACAAGTGGCCTAGTTCAAGTGATTTATTTATTTTTGGAGAACATTTATAGCGTGTTTGAAAGAAATTTCAAGGCGATGTCCGACAATAAGCCGACAGATGGCGAGTTTAGCCCGCACTTGCTCATCATAGTCTGTTTCACATAAGTTTGTGCATTAATTCTAAGAATTTTAGTCGACAGCAGGCCGGCGATTTCGATATTTATATATCAGATCAATGCTGTTATCGCAATCTGTCACCTTATTGCCGTAGATAAATTTAAAATTTATGACCGACGTTGTTTGAAACAGACTATAGGTATCCGCACCCCAAAAGTATTTAAAATTTCAATGTTTTTATGCTAATGCTCGAAGTTTTTTAGAGAAACTTAGTAATTTACACCTTTTGCTGAATGAAGAGAGTTTTGATGCTCCATTTTTTCAGAAAGTTGGTTCCATATTAATATTTCCGATGGACTATCGTGCCATGGGAAAAATATCGCATTGTTTGCTGTGATCGTAACTCTAAACGTGGTGAGGGTGTAGCTTTATTTCCTAAAACTTCTTTTGATGCTATTCAAACTAATCAGCCACCCGCTTTTAAAGCTTACAAATCTAATAACGAATATTTTCTTAATTCTGATAGAAAGATCGAATTTATTCTAGCTTAATGCTTAAATGTTACGTAGGTATATTGAATGTGCTTGTTCTGTTCCTTTACCTTTTGTAGACTTTAATTTGCTAAAAATTTATTGGCGGATAAATTCGATCCCTAATCATAATCTTTTTTCGACACACTTTAGTTAATAACAGATAATGACAGAAAATACCCATGATCATAATATACTACATCTTTTGAAAAGTGAGCTTGTTAAGCGAGAGTTGTAAACCAAGCGAAACTTAAAGTTTAAACATACCATTAAATTATGAAGAGAATTATAAAAGATTTTAAACTATAAGAAAATGAAAAAGGTGGAATTTTAGTAAATTAAAACAAATTTAGAGGATATGATGAAACATTATTGTTGAGAATAGGACGATCACGTGCTATGTATAACGTCTCCTTGATTAAAAGATCAAAAGAGTTGGATGCTCTACTAATAACCTTGAAGCAATCTGATGTAATTGAATGATTGCTATTTGAGATATGTTTGTGAATTACAATAAAGCTGTATATCTTTGTCGACTTCTGTGCACAGTAGTGTGATTGCTGGTTCATTTTAAACCACTTTTGCAGGCAATTTACATCAATTAAACGATAGCTCTCCATGTGCAAGATTTTGTGAAACATATTATAAACACGGCTAAGAAAGATTACACTTTAATGCAACCCATTTAAGACAAAATTACATCTTCTTCAATGATCTAAGGACACTTGAACATAATTTTTAAATCACTTTAGATTACTTTTGAGGGTAAACAAACTCACTTAATTGATGTCTCACATATGAATCCTTGAAAATTTCTTGACTTCAGTTACAAAGTCTCTGCAAGTCTATCGAATTAGGGTTAACACGTAACGCAAACTTTACACAAACACATAGCGTAAAGAATATTTTAGTCGGATTCGTAATTTTGATATTGCTCGATATTTCTTTCAACATTTATGGAAAAATGAGTCTACATAATGTTTTAAAGACAATAAACATTAGGTTTAAACCACTTTGCAATACTGCTGAGTGTAAGCAAGCGCGCCCAATTGACGTATATATTTCATTCCCTGTAAATTTTTATATCTCAGGAAAAAATTTCGATTTTTGCAATGCTCTAGAACAAAGGCTAACATGCAGTGTAAAAAATTACTCGGATATTATGATCAACATTCATGAAAAAATTATGTCTCTACAATGGTCTGAGGACATATAAACAATGAATGTAAACTACTTTACATCACTGTTGGATGTAAACAAACGCGCCTACGTGACGTCTCACATTTGATCCTTTGAAAACTTCTAGGCTCCAAGAAAAAATTAGGTTTCAGGAATGCTCAAAAACGAAGATAAATATATATGTAGTGTAAACTTCATGTAAACACCTAGTGTAAAGAAGATTTTAGTCAGATTCGTAATTTTGATATTGTTCCGATATTACGATTAATATTTATGAAAAAAATTAAGTCTACATAATGTTCTATGGGCAAACTAACAATTGGTGTAAACTACTTTACAACACCGTAGAGTGTAAACATATGCGCCAGACTGGCATATCAAATTTGATTCCTGGTCCATTTCTAGACTTGATAAACGTGTCCCTGACTCGTAACCGGAGAAGCAGGCAGAAAAAACAAGACAGAAACGCATTTAAAACTCCAAATTTTTGACTTTACACTCGCTAAATATTAATGTATAGACAATTTGCTTTGACATTCACCCGATATAAAGCACTTTATTTTTATTCTATTAGACTTATCCCGACTTCTGGACGGAGAAAGTGGCGAACAAAAAACGCAACAAAAACGTATTTTCCATCATTTAGAACACTGTAAACTTTAAAATTCCGTACCGAACTCCCCATTGAGTTTAAAGAAATTCGGTTTGGTACAATTTGTAGCTTTTAAATCGTAGTACATTCCTGTGTGCCAAAATTCTGTTGCAAAAATTATTTGGCATGATTTATCAATCAAACTTCGGAAAAAACGTGTTTTTTAGCCCATTTTTTACCTCTGATTTCGAACTTTACACCCCCATAAATAACTCAATATTGCGTTTTTTTAAATGCGGTTTGCTGCGATGTTTAGCCCCTGTGAGGCACTTTATTAATGCTGTCTTCGATTTGCACTGACTCATAAGCGGAAAAATTTGGCGGAGAAATCTTAGTTAAAATCCGTTTTTTTACACCATCCCACTAAGAGTGTAAACTTTAAACCCCAGGATCTAACTCACCATAGGGCATAGGAGACTTTGCTTATTTGCAGAATGTAGCCCTTGATCCGCTCTACATTTCTGTCAGAAAACATTTTAAAAACCTCATAACCGGAGTTAGTATCGGACATAGGAAGGTTGAAAACTCGACCAAAAAGTGCTTTTTCACCCCCAGATTTTCGCACTCTTTACACTGCCGTTCGATAAATAATGCGAATTTCAAAAAACAAAAAAAGTGTCATCTGTAGAATTCATCCCTCTATTATCCTATTCTGTTTAATCCTTCGAGTCATCAATACTCAGTTGTCCACATGCCGCAGTAAAAAGGTCCCAAAATTCGTCCTATGTTATAACGTTACACAAAAACTTTACACCTTCTTTACACAGTCAATTTTGAGTTTCAAGAAAAACAAAAAAACACAGGCAGCGAATTTTTTTATTATCTTTCTTTTAAAAAAACCGCACCTTCCAGAAGTGTCCCGTTATAGCTGTAGGGGTGCCCAGGTGTTGGGGGTACCCAAGTATATTATAGGTACGCGCTAACGCGCTACCTATGATAGCTAACAATATGCAGAACATCTATTACATCGAAATCAAAATTGGGGTCTTTTTGACTTCATAGCATTTGCTTCATCCCTGACAAGAAGACAAAATAGTAATTAAGTAACAAAGAAAAAGTGATCCGACGGAACAAAAAGGACAAATATACTTGGAATAGCGGATAATTGAAGACATAAAAGGATGTGTCTATGAAAAAGTCGTCTATATGCGCAAAAAAATTACAAAAATCTACTAAGAACAGATTTTCTCTAAGCAACACATAAATTGAAGTATATTATGCGGCCTGAAACTCTACACTGTTGTAAAAATTAGCGAAAAACCACAAATATCGCTTTTGAAGGTGCCTTCAGCTAAATATCAAAGTTCACTGACAAATATTGATACAGTTTGTTATAAAGTCGTCGCTCATTTTGCAGCAGGACCTCTAAAAATTTACGGATTAGTTCTTGAGATACAAGAGTCAAAACATATTCAGTTTAAGTCCATAAATTCGATTTCTATTTATATTGGAACTTTGCTTACGAATTTAATAATGAAACTTTTCGAACAGGACGAACTTGTGGAAAGGTAATGACATTAAAAACCATTATTTATCATCGCATTGCTAAACACGATCTGATAGTGAAGCGGCAAAGCGCCGCTTATGCTAGAGCAAGTACTTGCTTTAATAGGCATTGGTCATCATTGTAGAGTTATAAGAATCTGCTGCGACTTCTCTTTGGCATTATTAACAGATTCAACTCTTCAAGTAGCAAACTTTTGTTGCTGGTACACTTTTGTCGTTATCAGTGGTCATTAAAATGATAATGATTGGAAACATGATAAAGAAAATAGCGGCTTGTTACAAACCACTATTTAATGGCGTTGTGCACGAAACACACGGATCATAGTCATGTTGCTGAATTTTAAAAAGTTTGTTACTCGTGAAGCTCTACGAGCTAAAATTGGCTTTGGAAACAATTTTCTTTGTATGAATGTACGACTTCATGTTTTACACAGCGTCAAAGCCTTGCTTGTCTCCAAGAAAAAATCGCTAATTAATAAACACGAACATGTGTATGAATAAGGAAGTTTTAGGCTGTTGCGTATCAGACACGCTAAGAGAAATAAAGCAATGAAACACAAACACAATGTCTTTAATTCTGGCTAAATCTGATCACAAACTGTTCATCCTTCGATTGGTTAATTTTTGCTAAAGCCGAAACTAGTGGACTTTAATAAATATGAGATCTTATATAGATCGAATTTTTAGATTAGTAATGCAACTTTTAATCCAATCCTTCACATTAATTGTAATAAAGGAATATTGCACTAAACGAAAAGTAAAAGGTATGCAATAATGATATTAATAACGATTAAGATATAAACTGATAGGGTACGATGGCATAACATCATATCACATGTTCATTCTTTTAAAAAGTCATTTGTATATGTAGGTATGTGAGTATCCATAAGCAAATAAAAATGCATTTAAAAAATATGAAATTGAACCCAAGTCACAAGTCATCTCATGTTTTTAAACTAGTTTGCGCCATTATAAATCATTTAACATACCAGCAATGGACTTGCAATTCGGCCCGCAACTTTTTTCATTAAGGTTATGCATCAGTACCTAACACTTTAATGCTTTGCTACCTATAAAAATGTAATTCAGTTGCACGAGGTGTAGTATATTTATTACGTTAATTCATTTTTTCCTAGGGATTCGGCAATGAAATTATCAGAATATTAATTGCTCACATGACTTAGATTGAGCTAACTTGGTTCGCGCAAGGTTATATTTGCTATGAGCAAACGTGATGCATGAATTATAAAAAATTGTTTGTTGACGCACATAGGCCAAGAAATTAATTCAATCTTTAACGTCTTCAAAGATGTTTCGTAAATAAAAATTTCTTGAAGGCAACTATGTTAAGGTCAGCCTACAGCACTCTAGAGTCCATCTTGATGATAATTGAGATCATAACTGGGCGGAAGGGGAGATGGATTTCGGTAGGTATTCCCCGAGAAACTAAAATACCCCTCAGAATTAAATTTTTCAAATTTTTTTTAATATTTTTCACGCAATTTTTCCATGCCAATGAATACTGCTTGATGGTAAACGTTGAAAAATGTTGTTTTTTTTCCATACCACCGTTTTTTGACCTCTGAAAAAATCTGGCACCCACCCAGAACTTTAGTGCCGCCCACCTATGGTAGGGACCATATGTACAGCATTGCCTATCCAGGAAATCAGCCGGTCTTTGTATCAAAAATCGAGTTTTTTTAAGGCTAAAGTGCTCTTTAAATGCAAATGTGAAGATAGTTTTAAAACTACGCTCTCTGCAGTGCCACTAAGAGCACTTTTTATAAAAAATTTTTAACATTGATATATTTTAGTCGCACATTACGCTTCATTTTTCACAGAAGATTTGCCAGTCTTCCATTCCTCGAAGTTAAAGACGAAAAATTGGCAGCGACCAAAATCTGCGGGGTCTGGTCTATTATAGCAATCTGTCAGCTAATTGTCTGAAATGGTTTCAAAATTTATGATTGAAGTTGCATGGAACAGACTGTGAAACAGACTACAGATGCAGCTTTTTTATGGAAATAGCTCAAAAGTTATATTGACAAAATTTGATGTGAGGTTATCATAAGAATTTGATTGTCTAGTACAACTCATTAATCCAAGATTATTAGGATGTATACATGATTGTTTTAATGTTCATTTATACCAAATTAGTCTCACATATGTTTGGGCATGAATCTCAAATACAATGTTTGACTATAAATTGGCAGATTACGGTTATAGCATTGATCATAATCCCCCAGCTACCTGGTCGTGAGAATTCTTAAAACTTATCCTTAAAGTTATGTGATATAGACTATAGAGAAACCACTTTATTCTGTAATGTGATAATAAAAAAAATTATACCTAATCGGTCAATTTGTAAATATATAAGGTTTTGATGGGTAACTGCACGTATGTACGGATACCTAAATGGACAGCATGCCGCCCAAGGAGATACCCAACGCTCGTTCAGCTACCTAAACAGAACCCACTATTTGTACCTATGGGATTTACTCAAGTACCTGGCTACACTTAGCGGTGGTCAGGTTGCTACGGCGATTCGCCTTTACTCAACCGCTTGACCCTCAAAATACTTATGACCTAAACACTCCTCGGACCTAGATTTGTCCGTACCTAGGGAGATTTAGGCAGCTACGCCCAAAATATCTAACACAGCAGTAATTGAATAGCCCCAGAATTCGGTCCTAGGTCAGTTGACCTATTTTGGACCAAAATAATAATCGTCGCAAAAGAAATTGAGAATAGTTTTCGTAACCACAATTAATTTTTCGGTTTCCATGAGCACACTTAATTATGAATACAACAACACAGAGCTCTCAACCGGGCAGTCATCCTACTTAAAATTTATATAATAATTTTTATGACTTTCAGGATAACTAGAAAGAGAAATGGATGCATTTTAGATAAAGTGATAAATGAATAGTTAGATCATCTGAATATTTATGACGAATAATCTGCCTGCAGTATAATGCACTTCAAGGCATTTAAAATGCTCAATTTATATACACGAAAATTCAACAAAAAATAACATTGAATAAGCAAGGCAATACGCAGCTGTACAAGGCAAAGAGCGGCCAACGAACTAATACCAAAAAATACGAATCTTCCACAATACAACACTCCATATATTATGACAATAATTTTACATGGATGCGACTTTGACCTTTTAAAAATAAATTTTGCCTAGATGGCGTCTATATACAATATTGATATTTCCATTCTTAACAAAGGCTTAACCGGATTAGCGGTCATGTTGCCTATGTTTTATATGATAAGAAAAGAGGAAGTATAATAAATCCACAGGATAGCTCATGCTGCATACATCTCAGATTACATACGTGACATGCTAGTGGGATCAATGAGCGCGTAGTGGCTAGATCGCCATGGCGCTTCCTACTATCAGAATCGCGGTCTGAATAGTGAACATTCGCCTATTTTGGCTAGAGCGCCAATTCCATATCTTGGCGAATATTTGACCGAAATTGAGGTGGTCAATGGCATTCCGCTTGGTAGCATGAAACTCGTGTAGATAGACCATCTACACTCCTCCCCCCACCAGGAAAAAATTCGGAACAGGGGCCGAATGTTTTAAATTGAGGAGGAAAAAATAGCCGAAGATTGAGAAAATTTGTTGGGGGCCCAACAAATGGAAATTTTGAATTCGTTGATGATTTTTCGTCCCACTCCCTGTAGATGGGGGGTGAAAAATTTTGATTGAAAAGTATGGAGGCTAAAACTATGACTGAGCCTCTGTTAAGTAGTTTTGAGAACGGAAAACTAAGATAAGACAGAAAAATTTAAGTAAATTTCAGATAAATTTTTAAGATAAGGCCGAAAAATATATATGAGCAAAAAAAGAAATTAAGAGCAACGAGATCAATTGATGAGATTAAGATATGAGGAATGTAACAATCATATGCAATTACAAGTGAAATAATTGCAAGAAAAATTACGATAAGGCATGCAGAATTGATGACAATGGACGAAATACTGCTGGCCAGTCCGGCATCAATGGCAGAATTCAGTTCAATAAGCCAAGAATAACCAATGGCGGCGTTTATAGTCAGGGTTTGGTCATCGTGAAAAAATGCGACGAACAGCTCGATCATTGCTGCAATGAATTATTAGAGTCACAATAACTGTCATTGCGGCGGGATGACAAACCTTTTCAGCTATCTGAATTGAAACATGGCTGCATATGCTGTCGAAGACTGTAATGTTCATCAAATGGAATGGCGTCCAGCAGTGGTGAACCGAAACTGTAATGAATATGCGGTTGAGGGGCGGTGTTGGCAGCCAACAAAAATTTCTGAAACCATCGTTTAAATGGTGGTGACTGTGGTAGCAGCGGCGTAGAAGCGTGGCATATAATGAGTTTGCGGACATTGAAGTGCTGGCGCACCACGACATTGTTGTGGCCAGCTTTTGCATTTGAGATTGTCGTTGTCAAGAAAAATGCAAAGGAACAGGTCGCGGTTTCAATTGCCTCGGTCAGAAATGTAATTTTCCGGATGACTCCAATGTTCGTCGGTAGGTCATTGCTTGGGCTTCGCATCCTTGTTTTCTTCAATCATTGGCCTGGAAGGCTCTTTGGATATGCTTGTAGCTCATTCGATCTTGTCGGCTCGCTCATAAGCGAGGGATACCTTCGTGATATGAGCGCAAATGTTCCAAATAAACATTTTGATTGACGCGTCAAACATCGGATGAAACAACAAGTGAGCCGAGGCAATGAGCAACAGTGACACGCAGTGGTGGTGGCATTGGCACTGTATCTTGCACTGCTTGTTCCATGGTCATTTGATCTCGACGCGTGTTGATTTGAGCGTGTAGAGAAAGCTCGTGAACGTTGCTTTTCATCTTTGGTTGGGTTCCGATTGGATCCTGCAAAGGAGCAAGACTTTTTGGGATTCACAACATTATGTACCTTGGTGAATATGTTGCAGTTCTTTAGGCAACTTTTCCTGCAAGTCGAATGACAAATGTGCACGCAACTTATGGTGGCCAAACTGAGCAGGAACTGTTAGTTCCGGATCAGTTGCTTCACAAATTTGTTGGATATTTCAATGCAGAGCAACTGGATCTGCAATTTCCTCAGCTAATTCCAGAAATTCCGGAAATGCTTCCTTTGGAAATTGTGTATAGGTTGGGCCATGGAATGCGGCAAACATCATGCGGCAAATCTGCTCACACATTTGCCAGGCGATTCTGGGATTGCTGAAGAGAGAGCTGCGAATGTGTAGAAGCGTTGTTCCATAAATCGCAGCAGCAAAGTGGCGCGCATCACCTGTTGGGTCACAAAAATGAGTTCGCGTCTATATGTTGTCCAGTGTTGCCAACCCAAATTTTCAAAAACCTCAAATCACTAGCCAAAAAAACCTCAAAAATTAGGGTAAAACCTCAAAATTTAGAAATGAATTCTATCCAGTGTACAATAAGGTTTACAGGCTTTGTAGCTATTTTCATTTAAGCTTAGCCCAAATTTATATGGTTCTGCATATATGGATCTAATTTTATAGCTTTTACTCAATTCAGGGTGGCCACTGGTTTCCTAAAATAAAATTCCCGGGTTTTTCCGGGGTCTTTCGGGTGATTTATGGACAATTTCCCGGTTTTAAATCATGCTTTAAACGCACACAATACACGCAGAAGTGTCATGATAAGAACATGAAAAAGGATAAGGCACAAGCAACTTTTAATCAAACAAATGCAAAACATTTTGGAACAATCATAATTTCTATTTCAATGATGCTAACGAGTTGTCGATAGCAGTTCTCGCAGCCTATAATATAGTACAGTAGCGATTTTAGTGTGGTAAAACAGGGTTTTCGATCTTTGGTAGTGTATTTCAGCTAATTTCGGGGTTTCTCACGCCAAAAATTACTAAGAATTGACTGAAATCGGCAAAAATTTGGCATTTTTCCGTTCTAAATGCAAATTCTGCCATTTTAAAGATATATAGGACCAGTGGCAAATCTAGGATTTTCCTAAGGAGGGGAGTACCCCAGCTTTTCCAAAAACAGTCAAAAATAGATCAAAAAATTTGTCCTTAACGCGCAAAATGACGTTTTTTCGGTGTTTTACATTATATACTTTTACATGAAATCATTTGATGCAATATTTTTCCTAAAAATTTTAAAATGTTAGACAATTTTGTGCGAAAAAATCATTAAATTTCGTTGACTTCAACAAAAATCTGGCGCGAAGCGCCGAAACAATAGTGAAATTAAGGCGGATAGACGTCTAGAAGCATGATTTACTGCTTGATTTCCTGTATTTATAGCATTTGATGCGAAACATCGAAATTTTTGATTGAAAATAGAAGAAAACTATGCAAAAATAGCTGTTAAAATTATTTTGAAACCTATATGAACAGAAAATGGCTTCAACGCAGTGTTTTTTTTGTACAAAGGTCCGTTTGTACATATACAAAGATGGTCCCTAAAAGTTTTTGTACATTTTGTACACACAAATTTATGGGTACTATGATATAGTACGGTAGCGACTTTAGTGTCGTAAAAACAGAGTTGTTCGACCTTTGGTAGTGTATTTTGGCTAATTCCTGGTTTTATGAGGGCAACAATCATTAAGAATCGTCTTAAAACGGCGCGAAGCGCCGAAAAATTTGACATGTTTCCTTTCGAAATGCGATTTCTGCTATTATAAAAATATATAGGACACACAATTACTCATTTCGGCACGAAGCGCCGAAAATTTCGGCGAATTTCAGACCTTTTTTGCAGATTTTGTAGTCCGAAAATCTTTGTACATCTACAAAGACGGTCCCGAAAAGTCTTTGTACATCAGGAAAAATCTTTGCCGAATACAAAAAACGTGCTTCAAAAAAAATTATAAATACAAAAAACTCGCCAAGAAAGTAAATAAATGTCATTAATAGGTATCATCCGGCGCGCAGCGCCGGAAAAATTTGAGAAGTTATGGTCACTGACGGCCGAAAATCATTGCAAATTGCTTATCCATTCTTTATCTCGCCAAATAGTTTTGGCCAATGGGGGGTGTCAATATGACCACTAGAGCTGTAGAATTCGTAAATTTTGCTACCCAGATGCCTAAAACATGGTGAGAATCAAATAGACACCTCTTAAATAAAGGCCATTTTCTGCATAAAACCTGTGCAGAACAGAAGAAATAGATGCAAAATACGCTTTAGGTTGTATAAAGACTAAAAATCGAGCATTTAAACCGCGCGCTTGGGAATAAGTAGACTCTAATCAAAATTTTGAAATTTTTTGCGATTTTGGCTAAAAAAGCGAGGGGGAGTAAAGGGAAAATCATTCTCTTATTTCATTCCGGGGGTCACGTGCCCCCTATTCCCCGGGATACGGGGCTGATTACCCCTGTTAAGATTATTGGACAAACAGGTCTATACCTGCCTAGTCAATACAAACAATCAAACAGATTTTACTCCAGTGAAAGGAATTTAGAGATTCTAAGCTGCGTACAATAAATGCTTTGAATGATTAGAAAATCGAAGATAAATTTGTTATTCATAATTAATTATAATTACGTTTGGCACACCGTTCCGTAGTCAGGTCAAGTGTTTTACCAAATGGGACAACGCAAAAAAGAAATCCATTTTACTTATAGGCAGATGAAAGATGAAATTCACAAAACAGTTTTATTTATTTATTTTTTCAAATCAAGTTTTACATTGCGAACATAGGCCTGACTAAAAAAAGAAGCGCAACACATGTTTAGTAGATATAGATATGCGACGTAGGTAGGTATGCGGAATCAGAACGCATGCGTGTATGAACGTTATTAAATTGGAAATAAAAGCTAATATTGACGTTAAAACAAATGACTAAATCCTACTCTGTGCACCTGCAAAAGCCACAAAGTAAGCAAAAAGGTTAATTCGAACTTCTTCAGTTTGGGGTTAGCAATAAAATTTCTTGTTGTTGTAGTGCTTTTCATACGTTTTATGTATGTGGTAGCACCCCTGCTTAGGTTGTTATTACTCCCATGTTGGTTGATTATTAAGTACTCCAGCTTACTTTGAGATTATAGGCGTTATCATGGAATTCACTAGCAGTTTTTAGGCAGTTCACTTCAGTGTCAGTTCCTCCAATTCAATCAATTGCGTCACGAGCAAAGCGACGTTAAAATTAGCTACAGTAGTTAACACAATATTTTAACTGTAATCGATATCTAGCTCGCTTATTTCAGAAAACCTCAAACTTTCACCAAAACCCCAAAAAAAACCTCAAAAATTTTCAAAAACCTCAACAAAAACCCCGAAAAATAAAAACCTCAAAAAACCTCAACCGTAAAAGAAAACCTCAAAATTTGAGGTAAAACATCACGGTTGGCAACCCTGATGTTGTCTCATATTCGCGTTTGAAGTCTCAAAATGCTTCAAACGTTTTGATCATTTTGTGGAGCATGATGCGAAGCGAGGCCGAATGATTGTGCGGCGATTGCTGCTGTATACATTTGCAAAAAACGTTGCTTGCAGAACGCATTGCGTACTGCAAAACGCATGGCAAAAAGGACACATCCAAGGACTGAGTCAGCGAAACTCTTGTATCAGTCATACTTGGCAAAATCGACAAAATTTGGCCTTGAAATGTGTCAGGTGGACAAGTTGACGTCAATGCATATTCCAAGCTTAGCCATAATTAACTTGCAACAATGGATCATAGTCACACATGGGCGTGGGGGGTCTGGGGGGTCTGGACCCCCCAGAAACCAAAAGACCCCCCCCCAGAAATCAAAAGACCCCCCCCAGAAATCAATTTTTGAAAATTTTTTTCGTTTTTTTTCGCAATTTTTGATGCCAATGGATAGTGCTTGATGAGAAACGTCGAAAAATGGTGTTTTTATCGCCATATCGCCATTTTTGAGGCCATTTTTTGACCTTCAAAAAATCTTGGACCCCACCCCCAGAATTTTCTTGCTGCCCACGTATGATCATAGTCCATTTCAAAGAAAAATTATGCAAGTGGCTGGCTACAGCTTGTGATTTCCGGCGCTAATTTTATTTGCAGCGGTGAAAAAAATACTCAACAAAAGTATTATCATTATATACATCAGACTGAGGTGTGTGAATGTGATACCGCTTGACCATAGGTGGGCAGCACCAAAATTCTGGGGGGGGGTGAAAAATTTCTGAGGGGAAGGGGTGAAAAAAATTGTAAAGGTCAAAAATGGCCTCAAAAATGGTGGTATGGCGAAAAAACACCATTTTTCGACGTTTCTCATCAAGCTCTATCCAATGGCATCAAAAAATTGCTAAAAAAGCAAAAAAAATTTTTCTGGGGGGTGTATTTTGATTTCTGGGGGGGGGGGTATTTCAACTCTGGGGGGTGCATACCCCCAAACCCCCCCCACGCCCATGTGTGCGCTTGACCCTCAAAATACTTATGACCTTAAAAACTCCTCGGACCTAGATTTGTCCGTACCTAGGGATATTAAGGCAGCTACGCCCTAGATACCTAACACAGCAGTAATTAAGCAGCACCGGAATTTCGCCCTAGGTCACTTGACCTATTTTGGACCAAAATAATAATTGTCGCGAAAAGAAATTGAAAATAGTCTTTGTAACCAAATACCTATGGCGAAAACAATTAATTTTTCGGTTTCCATGAGAACACTGAACTATGAATACAACAACACGGAGCTCTCATCCGGGCAGTCATCCTACATAAAAATTATATGATAATTTTTATGACTTTTAGGATAGAAAGTGAAATGGATGCATTTTCAATAAAGTGAAAAATGAATAGTTAGATCTCCTGAATATTTATGACGAATAATAAAATATTGGGCCGTTGAATCGTGGGCTGGGCTGTGCACCAAACCAAACCTCTACCTGCTGTATAACGCACTTCAAGGCAGTTAAAATGCTCAATTTATATACACCAAAATTAAACAAAGAAATAGACATCGAATTAGCAAGGCGATATGCAGCTGTACAAGGCAAAGACGGCCAACGAACTAATACTAAAAAATATGAATCTTTTACAATACAATGCTCAATATATTATGACAATAATTTTACATAGATGTGACTTTAACGTTAAAACAATAAATTTTGCATAGACGGCGTCTATATATAATATTGATATTTCCGTCCTTAACACAGGCTTAACCAGATTAGCAGTCAATTCGCCTATGTTTTCTATGATAAGAAAAGGGGAAGTATAATAATAAATCCACAGGATAGCTCACACTGCATACATATCGGAGGACGTACATGACTTGTTAGTGAGATCAATGAGAGTAGTAACGTGGGGCCCTCTGGCACGTACTACGTCATAGTGCACCTGCACTTTAAGCGCCCGCTTTGTAAGCAGGGCGCTATAGCTGCGAGTCAAACCAGCGCCAAGGGGGTGTATTAAGCAGGGCGCTATAGCTGCGAGTCAAACCAGCGCCAAGGGGGGTGTATTAAGCAGGGCGTTTTAGCTGCGATTCAGACCAGCGCCCGGGGGTGTGTTAAGCAGGGGGCTAAAGCTGCATGTAGGCCTAGCGCCAAGGGGGGTGTATTATTCAATTGGGCTCATAGCATCATTCACGTGACGTCACCCCCATTCAAGTACATAGTATTTTCTCGCTTAATACAATAAGCTTAAGATTATAATTTTCGAGAGTGCACGAACTTACACACAAGTCCCTTGGGCTCTTAATATCATTGAAGTGGTGTCACCCCCTTCAAGTACATAGCATTTTCTCGCATATTATGATAAGCTTAAGATTTTGGGTGCATGTACATATGAATAAGGGGAATGTAATTACGTACCTATTTGTGCTTGTTCTATTATGCGTAGTGACGTAGCTATTTTTTGTGCTACCTGCGAGTATATAAGAGCTGTATTAAGCCGCGGAGCATTCCGTTTGGAGTGTAGACTAGGTCGCGCTGATTGTCTTATTGGTATTGAAAGTTTACCACCGAACATTCTTTTATGCGTTTTTTCCAATTTAGACGTGAAAGATCGTTTAAACTGCGAGGCTGTATGCAAAAAATTGGTTTCATGTTATTCGAAATTTTGATGTCCCTTTTCAAGCAAATTTTACATTACACGCCAAGATTATTGAAAATGTTAGACTTCATAATTATACGAGGAGCGTTTATTGTGCTGGTAATCCCAACAACAAGTTGGCGTTATATCCTGTCATAGGCGGTTCTAAGGTTGAGCTGCTAATTGTGCAGTTTCGAGGAAACTGCTTGCTGAAAGTAAAATATCATCGGTACATGCGGGATGCACTGGAAAGATCAAACCCAGAGACATTCATCATTGTCAAACGTCGAAATTAATGCATATTGGGGATGTCGTATTTTAGATCGGTTTTTGGAAATTGATTCGGAAAAACGATCGTTGGTTCTACACGATGCGAGATTAAAGTTGACATTTCGGCCAACGGCAGTGGTCAAACCGATTAAGATGCTCACTATGACGCATGTGCACCTTAACGCGCATTTTCCTGAATTTATTCGACGCTTAGATCCGGAAAAGATTATTTTAAATACGGTAATTGTGCCGAGAGAATATGACTCTGTACTGTGTAATGCTTATTTAAATTGTACGCGTTTAACTCTATTGTCACTTGATTTTGCTGATGAATGTCTTTCCAAAAATCCCCTTCAAAAACTATTAATACGAAACTGTTTTGAAGATATCATTCACAATTTGTATTTGAAGCAGCGCCATAATATGCTTGATGTTTGTTTTAACTTGAATCAAATTTATGACGATGATGAAGAATTTGTCGATTATATTGTTCCTTTATATGATCGTATTAATTTGTATAAATTGGAAATGAAACGCCACACGTCTAATATCGATTGGCAAATTGTAAATTATTCGTGTGTAAACAAAATTGCATTGCGTAATCGTGACAACTTTTTTCTGACTCCTTCTTTCCAATAAACGCAATCATAGGTAGCGCGATAGTGCTACCTATAATATACTTGGCCATCCTTTTTTCTTATATGTTTTTCACAGCGAGTGCGAAATTTGTGTCCCCCCTCACAGCTATAACGGCACACATCTGAGAGGTGCGGTTTTTTTTTAAAAGGTGGATAATAAAAAAACTTAGTGCCCCCATTTTTTTTCTTGTTTACACTCAATTCCGAGCGCGTCGTGAGTGTGTAAAGTTTACACCAAAAGTTCAAATAATTTGCGGAGGGCCAATTTTTTTTAAAAATGTTTTTCCTAATTAGTTGGTTACGAATCTGGTCTTAAAAATTCTTTACACTCATTGGTTGTTGCACCGGAGTGTAAATTAGACGGTTTTTTACAGTTTTCATGTGTCCAAGCATATCTAACTCAGTTTTACATTCTATGCAGTCTGATTGGTTTCAAAATATAGACGGTTAAAAAATCTAGGGGAGCCTGTTCTTAATTTTTTTTAAAAAGTAATATTCTTGAATTTAGAGGTGGTTTATTGTAAAGAGTCTGGGACAAGAAAAATTCTTTCACTGCCATATTCTCCACTCGCGTAGACAAAACGTGGTAACTACCCTTAAAATGTGCCTCGTCTTAAGCGCTACACGTCAAAATTTATTTTGTTTCTTTACAATCAATGTTGCGTTATTAGTGCAAGTGTAAACTTTACACTTGAAAAAATTTTTCCTGTACATAGCGTCGTGGATGATGAATTTTTTTTAAAAATGTTTTCCCTAATTAGTAGGTTACGAATCTGGTCTTAAAACTTCTTTACACTCATTGGTTGTTGCACAGGAGTGTAAATTAGACGCTTTTTTACTGTTTTCATGTGCAAGAGCATATCTAACTTAGTTTTACATTCTATGCAGTCTGATTGGTTTCAAAAGGTAGACGGTTATAAACTCTAGGAGAAACTTTTTTAATTTTTTTAAAAGGTAATATTTTCGAATTTAGAGGCGGTTTATTGTAAAGAGTCTGAGACAAAAAATATTTTTTCCCTGCCATATTCTCCACATAGTAGAAAGAACATGGTAACTACCTTTAAAATCTGCCTCGTCTTAAGCGCTACACGTCAAAATTTATTTTGTTTCTTTACAATCAATATTGCGTTATTAGTGCAGGTGTAAACTTTACACTGAAAAATTTTTTCCGCCCAGAGCGTCGTGGATGATGATTTTTTTAAAAAATGATCTCTGTGAGTTCAGAATAACGAATCTGACCTTCAAAGTTTTCTACAATCAATACACAGTACCAGGGGTTTAAACTTTACACTCTAGTGGATGAGTAAAAAACAGATTTTGTCCAAGATTTCTCTGCCAACTTTTTCGGTTATGAGTTAAGATAATTTAAATAAATAAAAATAAAGTAACTTTTAAGGGCTACATGCTTTTAAGGGCTACATGTCGAATTAAACAGCGTTCAAAAAAACGTAATATTGAGTTGTTTATGGGGGTGTAAAGTTCGAAATCTGGGGTGTAAAATGGGCGAAAAAACAGGTTTTTTCGTATTTAATTGGTAAATCATATCGAATATTTTGCGGAACATAAGCTCGGTACATACAAACGTACTACAATCAAAGGAGCTACAAACTGGCCTAAACCGAATTCATTTACACTCAATGGAGCGTTCGGTTCAGATTTTTAAAGTTTACAATGTAGTGGACAGTGAAAAATACGTGTTTGTCCATATTTTTGTTCGCCAGCCCTTAAAAAGTACTTTACTTTTATCCTAGTCGACCTCTCCCGACTTCTGAGCAGAGAAAGTGGAGTGTAAATAAATTCGGTTTGGGCCAGTTTGTAGCCCTTTTGATTGTAGTGCGTTTGTATGTGCCAAACTCATGTTTGTAAACTTTACACTGAAAATCAGCACAAGCGCGCCGGACATCAATAAGCATAATTTTGATACTTTGTACGTCTATAGCAATATTATAGAAAATCAAATTGTTGGAAACACAATGGCCCCGTTATCGCGCATTGTTGAGGTTCAGGTGGGAGTATAATAAACAAAGTTTTTGATAATCCCCATTACTTGCAGCTTTTGTTGAAAGATATTGCGTGGATTGAAATCAATATAAAGACCGATTTGGACGAATTTGTGTCATTCGAGATGGGAAAATGCGTGGTCAAGCTTCATTTTCGTAAACGCTCTCTTTATTTTCAATAAAAAACAATGCACGTAGTTTATGTGCCAAGCAGCGCCAACGACTGGTTAGACTATTACAAAAGCACATTGTCCGAAAACCCGCAGTACCAGTTGGGCGGCGCCATCAAAGGTTTTGAAGCCTACGCGCCCTTTCACAGGGGAGAGGGACTGGGCAGCTTTTACAAAAGCCTGTATAGACTGGCCTTACTATTACTTAAAACAGTTGGGAAGCACGCGCTAATACAGTGGGTCAAAAATTGCCCCCGACGTAGCCACGGGTTGCAAGCTCAAAGAGAGTGCTATCGAGCATGGAAAATCTGGTGTGGCGCAGGCGCTAAGGGATACTGCCGATCGCATTCATCAGTCGGGGAAAGGTATCGGCGTTCGTAAAAAAGAATCCAAAGTCAGAATGCTTAAAAAGAGACCTCACAGCAGAAAAGCATCAATTGAAAAGAACCAAGCTTCCTAAATCAGTCGGTTTGGACGTTTTTGGCGATTAATCATGAGTAAACTGTTAGAGGAAAGCTCTATTCCCAGTAGTAAGAGCAAATTAGACTTTTTACCGTACCTACAACGCAAGTGGCTATACAAAGGTCGTTTTGGGCCGAAGTTCAGTTGCAAAATCCGTGTACCAATGATGGGCCATACGAGTTTCGAATGCCTCCCGATATGTATATGATAGACTTGTCTAAAAATTATGTTTATTTTGTGATTCGTATAACAAAACCCGATGGAACATTGTGCAAATTGACCAAGACGCAAGGAGCATTAGGTGGCAATGTCGTTTTGCCTATAAACCTGATTGGAAAGACGTTTTTCAAACAAATAAAAATGTTTCTCAATGGAAAACTAATTTCCGACAGTGGTGACAAATACGCCTATCGATCGTTTTTGGAAACTGAGCTAAATTTCGGTAGAGACGCAAAGAAAAGTCAATTACAAGCTGCCATGTACTACGCCGACTATGATGACGAGCAAATGGGCCAAAAACATGGTTATTTCAAAAGAATGGATATTTTCAAAGATAGCGTGTGGATTGAGGTGATGGCCCCCATACATGCGGATTTAATGTTTCAAGAGAGATTTTTTGGTTAATCAGTGTGAATTACGCCTCGAGTTGTACAGAAATGCTGACAAGTTTTGCCTGATAGACAACGCCCAAAACCCCTCCAAAAACTACAAAATTGAAGTCCGACAAATGTGTTTCTACGTTAAAAAAGTTGAAGTCGCCAAAGGAATCTCACTCGCCATTGAATCGATGCTACAACACACCACTTTAAAGTACCCAATCAGGCGCACACAAATCACAACGCTACACGTTACGGAAAACTGATGATCAACGCCCTCAAAACTCGTTGTTCAGTGGCTCATTACCGAAACGTTTAGTTGTTGGCATGGTCAATGCGGAAGCAGCAATCTTACGCGCTATCACCACTTTGAATTTCGAGATTTTGGAATTTTCGAAATCAAAATTATCAGTGGCGCGGCGAGTGTACCTTTGACTCCTTACAAACTGAATTTCGATGATAATCAATTTCTTCGAGCCTTTGTTCAGCTGTTTGAAAGCTTGGGAATTGCACAGGATGACAAAGGAAACACCATCAACGTGGGAAGATTCAAAAATGGAAGCACCTTTTTTGTCTTTGAGTTCAGTGCCAATGGTACTGACACCAATACGTGGGAATTGATGCGAGAAGGAACAGCGAGCTTGGAAATGCAGTTTGGAAAAGCCCTACCCATTGGCGGCGTAGAGTGTATAATTTACTGGTGAATTTGATTCCTTGCTTATGATTGATCATACTCGTCAAGTATTTTTCGACTATTCTGTTTAGTGTGTGTACGTTTTTTAAATAAAATTGCTCAGATACATCGTTTTTCACATTTACCATTAGGTAGCAGTGACGTCGTTAGGCGGTACCGTGGTGGGAGGGAGTTTGCAGCACTTGACGTCATTAAGCATTATATGCGATTTTCAAGCTCATTTAGCTCATTGTTCATTCCAACCCCTTACCATTCAGTACGCTTCAGCTATGTCTTTCTCTAGAATGTCAAACAGAGTTGAGTTTAACCTCGGAAACAACATGTATTGCATAGTTTCCAAGTGGGAAGGTGTTACGCTCCTCGTATAAATATGAAGTCTAACATTTTAAATAATCTTGGCGTGTAATGTAAAATTTGCTTGAAAAGGGACATCAAAATTTCGAATAACATGAAACCAATCTTTGCATACAGCCTCGCAGTTTAAACTGATCTTTCACGTCTAAATTGGAAAAAAATGCGTAAAAGAATGTTTGGTGGTAAACTTTCCATACCAATAAGACAATCAGCGCGACCTAGTCTACACTCCAAACGGAATGCTGCTGCGGCTTAATACAGCTCTTTATACTCGCAGGTAGCACAAAAAATAGCTACGTCACTACGCATAATAGAAAGAGCACAAATAGGTACGTAATTACATTTCCCTTATTCAAATGTACATGCACCCAAAATCTTGAGCTTATCATAATATGCGAGAAAATGCTATGTACTTGAAGGGGGTGACATGCACTTCAATGATATTAGAGCCCAAGGGACTTGTGTGTAAGTATGTGCACTCTCGAAAATTATAATCTTAAGCTTATCGTATTAAGCGAGAAAATACTATGTACTTGAATGGGGTGATGCCACGTGAATGATGCTATGAGCCCAATTGAATAATACACCCCCCTTGGCGCTAGGCCTACATGCAGCTTTAGCCCCCTGCTTACGCAGCTAAAACGCCCTGCTTAATACACCCCCTTGGCGCTGGTTTGACTCGCGAGCTATAGCGCCCTGCTTACAAAGCGGGCGCTTAAAGTGCAGGTGCACTATGGCGTGAGTACGCTGTCAGAGGGCCCCACGTTACTACTAATGAGCGCGTAGTGGCTAGATCGCCATGGCGCTTCCTACTATCAGAATCACGGTCTGAATAGCAAACATTCGCCTTTTTTGGCTAGATCGCCGATTATGTATCTTGGCGAATATTTGACCGAATTGAGGTGGTCAATGGCGTTCATTTCGTGTAGCATGAAACGCATATAGATAGACTATCTACACTTCTCCCCTCACCGGGAAAAAATTCGGAACACGGGCCGAATTTTTCAAATTGGGGAAGGAAAAAAATGGCCAAAAATTGAGAAAATTGTTGGCGGCCCAACAAATGGAAATTTCGAAATCGTTGATGATTTTTCGTCCCACTCCCTGTAGATGAAGGGAGAAAAATTTTGATTGAAAATTATGAAGGCTAAAATTATGACTGAGCCTCTGTTAAGTAGTGTTGAGAACGGAAAACTAACACAAGACAGAAAAATTAAGTAAATTTTAGATAAATTTTTAAGATAAGGCCAAAAAATATATGAGCAAAAAAAGAAATTAAGAGCAACGAGATTAATTGACGATATTGAGATATGAGGAATGTAACAACAATATGCGATTATAAGTGAAATAATGGCAAGAAAAAATTACGGAAAAGCACACAAAATTGACGACAATGGACAAAATACTGCTGGCCAGTCCGGCATTGATGGCAGAATTCAGTTCAATAAGCCAAGAATAATCAATGGCGGCCTTTATAGTCGGGTTTGGTTGTTGGGAAAAAATGTGACAAACGGCTCAAAGATTACTGCAATGAATCATTAGAGTCACGATAACTGTCATTGCGGTGGGACGACAAACCTTTGCAGCTATCTGAATCAAAACGCGGCTGCATACGCTGTCAAAGACTGTAATCTTCATCGAATGGAATGGCGTCCAGCAGTGGTGAATCGAAACCGTAATGAATATGCGGTTGTGTTGGCGGCCAATGAAAACCTCTGAAACCATCGTTTGAACGTGGCGGTGATTGCAGCAGTGGCAGCATAGAGCACGGTGTATAATGAGTTTTCGGATGTTGAACTGCAGGCGCATGCAATGTTGTTGTAGCCAACTTTTGCGTTTGAGATTGCCGTTGTCAAGAAAAATGCAATCGACCTGGTTGCGGTTTCAATTGCCTTGGTTAGAAAGAGAGTCCGGGTTTTGAATGTGATTTTCCAGATGACTCCGACGTTTTTGCCAGTAGGTCATTGCTTGGGCTTCGCATCTTTGTTTTCTTCAATTGTTGGCCTGGAAGGCTCTTTGGATATCCTTGTAGCTTTTTCGATCTTGTCGGCTCGCTCATAAGCGAGGGATACCTTTGTGATATGAGCGCCAACGTTCCAAATAAAGATTTTGATTGACGCGACAAACATCGGATGAAACAACAAGTGAGCTGGGGTGACGTGCGACAGTGACGACGTAGCAGTGGCGGCATTGGCACCGTTTCTTGCTCCGCTTGTTCCATGGTCATTTGAGCTCAACGCGTGTTGATTTGAGCTTGTAGAGAATGCTCGAGAATGTTGCGTCTCATCTTCGGTTGGGTTCCGATTGGACCCTGCAAAGGAGCAAGACATTTTGGGATTCACAACATTCCATACTATGGCGAATATGTTTCAGTTCTTCAGGCAACTTTTTCTGCAAATAGAACGACAAATGTGCACGAGACTTATGGTGGCTAAACTGAACAGGAACTGTTAGTTCCAGATCAGTTGCTTCGCAAATTTGTTGGATATCGCAATGCAGAGCTGGACTGGATCCGCCATTTCCTCTGCTAATTCCGGAAATTCCGGAAATGCTTCCTTTGGAAATTGCATATAGGTTGAGCCATGGAATGCGGCAAGCATCATATGGCAAAACTGCTCACACATTTGTCAGGCGATTCTGGGATTGCTGAAGAGAGAGCAGCAAATGTTTAGAAGCGTTGGTCCATAAATCGCATCAGCAAAGTGGCGCGCATCACCTGTGGGGTCAAGAAAATGGGTTCGCGACCATACGTGGGCAGCAAGAAAATTCTGGGGGGGGGTGCAAGATTTTTTTGAAGGTCAAAAAATGGCCTTAAAAATGGTGGTATGGCGATAAAAACACCATTTTTCGACGTTTCTAATCAAGCACTATCCATTGGCATCAAAAAATTGCGAAAAAAACGAAAAAAATTTTCAAAAATTGAATTCTGGGGGGGGGGGTATTTTGATTTCTGGGGGGGTATTTTGGTTTCTGGGGGGTGCATACCCCCAACCCCCCCCACGCCCAGGTGTGTTCGCGACTATATGTTGTCTCATATTCACGCTTCAGATATTTCAATCATTTGGTGGAGCGTGATGCAAAGCGGGGCCAAATGATCGTGCGGCGGTTGGTGCTGTACACATTTGCAAAAAACGTTGCTTGCAGACGCATTGCATACTGCAAAACGCATGGCAAAATTGGACACATCCAAGGGCTGAGTCAGCAAAACGCTTTATCCGTCATATTTGGGAAATTCGACAAAATTTGGCCTTGAAATGAGTCAGGCGGACAAGTTGACATCAATGCATATTCCAAGCTTAGCCATAATTAACTTGCGACAATGGATCATAGTCCATATCAAAGAAAAATTATGCAAGTGGCTGGCTACAGCTTGTGATTTCCGGCGCTAATTTTATTTGCAGCGGTGAAAAAAATACTCAACAAAAGTATTATCAGTATATACATCAGACTGAGGTGCAGACTGCAGATGTGTGAATGTGATACCGCTTGACCCTCAACATACTTACGACCTAAAAGCTCCTCGGACCTAGATTTGTCCGTACCAGGGAGATTTAGACAGCTACGCCCTAGATACCTAACACAGCAATAATTAAGCACCACCGGAATTTCGCCCTAGTTTAGTCGACCTATTTTGGACCAAAATAATAAAGAAATTGAAAATAGTTTTTGTAACCAAATACCTATGGCGAAAACAATTGATTTTTTTTCGGTTTGCTTGAGCACACTGAACTATGAATACAACAACACAGAGCTCTCAACCGGGCAGTCATCCTACATAAAAATTATATGATAATTTTTATGACTTTTAGGATAGAAAGTGAAATGGATGCATTTTTGATAAAATGAAAAATGAATAGTTAGATCACCTGAATATTTACGACGAATAATAAAATATTGGGCCGTTAAATCAAGGGCTGGGCTGTCCACCAAACCAAACCTCTACCTGCTGTATAATGCACTTCAAGGCAGGTAAAACGCTCAATTTATATACACCAAAATTAAACAAAGAAATAACATTGAATTAGCAAGGCGATATGCAGCTGTACAAGGCAAAGACGGCCAACGAACTAATACCAAAAAATACGAATCTTCCACAATACAACGCTCAATATATTATGACAATAATTTTACATGGATGTGACTTTAACGTTTTAACAATAAATTTTGCATAGACGGCGTCTATATACAATATTGATATTTCCATCTTCAACACAGGCTTGACCGGATTAGCGGTCATGTCGCCTATGTTTTATCTAATAGCATGTGCAGTGCAGGCCAGACTGCATCTTATGCTACTCTACTGTGTTTTTTTGTACTCAGCAAAGATTTTTTATCGATGTACAAAGACTTTTTAAGACCGTCTTTGTACATGTACAAAGAGTATTCATGAAGACAAAAATTGCTAAAAAAGTCTGAAATTCGCAGAAAATTTTTGGCGCCTAATGCTGAAATGAGTAATTGTGTGTTCTATATATCTTTATATGGCAGATAATTGCATTTCAAAAAGAAAAATGGCAAATGCGCCGTTGTAAGACGATTTTTATGGATTTTTGCCCTTAGAGACCCAGAAATTAGCTAAAATACACTACCAAAAGTCGGATAACTCTTTTTGCCACACTGAAATTGCTACTGTACCATATTATAGTACCCAAAAATCTGTGTGTACAAAATATACAAAGATTTTTGGCAAGACATAAACTGTAAAAAGGTGTGAAATCCCCAAGAAAATTTGGCGCTTCGCGCCAAAATGAGCAATTGTTTGCCCTATATATCTTTAAAATGACAGAATTTGCACTTAGAATGGAGAAATGTCAAATTTTTTTGCGCTTCACGCCGTTTTCAGAAAATTTTTAGTAATTTTTGGCGTCAGAAAACCAGAGATTAGCTAAAATATACTACCAAAGATTGAAAACCCTGTTGTACAACTAAAATCGCTACTGTACTATATTATAGTACGCAAAAAATTGCATGTACAGAATGTAAAAAGATTTTTGGGGACCATCTTTGTACATGTACAAACGGACCTGGTATAAAAAAACACTGCTACTCTATGAGTTCCAGTCTTGACAGGAATTTCCTGCAGCGATTTTCACAGCAATTGCATGAATCGATCAATAGAATGATTTTCTTTCCTCCTAAAACTGAATATTTTACGGTTCTGGTGGTAATAGACACTTTATTTGGTGTTATATCCTTTTTCTGCTAATGTATTGTGATCTGACTAAATTTAATAAGCATAATGTCAGCAATTAGTACGTTTGGTCACTATGCAAAAAACGAAAAGAATTCTCCGGCCTACGGCCGATTTTTGGATGTCCTACGGCCAGAGCACCGGAGTGGGAAAAATTGCTGGAGTTGCTGGAGGTCGGAGCCGGAGCCAGATTTCCGGTTGATCACTACATTCCGCTTGCCTTGCCCATAATCTAACTAGAGCTGTAGTAACTACTCCGGGCAATCATCATCTACAAACGCTCCTGCAATATATGTTCAATCTGCGGCTTCGCCAATTGGCTAGAACCGCAGTCAGTCAAGGATGGAATCAAACTCCTTTGCCAGACTGCATGGTCTGATATCTAATCACCGAACCGACCCTCTCTGTGCTCTGGATCTGCATCTTTTGATTGTGCATCATGCCGTTGATCGCTCTTTCATCGCTCTTATGCGCCCAGCAAATAACGAGCAATTCACTGGAGATGAATTGTCAGGCAATCAAGTTGTTGAAAAGGATAGAAAGCTATGTATGCCATTAACACAAGCCGGCTCATTGCCTGCTAAATCTAAAGCAGAGCTCGTCAAACGATTAAAACGCAGATAAATTGCTGAGCAGAAAAGGAAGAAAAAGCCAACGAATTTAAGAAAGGCTGACATCATTGTCGATATTCCAACTCTAGCTTCGAAGAAAGCGAAGAAGATTACGATGACAATGATAACAAATCTGATATCAAAATGGTGCATCCAGCTTTCACCAGAAGCTTCTCAAGAATCGACAGTTTCTCCATCACAAACACCTTTTATCTCTACAGCACTGTCGTCTGACAATGATCAATGCACAAATGTGCAAATTTCCGTCTCACGGCCAGATACAGAGCCGAAATATCCAAATAGAGGCGACAAAGATGTTGACAAAGTTCTCGACTATGACGAAGATGAGTTTCAAGTTGTCGATAAAGCTTCTGAAAGTCCAAAGGCAAAATGCAAGATCAGTTCACTTGCAGCTATTGTTATCTATCTACGCCCAAAGGAATAACAAAAAAGAAGAGTAAGCATATAATAGAGCTCGAAGAAGAATATGGCCAAGCTGTACATGAACGCTTCTCAAAAGAATCAGAAGTTGTGGACGAATATAACGTGGAAATTGAGCAAGCCGCATGGCGTAAATGTTGCTGAATGAGCAACAAGCACAATCTTTTGCTCAAATTCGAGATTCATTTTTGGTGCAAGTAGCTGAAAATGCTTTGAGCGTGTAAACCAAAGGTTTTTCGAGCTCGTCTCATTAACATTTTAGGCCAAGAGTTCGCTAATTCGTTTATCGACAGCTTAATTGGAGTAGAAAATTGTCGCATCAAAATATTATTGACAAGTTTCACCATTGCGCATCAGGCCGACTGGCAACAATCGTTGCCTAGGGTTACGCTCTCTAGTCAGCCTTCTGTGTCCGTGCCTCTTAGGGCCAGCGCTACCGGGTGCCACAACAAAAATAAAAAACGAAATTTATCTTATGTTTTCTTTTCATACACGGTCGCGCATAGCAGAAAACAAGGATTATTTCGTTTTTCGTTTAGGTCACGCGATTCGAAAAACGAAAAACCATACTGTAGATTTTCGTTTTTTGTTTTGGTCGCGCGCTTTTAAAATCAAAAAACCATACTGTAGATTTTCGTTTTTTATTTCGGTCGCGCGATTCGAAAAACAAAAAATCAACCGAAGGGGGGTTTAGGGGCTCGGAAACGGGGTACCCCCATTTGGGGTTGGTTCTCCAAGTAGGGCCCATCAGGGTCAACACCCCCAGCCCCGTTTTCGCCAAAACTTCTCCAACTGAAGGGGGTTTAGGGGCTCGGAAAAGGGGTACCTCATTATTCATATGTGAATCTGACCCAGGTTCCGTTGGGGGTTTCTCCGCCCCGGGGCGGTCCAAAGTGGCGGAACCTGGGTTCCCCAAGTAGAGCCCATCAGGGTCAACTCCCCCAACCCCGTTTCCGCCAAAGTTTCCACAACTGACGGGGATTTAGGGGCTCGGAAACAGGGTACCAAATTATTCATATGTGAAGCTGACCCCGATTCCGTCGGGGGTTTCTCCGCCTTGGGGGCAGTCCAAAGTGGCGGAACCGGGGTTCCCCAAGTAGGGTCCATCAGGGTCAACACCCCCTTCAGTTATACAAATTAAGGCGGAAACAGGGATGAGGGTGTTGACCCTGATGGGCCCTATTTGTAGAACCCCGGTTCCCCCACTTTGGACTGCCCCTAGGGCGGAGAAACCCCGACGTAACCCGGGTGGGTACTTCCTTTCCGAGCCCCTAAATTCCCTCCAGTTGGAGAAATTTTGGCGGAAAGGGGTTGGGGAGTTGACCCTGATAGGACCTACTTGGGGAACCCCGGTTCCGCCACTTTAGACCGCTCCCATGGCGGAGAAACCCCGACGGAACCGGGGTCAGAATCACATATGAATAATGGGGTACCCCGTTTCCGAGCCCCTAAACCCCCTTCAGTTGGAGAAAATTTGGCAGAAACGGGGCTGGGGTCTTGACCCTAATGGGCCCTACTTGGGAACCAACCCCGGTTCGGCCACTTTGGACCGTTCCAAGGGCGGAGAAACCCCTGACGGAACCGGGGTCAGATTCACATATGAATAATGGGGTATCCCGTTTCCGAGCCCCTAAACCCCCTTCAGTTGATTTTTTGTTTTTCGAATCGCGCGACCGAAAAAAAAACGAAAATCTACAATATGGTTTTTTGATTTTAAAAGCGCGCGACAGAAACAAAATACGAAAATCTACAGTATGATTTTTTGTTTTAGAAAGCACGCGACCGAAACGAAAAACGAAATAATCCTTGTTTTCTGCTATGCGCGACCGTGTATGAAAACAAAACATAAGATAAATTTCGTTTTTTATTTTTTGTTAGTGGCACCTGGTAGCGCTGGCCCTAAGAGGCACAGACAACTTCTGCGCCAATATTGTCAATAGAAATTCGAACCAGCTTTGCAGATACCTTTCATCAGCAAATATACTCAGCAATTGTCAAGTCTACAATGATTCTTCTTTTTGTCTGACGAGATTCGATGTCACCACAGACGGGCAGCACCGAAATTCTGGGCAGGGGGGTAGAAAAATTCCTGGGGGGGGTTGAAAAAGTTTTCAAGGGTCAAAAATGGGCTTAAAAGTGGTTGTATGAAGAAAAACACCATTTTTTGATGTTTCTCATTGCGCACTATCCAATGGCATTAAAAATCGCTAAAAAGAAAAAAAATTTCAAAATTGAATTCTGGGAGGGGGTATTTTGATTTCTGGGGGGGAATTCAACTTCTAGGGGGATGCAAACCCCTCCCTCCACGCCCATGTGTGTATGTCACTTCCGGCCCTATGATCTACAAAGTTGGTTCAGAATTTGTCGCAAATAATCCAATGCTGCAAGAACCGCCAGAAGTTCAGCATTATTAAAATCACACCATTCCACCTAAATTTTTCCGCATCGCCTAGCGACACCGCCCGACCATAACACCCCTTTGGCTTTGATAATTCGTCAAATGGTCAATATTTTCAATTCAATGAACAAATTCTTCGCTGAATATAAGTCTACTTTTCGCTTCAAACCGTCGTTTCAAGCTACGAATATCATGTCTGCGTCATTGCTGCTTCAGTTTCTTGATAACAGGTTCTACCAATACCACATCTGGTATCAAGAGCCCTGAATCGCTTGGCGTATGGTAGAACAACTTCAACAAATGATTAGATCTGCTTTCGTACAACGCTTTTTCAATCCGTTTCCAAGAGAAGATTTTGTGGAATTTCCAGAAATCATCAAATCCATGTCAGATGTATATTCAGTGCATCAGCGAATTCAACTGATTCGCTGGTGCACTGACCCGCCAGTAATTTGCACAATCGAGTTTCCGCTCTATCCATCATATCAATGAATTCAAGGTTTTCTAGAGTCACGCTTCCCAATGCATTAGAAGAAATTCGCAATTGACTCAAGCTCAAGATACTATGCTCGTACGTAGAGAGCCAACTCTGGCCTTGAGCGAGCCGCCCCAGAAAACGTGTCATTGCATAGTTGATTTATCGATAGAAGGCCAAATTGTGTTACACCATCAACGCATGGAATGAGAGAATCACAAACGCAGCTCTACTCGCGCTACTGCTGAAACCCCACATTTGTTTCATATTTGCCGCACTACCAATTTCACTATCACTTCAACCGTTTGTCAGCTGCGTGGCGCAACCCGTCACATCCATCCAGACGTTATATTTCTTGCCAGCATTATTACAAACTAGTAGAATCAAATTATCAAGCGCGTCACGCTGCCGCAGCTGAGTGAGCAGCCTCTTAGCAATCTGTTATGCCATTTGCTTCCAGCCATAGTATTCTGCGAGCCTCACGATTAGATTCTCAAGCGTCGCCACAATATTGTTGCGCTGCATTCCACTGCCCCAATTTCAGTATATGTGCTGAGTTTCTTGGTTACGCAATAGCGGGACCGTCATCCTGTTCAGCATCATATCGCTATGCCACATTTTTCGGCTATTCCGACTCAAGGAGCCAGACGCGCCATGTCTACATCGCGCGTTAATCACTTTATTCCGTGTGCGACTACTGATCATCACTCTCAGCAGCCGCCAGCCACATGCGATGAATCGGATTGCTGCAATTGAACTTTACGACTGATTGCCCCAGATGTACATATTTGTGATAAATTTCCGTACGCACAAAGGCGATTGTTAAGCGTTATGCTTAAGTGGCTTGCCCGGGACCACCTTCCCCTAACACCGAATGCCAGCAGTTCGTAAATTTCACCATATTAATCGTTTTTTCTTGCTGTAAATTTTTCTTGTTCTTGTACTTACTGGTAATTTTTTGCAGCCAAGCAACATTTTTTCTCTCTTTTAGGACATTTTCTAAGATCTTTTACTTATCTCCATTGTTCATGTTATTTCAATGTATATTTTTATTAATCTTGTATATATTTTCCGCCTTTTTGCTAAAAACAATTTGTTATTTCACTGAATTTGTCTGTCTTTAATTCATTTGTTGTCTCTGTCCTTATATGTGCTAAATTTGTCCATAATTTAATCCTTTCTTACTCAATACTAATTAAGCCAAGTGATCTGCCTTTCTATCATAAATTATTTTTCATTTAACCCTCCATTTACCGTGTCCTATGCCGGAGGCATAATGAATCACTTTCGTGGCATTTTTTCTGTTCTGCCTTATCCATGTGTCCAAAACTTTGTCTAGCCTAATTTTGGCTTCAGTTACATCGTTTTTGATGGTTTAGCTCGAAGAGGAGTTTTAGAGTAGTAAGAAATAGACATTTTTTGGCCTATATACAGTGATATCACAAAAACTCAATATGGGGAAATAAGGTTCTAATAATAAATTTTATTGGTTTATTCCTTTCCAGCTCTTTAACTGTATCCCCTGGATGTGTTTAACACAACAGAAATCTAATTTTTCTTGTTTTTGCATAATGTCCAACAAGTGCTTATCCTTATGCATTGTGATAGTTTTTTAATAATACCTCTTTCAAAAATAATTTTCACAGAAAATAATATACATGTTCAGGAAGATCATAAAAAATTGCACTAAATGAAAGTAATAGCTGTCAGAGAATGTTAAGAAAGCATAGCTTAATATGCACTAGGAGTTTATGCCATGATGGTGCACTTCGACTGCAAAAACATGATGGTAAACGGAGGGTTAAAATTCTGCTTGGTCCTAGGCAATCAGTCATTCCTTACATAGCGCAACACTCCGTTGCCAGCACGTCATAGATGCATTGTTTTGGTCTCCCATTGCTCAATCGTTTGACGTCACAGTTAAAAAATTACGCTGCCTGCCATTTTTTCTCAACACCCGGGGAGAGTGTAGAGATCCCTCTACACGCTGTTGCGCCTTATGGATCAACTTGAATATCGTTTTGTTTTGCGTTATGACATTCCTATGCATCAACGACTGCTTGCTCCAGATGTACATATTTGTTATCAATTTCCATACACACGTACATATGCGATCGTTAAGCGTTATGCTTAAGTGGCTTGCCCGGGACCACCTACCCCTAAAGATTATCATATTTCCATTCCTTTCCCACACATGCTTTCAATCAAAATCTGGGATAGAAAAATATTCACTCGCGCCTAATGCGACTTGAGTACGAATTAGTATGTGTATCTTATGTGTGCAAAAAGATCATATGTGTGTCTCATATTTTTGACTGTCCCATGTCGTACCTATCTTTATCCAGGCACGTATGTAGCTGGCCCTCCTATTTTTGAGGGGGGGCAACACCAATTTTGGGGGTCTAGGCCAAAAATAGCACAAGATAACGTGTGAAAAAACCTATTTTTCTGTTTTTTCTGAATTGGGGGGGAGGTCTGGACCGCCCCACTCTCCCACAGCTACGTGCCTGCCTTTATCGTGAGCTTTTATCCATATACCTATTTTCCTCGTCGTGTATCCATGTTAGGTTTTCTTTGTTCGTCGTAATATGTTTCTTTTTGTGCGCCGTTCAAAACTGCATGCGAGGGCTAAACTTTACTTTATGGTGTGAACGGAAAACTTGCAGATGTATGTGGAAAGGAACGACATTGGTTGAAATGAGGAGGAAATGCAAGAAGAAAGTGCGGAAAAAATATTTCATGGAAAACGGACCAATATTGCCAATTTGGTGAAGATAGAGTTACGGTCATACGTGGGCAGCAAAAAAATTCTGGGGGAGGCGTGGTGCAAGATTTTTTTAAAGTCAAAAAATGGCTTTAAAAATGGTGGTAGGGCAATAAAAACACCATTTTTCGACGTTTCTCACCAAGCACTATTCATTGGCATCAAAAAATTGCGAAAAAAACGAAAAAAATTTTCAAAAAATTGAATTCTGGGGGGTATTTTGATTTCCGGGGGGGGGTATTTGGTTCCTGGGGGTGCATACCCCCAAACCCCCCCACGCCCAGGTGTGGTTACGGTACTTTACTTTGTCATAAATGCACTCAGATGGCAGGCAATGTAAGCGAGAATATAAATGTGGATCTGAGGTGTTTCAAAAAGTAGGGCATCAGGAAAAGTCTGTGGCGATGTGAGCAAAAACGATTGAACAAGTTCCTCCGGATATAGCTACACTAAAGTGGTGTATTTGACAGTTTACCAAAAATGTTCCGAACTTGGGCTAAAAACATATTTAACTGACATTTTCAAGGTCGCTGATTACGAAAAAATGACTTTTATTTCGCGGAAAAAAAATTTTCTTTCAAAATTTTTAATTTGAAAAAACAATTTTTCGCATGTTCTTTTCTGTCATTTTACTTGATAAGATATGTAAAAATTCAAGTTCCTGCTTAAATGACGCTTAGGCTTAGGCTTAGTGTATCTGAGAAGGTGATTTCGGCTCCTTAGGTCGAGGTCGCTCCCGCTTAGATCGAGGTATAGATGCTTAGGTCATTGAATAGATGCTTAGATCGATGTGTATATGCTCAGGTCGATGTATAGATGCTTAGGTCGACTTAAATTGGGAACATGTTATTCTGCATTCCACTGTTTGAATCTTCAAATGGATGAAACTTTGAGATAATCCAAAAATGCCGTTTGAATCGTATTTAAGTAGAAATCTTTAAGTGGATGTGAAACAATGCTAAAGATAGTTAAATTTAAAAAAAATTTTGAAAATTTATGCAAAAAATTACAAAATTTTTCTCTTCAATCTTGGTCTCAGCGCAATATAACTTAAATTTTTGTAATCTGCGACCTTTCAAAATGGTAGAAAAATATGTTTGTAGTAAAAATTGGAAACTTTTGATGAAGTGCAAAAATTCCTAAAAGTGGCCCAAAATGGTGAATGTCGTAGTATGATGTTTTGAAGTACCGTAACTCTGTGAGTTTTGTATGGATTTGGTTTATTTCTTTTTTCCGCGTCTTTTAATGACACAAAGTATCCTTTTTGTACAATTGTATGACAGTTCTGCCGGGATGGCGCAAAATCGGTTCACACCATATTCTTCAAAAACTCCCATGCGAGTGCAGTTTTACAGCATTCGGGCACTTTTACAATTTCCCTTTTCACATTACATTTTCTTGAGCCTTAGAGCCTTTCCGCAGCTTCCGCGCTGAGTTAGTTCTTTTTCTTTTGCCATACGTAGAGTAGGCCTCTGTATGTGCTGTCTAGCTGATTGGCTGCAGAATTCATCCTATAGTTTTGCACGTAGTGGGTACGCGTATTTTTGTACCTACGTTTTTATTTTACCCATTTGTTTTTGTTCTACCAACTTGGCATTTGTTATATGTTGCGCCCATGTTAAATGCATTGTTTTATTTTACACAGTAGCGTAACACAACAGTCGACAGCATGTATTCTTCATGCTGTCGTCTGTACAAAAATATTGCAAAAAATTAATTATTTAATTAATGATGTTGGGCTCGGTTGAATTTCGGTGCTGCTGAAATTCTGTCCTTGTGCTACACTATACTTAGATACCCTCAACATTTTCAAGCACCGGAATTTGGTCCCAAAACAAGTTAAATAATAATCTTTTTGAGCCCTATCTAGGCTTCTTGGGTTACTTACTTTACTTAGGTACTTAATCTCAAAGGGGTTAAGTAAGTAAGTTTCATTAGGTGCGTGCCTAGAGGGCCGGGCTACCCTGAACATGCAGGGCCACTACCCCCCGAGTTGCCGGCTGGTGATAGACCCCATAATAAGGGCAAGAACCCCCCGTGCGAGCGCATAAGCTTAAGTCTTGGGTTAGGTAAGAGGTGAAAGTAGGCTCAGCGCTACGTTTACAACAGTAAATGCGCTAAATGGAAAGCTATTGTAACTATGACACTTACACAGTACAAACAGTATTCGAACATTGTATTATTAACATCGTGGGAGCCAGTCGATTACACCGCTATATTATATTGGATTTTCATAACTATTCGAGTAGTCACCCTAGCGATGCACTAGCTCGAGGTTATGCCTTCAGTTCTCATTTAATCCCCATTTTTCAATTCAAAATCCCTTTAGGTACTTGTCCGGTAAAGCAGAGTTTGTATATGTTAACATCAGTAATTTACTTATTCGAATTGCCGCTGTAATTACCTTGATCATATGACTTGGTAAAAAGTTATTTCATTCGTTGTTTAATTGTTTAGGATGATGAATAATCACCATCTACTGTAACTATTCGTAGGTAGCGAGCAGGCAGTCGTTTTTGTTCGGCGGTTGTGTGCGTTACCGAGTTGGAGCGCCTTTTACTTTATTTGTCTTTAGCCGGCTTGTAGCCGCGCCGTTGTTTATTTGCGTTAGTAAAATTGGAGAAAATTACCTCCTGGTGATAAAGTATATCAAGGTAAGGTCGGGCCCGCCACGACAATAATATTATTATTTTATTTCGACTGACTTAGAAAGGTAAACAAGGTTTGGTCTTATCTTCTATTTATTTTTGGAAATTCTCTTATCTGTTTTTCAACCCTAAAAATTAGCTAAAATCTCATTTAATCTATATGATGACTGCCCAGTTAAGAGCTCGCTCTTGTTGTATTCGAAATTTAGAGTGCTACACAATTTAGAAACCAAAAAACCTTTTGAGACAGCCTAACCCTCGGAAACAAGTTAATTAATCAACTTGAGTTGTGGGTTGAGATAGGCCAACTGGCCTCATGAGCATCCTGGGATTAGGTAGGTACTTACGGCTAGGAACTAGGGCGTAGCTGCTGAGACTCCCAACAAAAAGTGGTCAGCACATTAGGACTGAGGGAGTCAAAGCCGTAGGTCGATAAGGGCCATTGGGTTTAGAGATGCAATACGCACTTGAGGATCCTGGTCAGCGCTGAGAGCAGTGTCGGTACCTAAGTAACTCCCGAAGGCAAACTGAAGCCCATGTCCGTATCGCATAAGTAGATACAGGACAGCTGTATTTACACTATGTATGTATCAGCTGGAATCAAACCCGGGTTGCTTCAAAGGTAAGCAGACGTTTTACCACTGAGCAATGGCGGGACTTCGCGGCATTTTTTAGCATCTCAGTCTATTGTGAAATGTAAACCTAGGATATACTGAATGCGCGATTTTTATCTTTAACTTGTTTGATTTGCTTGAAGACGAAAATAGATTATGCCGCAAAAATGTTATTGGACAATGGAAAACCATTCTCTGCAAGGTACTAGCTATACAGCGAGATCTAGCACCCTACAGTAAATAAGAAAGGGTTACTGTAGCCTTCGAAAACATTCACTGGAAACAGCTCTCAGATAAATGAAACAGCCTATAATTAAGAGTCTTTGATAGCAAAATTATGGTAATTAGAGATCGTTTTCAAATATGCTCCAGTGTTGATAATTATGAAGAATATTTTAATAATGGAAGAATTGAGCGTTGTTAAGTTTGCGCCTCTGTTATCATATTGTAACACGTTGAGTATTATGTAAGACTTCAGTTAGATTTATCTTAAGAATATGTACTTTCGTGCTCACCATGCGTGTTCTTGAGAACAAACAGAAATAACAATAGGCCTATGGGCAAAACCGTACGGAAAAAAGATTTGTACAAATGGGATAGGCACACAAATAAGATACACACATGTGATCTAAATAAGACACGCACATGTGATCACGTAAGATATGATAACCAGGCACGTAGCTCTGGGGTAAGGTTCGGACTCCTCCCCAAAATTCAGAGAAAACCGCAAAAATATGACTTTTTAAACGTTATTCTGTGCTATTTTTGGCCGCAACCCCCAAAATTGGTGTTCGTCCCCCAAAATAGGACGGCCAGCTATATACGTGCCTGATGATCACACATACCAATTCCTACACAAGTCGCATTAAGCGCGAGTGCTGACCCACCACTAAATGGCTGCAGGAACCCCTTTAGTCATAAAATAGTATCTACTCTGGGGTCAGTTTCACAATGCCTTTTGGCTGAAGATAAGGTCAAAAAACAATTCTGAAAATGCGATCGTTCAAATCCTCGGGGCATATAGGCGGTAGTTTTTTTGCGCAATGCGAATTGTTTTGGTCCTGTGCAAAGAAAACTTTTGGTAGTTTTTGCACAGTGCAAAAAAAACTGATAAAAACTTATGGAAAAGGTGTGGATTTTTGAAAAAGAGAAAACATAGATTTAGTTCAGTCTTTTACTTCTTTCGAAAGAATTCGCTAAACCTTGGACATTCCCATCTACAAAAGTTCAGGCACAGAAACATCGTAGGCAGCAACAAAATTTTGGAAGTTGCAAGATTATTCAAAGGTCAAAAAATTGTTTTAAAAATAGAAAAAACACCATTTTATCCATCGGCATCATAAAATTGCGAAAAAACGAAAAAATTTCAAGAATTGAATTCGGGGGAGGGGTATTTTGATTTCTGGGGGGGTATTTTCGTTTCTTGGGGGTTGCATACTCCCACGCCCAGGTGTAATGCCGACTGAATGATATAAGCATGCATCGAAAGGAACACTTTTATGGATTGAATATTGGCAATCTTTATCTCACTTTTTCCGACTTTTTGATTTTTGTGCAGTGAATCACACACGTTCAACAATTATAGGTGAGGTTTTTTAATCGATGCAGCAGGACCTCCGGGTTGTTGGAAATCGTACCATTTACATATTCAATTCTAATCATATCGCTCGATCAAAGTAAGAAAATCAAAACTACTTTCATTTTCTGTTAGACTCGCTCATAAAATTATTAACTGCCATTTTTGAACTTTAAAACAATTAGGAAACGTGCAAGAGCTATGCATTCATAAGGAAGCTAGCGTTTTTATAATTTTGGCAATTGAAAAATAAGAGAATTCAAAAACGCAATAGATTTGTGGGTAAACCTAATGTGAAGGACAATATAGTATTTAATCTTACCGCGCGATGCGCGGAAAATGTTTGTATACACATGTATAATACAAGACAATTTTCGGTCCGGCAAGAGTATTTTGCGAGGTTGTTTGTTCGGAGCAGAGGTCTGTGCAAAACACACACGCCGGGGTGGCAGCAAGAAAATTCTGGGGTAGGAAGGAGGGGGGTCGGGATGGGCGAAATTGCCAATAAAAGTATAATTTTAAGGGTCTACAGTAATCTGAGGGGAGGAGGGCTTTCTAACTTCTGGAAAGAAGGGAGGAGGTGCAAATCCAAACAACCCACGCCCATGTGCGCTGATGATAAAGTATTCAGGCACTGGCTCCATCGAGTACTATAAAAGCATCTTGGCGAATTGTGTTCGCGCAATGCATATTCATGTTAAATAACCATCTCGCATCGGGCAAAATGGCTTTATTCATCCGCTACCAATTTGTCATAGCCAGTCAACCATAGGTGGGCGCCACCAAAATTCTGGGGGATGGGGGTGCAAGATTTTCTAAAGGTCAAAAAATGGCATTAAAAATGGTGATATGAGCCTAAAAACACCATTTTTCAATGCTTCTCATCGAGCACTATCCATCGGCATAAAAAATTGAGAAAAAAACAATAAAAAATGTTCAAAAATTGAATTCTAGGGGGTGTTTTCGTTTCTCGCGGGGGGAGGGGGTTGCATACCCAAAATCCCCCACGCCCGAGTGTGCAGTCAACTCTAATTTAATCAACGCCAGGAAAAATAGTTTAACTGGTGTAAATTTACGACGTGTAATAGGATGCACTTTAATGCGGAAGAAACGGAGCGAATAAATCAGATTCAACTCGCGGTCAAACAGAGAGTAAAAACTAGCAACAAACGGGAAAAGCCACAACAATAGACATATATAGATAATAAAACTAGCAATCACAATCGATAACGGCGAATAGAAGAAAATGGAAAATAATAAGTCATTCAAAATCTCGCATTAAAAGGCTATAGATACAAAGTGTACATCGTCAGATGCCTCGGTATGGAAAACGTACGATGCAAATACCCACACAGTAAGCATTATTCGCGGCGAGACGCTTGCATAGAAAAATATATTTATGCAAATCAAATGGGGATAAATTACAATTAAAGTTTAAAACGGTATGATATGCGAACATAAGGCGACAGGAAAAATGCCTTTATAAAACACCTTGTTTAAACTTACGGCGCGTAGCAATCTACACCGTTGACAATCTTTTAATATACGCGGATTACTGTAGTTTGAGCCAAAACACGTGTATTCCGTGTCTAGTTTACACTCTTGCAACAAATATTGTCAAAGGGTGCGGAGTGTGTAAACCTACGACAAAAAAAGCGGAGCGCGGCAGTGTAAAACAAGGCAACGCGTAACAGCACGCCCTACGTTATAAGCATTAGTTCGCCACTTTACACCGTAACTAATAAAAACGAATGTTGCGACGTATTTCCAACAGTGCGATCGACTGACGTTATGGGCGGGGAAAAAATTAAGCGACGAAAATGTAAACAATGGCGCTTTACACTTAAATTTTTTTTGTCGATTTTGCCTTTTCAATTCAAAACCTAATACACTATTGTAAGCAAAAAACGGCCAGAACGCAAAAAGAGTTCAAAAGTTTGAGTGTAAACCGAATTGCTTATTAGTTTACACCGCAAGGACGGGAATTATTATGCGAGAAGCGTGGCAACCGGAAAGGCGTAAAATCACCCTGATTTAAACGGCTCATTTAAAACTAACGGATTAGAAGTGTAAACCGAGGCACGGAAAATAGTCCGACCTTACAACCGACGGGGTTTAAATTAACTCGCGCAAGAAAAAGAGCTAGAGTAAGACCTTAAAAACTTAAAACGCGTAGCTTATGGGTCAACATTTGAGCTTGACCTTGTCCTTTAAATCGCGGACGGCCTTGATCCAAGGAACGAGGCCCGATTTGGAGCACGCCACCCCCAGAAAAGGATGATCCAATAACTGCCTAGAGTCCCACCTCTGTTCCACGTCGACGCAAAGGCATTGATCGATAAAATGAGCAAATTGTTGCGACCTGAAAATTGAAAAAATAAAAATAAAATATAAGCAAAATAAACGGAAAGAGCATGGTTTACACTCAAAATGTCGTTTAAACCGTAACCTTTATTATATGGATCCAGCAATGCACGGGCTGAATGACGAAAAGCTCTTTAAATCACTTATATCCTGATTACTAAGTACATTAATTAAAGATCAATTTATAATCAATAAATTAATTACTTCATACAAACTGAGCCAACACAGACCACCATAAGGCGGACGGCACCAAAATTCTGGGCGGAAGGGCAATGCGCAAGATTTTTCAAAGATAAAAAAATAACCTTAAAAATGTTTATAAGGCTAAAAAACACAATTTTTCAACATTTCTCATCGAGCACTATCCATTGGCATCAAAAAATTGCGAAAAAAACAAAAAAAAATCAAAATTTGAATTCTGGGGGTATGGGGGGTATTTTGGTTTATGGGGGAGGAGGTATTTTGGTTTCTCGGGGCCCCATAACCCCCCACGCCCAGGTGTGTTATCTACTGTTTAAAATGCGTAAAAACGTTTGGCCAGCTATCGCTCTCTGCTTAAACGTACACGCGTGCTGTAGCGGCTTGTTTACACCATATTTCAGTGCCGATTAAACCCACAGTTTCTGCGTTGTATCGCATAACTGTGTAAAGTAATTAAGCTACTCTTATTTACCCAATCAATCATTTAATTAACATTCGATTAGCAAGGTAAAATTTGGATCAAATGTAAAATTAGTCGAAGCACTAATACGAGAAATCAAGCTTTAAAGCTTTAATAGTTGATGAGATACACTACTCGCCACGAATGTTTACGCTTCAATAAGCTTCTAGAGCTTGTTAGGGTTATATCTTTAACACGTCGGTCCTATTTCCGCCCACGCACGACCAGCGTGTTAAACAAATATGCCTTAACAAGCCCTATCATCCTATGGAGCATATTAAAACGTAAACATTCGTGACGAGCACTGTAAATGACTTAAAAAGTGGTTGACAAGCCTATCGATTATATTAAAATTATCACCTAGAAAAATTTGATATTTATGTAGAACATCATTTCAAAACAAAGGCAGTTGTTAATAAATTAGTCATTAAAGATATAAGTACATGATATGAATAAATAAGAGATAATTCAAAAATAAATAGATAAATAGGCGTGAATAAATGAGTAAATAAATAAAGAAAACATAGGTGAATAAATAAGTAAAAACATAAATAGATAAACAAATAAATAATAAATGATTAAATGTTTACACAATAAACAAATAAATAAATAAGTGGATAAATAAAAAAATAAAACAGTGAATAAAAAATAAATAATCATATAAATAAGTACTGGTAGATAAAAATATCCACAAAAAATAAATAAATGCGTGAATTAAATAATAAATACGTAGAAGAATACGAGAACAAATTTAATAAATTGATGAATCGCGTATTGAAGAGAATAGTCAGCAAAAAATTCAAAAATAGAATTTTTCGTTAATATTTTTTTAACCTGTTTTCCGACGGTTTTATTTCCGGTTTTCCATTTTGGGCGATTAAATACAAGGCTTTGAGCGGAGTTTCGTTTAAATAAGGAGGTTCGCCGTCGATCATTTCCATGGCCAAAATGCCCAGCGACCAAACGTCTATTTTGTAATTGTACTGCTCTCGTTTGACCACTTCGGGGGCCATCCAATAAGGGGTCCCTATCATTGTGTCCCGCTTGGGTCGGTCGCCGCTCAGTTTGGCGCAAAACCCGAAATCGGTCAATTTCACCGAACCGTCCATACCCAGCAACACGTTGTCCGATTTGATATCCCGATGAATAATTTCGTGGCTGCGAGATGCGCAAACGACGAGATGAATATGACGCAAGCAACCGGGGTCTTGACTATACCTGAGCGTGTAGGGGGTGGGGGGGTTTGAGGGGTATGCTACCCCAGAAATCACAATACCCCCTAGAATTCAACTTTTAAAATTTGTCTGGTTTTTTGCAATTTTTTGATGCCAATGGATAGTGTTCGATGGCACCCCCCAGAACTTTGGAGCCGCCCACCTATGGTCTGAACCATAGGTAGGCTGCATTAAAATGCTGGGGAAAGGGTGAACAAGATTTTTCAAAAGTCAAAGAATGGCCTCAAAAATGGCGGTATGGCGAAAAAACACCATTTTGCGTTTCTCATCGAGAATTGTCCACAGGCATCAAAAAATTGCGAAAACAAACAAGAAAAACTTCAAAAATCGAATGGGGGGTATTTGGGTTTCTGGTTTCTGGGAGGGGGTATTTTGGTTTCTGAGGGGGGTGCGTACCTCACCCCCACGCCCAGGTGTGGTTTGGACACACTTATAACAGAGAGAGGGTTTGGAAATCCCCGCCACATTCAATGTTGGACGTCCCCCCTTGTTCTGCAAGGTCAGGAAATTTTTGAACACCATTCCCGATTTTTTTGGCAATTTTTACGCGTTTTTTGCCATTTTAGACCGAAATTTGTAACCAATTATCCATTCCCCGTATTTGCTCAGAATCACTAAAAGATAAATTAAATCACATAGAAGAAACGGGAAAATCGGGTTTCTGCTTAAAAGTCGTTTAACTTGATTTTTGGAGGGATGACAGGACGACCGACTTAAGATTGAGGATACCCTACTATACATATATATATCGCATATGCTTGCGACAGAACAGCCGGCCGATTTCGTGGAAAAGAAAGGGTTACCCAAAAAATGGTAGAAAAAATTATCGATAAGTGGACGTGGTAAAAATCGTGAGGGAACGGCCAACCCTGGATTATGAGAGAAATCCCTAATTTCTAATTACGTATTTCCGAATAGGTAGACGCGAGCATAGGTGGGCAGCACCGAAATTTCGGGGGAGTGAAAAAATTTCTGGGGGGGGGGTTGAAAACATTTTCAAAGGTCCAAAAATGGTCTTAAAAGTGGTCGTATGGCGAATAAAGCACCATTTTTCGACCTTTCTCATTGAGCACTATCCAATGGCATCGAAAAATCGCTAAAACAGGTAAAAAAAAATTCAAAATTTGAATTCCGGGGGGGGGTATTTTGATTTCTGGGGGGTGGGAAATTTTCAACTTCTGGGGGAGCATACCACCAAACCCCGCCTCTCACGCCAACGTGTGGACGCGAGTCAAAGTGGAAGGTCCATCCCATAAAGCTTCAGATTTCTAACCCTGTACCAGAAGTTACCTTAGCTTCTCCGAATCTATTTCATTTTAGACGAATGCGGGTTAAGAAAAGAGTTTTCGAAAAATTGGGGTAAAAAATATAGATTCTTGGATGGATGCCTGGAATCATACAGACGGACATCCACAATTATTTTGCATTCGGTGAAGACTTCCCCGCGTAAAAAATTTTACGACTTTTTGGGAGAAAAACTCGTAAAAAAGTCAGAAATTCTCTAAAATTTTCATCGCATCGCGCCAGAAGTAGTAATTGCCTGTAATTAATACCTCAACTTCACCAATTTAATACCATTGACTTCAGCCCCACAGTCGTATTAACTTCTTTTAACGTCTTAAACGAACAAGGCTAACTTGTATGTGAGTTTACAACGCCCTTTCATCGTTTATTATTTACTACAAAAGTTTAAATTTATTAAAAACGCTAGCGATGCGAGTTAAATACATTAGCTGGCCACGAATGATTACGATTTAATATGCTTCATAGGATAATAGAGCATGTTCAGGTATATATGTTTAACACGTCGGACGTGCGTGGGCGGAAATAGGACCGACGTGTTAAAGATATAACCCTAACAAGCTCTAGAAGCTTATTAAAGCGTAAACATTCGTGGCGAGTAGTGTAAACCCGATTCGATGCATTAATTCGTGCAAATAATCCTACAGTATGCCCCAGAATAAACAGTAAAATGACACCCAATCGTTTTAGCGAATTCCGTTGTGAAGTCAGTGTAAAATTTGTAAAGTGTAAAAATAAAATTAAAGAGTGTAAAGCTCCAGGTCGAATGTTGAATCATTTTTCTCTCGTTTTTTTCAATCAAAAGCTAAACCGAAATAATTATTCAACATCCCGGCCACTTTGAACCCGTCGTCTAATAAGAAAACAAGCGGTCTCGTTTATAGGAGCATTATAATATGGCTCGAGTGTAAAGTAGCGACTCGTTCGTTTTTTTAAGTGGGCTATTACTCGGCCATGTTCTTGGGCGAGACAATTTTGAACATTTTTGCGATTTTCGGACAAAAAGCGCCTTAAAATGGAACAAAAATTTAAGTTTTGTCAGAGATCGTCAAAATTCGAGTCAGGGGTCAGCAGGGGTCAGGGATGAAAATTGAGGGGTTACGTAGGGCCGCCAGGGGTCGAGAAAGGGGTGAGTCAGAGTCCGGTGTCACCCTAAAATTTCGAGGGATGGTTCGCTAAGACGGAGAGATCCCACCCCTGCATAATTTATACTCGGGCTAGGCCGTTTGTCAATGGTGTAAAGTGCAAACCTGTGCAAAAATTCCACCGCCTGCAAGCATTCCCTCAAAACGTAGGCGATTTGAGCCTCTTGCATGCAAGTTTCGGTGACCACGTCCGTCAGACAACCGCCCTCCAAATACTCCATCACAACCCACAAATCGTCGTTTTCGATCAAGTAGCTCTACGAATAGGCAGAGAAAAAAATTGAAATTTGCTAAAATTCGACAAAAAATTTCTCGGATGAAAAAATTCCTCAATTGCCCAATTAATTTAATAAAGTCAATTAATTTTCTACAGTCTTTCGTTGAAAACTGCCTATATTTGCCCGAGCATACGCCGAATCAAACGATGATTATTTTGGCTAATTAATTAAGTACAGTGCTCGCCATGAAACATGACGCACTATAATCGTCAGATTTATATTAGATGATGTGTCGCAAGCGCCGCGTTTCGTCTATAATGCGCTATCATCTCTTTTTTATTATTATAGGATATTTATCTGTATCATGCCGTTAATCTAGCGATGCGGACGGCGAAATTTGCGTTTATAGCACCAACAAGAAGGAAGCGCGCATTTCATTCGGCATTCACATGCGCGCTTCCGGCATTCACGTGCGCGCTTCCTTCTTGTTGGCGCTATTAATAGCTAAATATTGATTTTAATGTCGGCTCGCCTGAATATAGAACGGCATTCACGTGCGCGCTTCCAGCATTCACGTGCTCGCTTCCTTCTTCTTGGCACTATTAATAATTAAATTGCGCCGTCCGCATCGCCAGATTAATGGTATGATACAGATAAATATCCTATAATAATAAAAAAGAGATGATAGCCCATTATAGACGAAACGCGGCGCTCGCAACACATCATCTAATATAAATCTGACGATTATAGTGCGTCATGTTTCAAGGCGAGCACTGTAGTTCTGTACCGAGCCAATTTACTCATTGTTGATTAATTAAATTACCAATCAAATAATTAATTTACTATACCTCGAGATAATTCACTAGGTTAGGATGCCGGTATTGTTGCATGACTTTAATCTCAGATAACAACATGTCTTTCTTTGGTTGGCTGCGAAAATCCATGCACTTTATGGCCACTATTTGGTCCTTGCTCTTTCGTTTGGCAGTAAACACTTGGCCACTGGCACTGTCAAATTCGAAAAACGCTTTTAATCTTTAGGCAGGATCCACTTCGTGTACGCAGAGAGCTTGGTGGACGATAATCACTCAAAGTCAGTCATCTCCAGTAGCTGATCCAGGATTTCCCTGAGGGGGGGGGGGCGGTACCCTAAGGGGGGGGCGGAACCCTGACTTGGGCGGAAAAATTAGCCGTTTTAAGCCGAAAATCGCTCAAAAATCCTTAATTTTGCGCACTATTTTGGACCAATGAGGGCGGCCTTCCCATAAATCCGTCCCTGGTCATCTCCATATATTCTGGTGGTTACAAGCATACATAGATGCATAAGGTCAGAGTCGGCAGAGGGGGGAGGGAAATTCCACAAATCAAAACCAGTAAATTTAATGTTCACGATATTTTGCTATTCGAACGGCAATGGTCGAAATGGCATATAAAACCCTCTCCCCGGTAATACCGTATTTTAAAGCATTTTTATTCCGTTTGACTTCATTATATCGCTTGTAACACTGAAAAATATATAAAGTGATCAATTTTTAACGTTTTGATCGAAAAGCGCATGAAAGTATTAATCCTACGCGAAAAGCCGGAATAATTCTCATACTATTACTGCTTTTGTCCGCAAGAATGATGCAAGAAACTCAGATTCGTTATCCTGACGTTAAGGAGAACACTTTGTAAAAAATAAGCTCCTGCAATACTATGGGCTAAAGTTAATTTTCAGTGTACACTCCTCACAACTGATAGGTGTAGAGGAATGTTCAGGCACGTAGCTGCCCTCCTATTTTTGGAGGACCAACACCTATTGGGGGGGGTCTAAGCTAGGAAATAGCACAAAATAACAAGTGAAAAATTCTATTTTTCCGTTTTTTTATTAATTTTTTGGAGGGGGAGGGGGTCCGGAGCCCCCATTCTCCCCCAAAGCTACGTGCCTGGAAATATTACAGTCAGATTCGCAAATCTGACGTTACATGAAACATTATTAAAAAATTGAGCTTTTACAATGCTCTTCAACTAAACCTAAATTTTAACTGTCAAATTCGTAATCCTAATCTTACGTTCAATATTTCGAAAAAACTTCACGTTTGACAATGTTAAATTATTGAAATAAATTTGTAGTGTAAGCTTTACACGTCAACAAAGACTGACCAGTTTAAAGTTTACACACTACCGGGAGTAGCCAAAGCTAACAGTCAGGCTTGTAATTCTGACCTTACATAAAATATCCTGAAAAAATTTAGCTTCTTACCGCTCTGGAACGACACTTAGTTTTCAACGTAAACTTTACACAACTACAGCGTGTAAGGAGATTTAACAGTCAGATTTAAGGAATTTAAAATTTTTGAAAAAATTGTTCACTCAAAAGGCTATAAAAAGTATCATTTTTTGGTCGCGCTTAGGCCAAAATGATGAAAAATACTTCACATCCGGCGCGAAAGGCCGAAAATTTCAGATTTTACGACAAAGGCATTCGATTTTTCCATCTTTCCGTGCATTATCATACCTTTAAAACTTTTGTTCCAGCCCAGGGGAAGGGCGCCCCCCGCCCCCTAGTAAACACAGCCTTAACTCTAGGCATCACAGTCGGTCGAAATCGCTAATGGACAGATTCATATATTTTTTCACTGAAAATAATTCGAGTCAATAAGCCATTATTAACGAGGTAAGAAAAGAAAAGCATCCAAAAGATGACCAGGATCGTTAATTTGAATTCCATTACTATACACCTATTCTTTTGATCATGGTCTACGGCTTCAGTTGAAAATTTCTCAATATTAAAAGCGATAGCCCGACTCTCCCATAATTAAACCCGACCCCCGCTGCTTTAAACACTCGCCTTGCAGGAATCGAAGGCCATCTAGCCATACTGTAACGCATAATACGGAGTACTACAGTAATATTTGTGTAAACTACCAACAGTGATGCGAAGTACATTTAAATGCAAATAAAAATTATTCAAATAAATCTTTAATTTACAACAGGGCTTTCGAAAGCGAGCGAGGTATAAAAAGACGCAATTAAATGTTTGAAATAGAAATTGAGTGTAAAGTCATATTTAAAACAATAGCCGATGTGTAAACTATGTAACTAAATGCGGGGCTAAATGTCATCGCACGAAAATTGCCGAATTTTTGTTACAATTGACGCAAAAACATTAAATTTGCGTTGTTCCGATTTCTAATATCCTACTGTAGCACAAGAAGAGTGAGTAAACATTACATTTGTAGGTGTAAACAACATTAAGCGAAAGCTACCGTACCCCGCGCCTATTTTCTTCAGCACTTCGTATTTTTCCGTCGGGCGTCCAGAACTGGATATCGATCCTGTTATGAATAAGATTGCGTAATATAAAGCTTATATACATATAAATGTTTCACTTTACACAAAGCTTAAGCATAGGCAACACCTCGGCAAATTCAATGTAGAGGCACAATGTTAATGACATTTAGAAATAAATAAAATTACTAAAGGCTTCAACGATGTATATATATATAAGCCCGATAAAAACACGGAAAATAAGGCCATGTTAAAATGTATCGTCAAGAACTACGCATTTTATCTAATTTTTACCGAAAAATGTAAAGTCGGAATAAAAATATGAAAATAGACGTGCAAAGAAAGCTATAAAGTTTTAAAACTTCAGTTTACACCAAAAGTAAGAGACCGGAAACCGCTGTTCCCGAAATATTAGAAATTAGCATACGTTTCAAGTTATACATTACGTACAAAGTCGTGCGAAGAATAATTTGAAACAGATGTAAATGTAAAAGCGTATAGTTATGATAAAAGTGTAAAGTAAAGTACGAAGCTGTCACGTAAGACTTCAGCGTGTTATTACCAAAAAATACAAAGCGCACGGAATTAAAAAAAGTGGTAGGGTGTGGCGAAAATTTAAAGTCGGAAAATAATGTAAACTAACTTAATTCTTCGATAATTTCCTCATCGCTAGGACCCGTCTTTTGTTGTTGAGGCGGCTCCTGCTGTTGACCCTGCGACGATTTCTTCCTCGGCTGCACGACGAAACCGACGTAATCGTCGACGACTTGGCACGGTGCCAAATTGACTTGGCGCGCCGCCAAGTCGACCGATTCGACCGACGCGCTGGCGCTGTTCGGTTCGTCGTAGTCGCTCGACCGGGCCAACGTCCGGCCGCCGTTGATGACGTCGTTGGACGGCAGCGATTCGCCGACGGCAAAGTCGTCGTCGTCGTCGTCTCGTTGCCGTCGGGTGGTCGAATCGTTCAGGCAGCTGTAGTAGTGCGACAAGTGCTGCAAAACGATTGTAAAGTATACACCGGTGTAGAGAGCGTAAAGTGTAAACTTGAGCGAAAAATGAATGATTAAATTACAGTACATATGATCGGCCTTTACGCACCTCCAACACTGGGGTGTAAACCGCCGTTGTACGCAATTTACAACATTTCGTAAACTAGTGCAAAAATAAGAAGTGTAAACGACATTACGTTTCACATTTAAGCATTAACGTAGGACAAATTTAAACTCACTAGATTAATACCATCGCAACTAATGCGTATGTTACGCAAAAGGGACGAATATCAACTAAGCGGTTCGATTAATGTAAACCAATTGACGCAAAAACGCATACAAGCTGGCGTAAACCAGCCTGCACGATGTGTTAACCAAGTGGTCAAGACAGTCCGATCAAAAAATTGTGAACTAGTTCGCACCGAGTGTAAACTAAGTGGTCAACTGACTGAATCAAATCAAGAAGTGTAAACTAGTTTGCGCGTAAGTGTAAAGCGTAAAGCCGTGAGAGAAAAGGTGCGCATCAGACTACGCGCAAAATGTAAAATGTACGTTATCGTAGCTCCAAGTGATGCATTCGAATTAATACTTACGCTACGTATTACATTGCAATATTTAATTTATAATTCAATATTTCCGTAGCAAAGCTCCAATGCAGATTCGCAATATGTTTACTGCGCCTTAAGTTTTAAATTTATGTTTTGCAGATTATTCTAATTATTCTGTTCAATTCAAATTGTATTGATTATCGTGACCATTTCTGCTGCGATTGACAGGCACATAGCTGGCCGTCCATTTTTTTGGGGGAGGGGACCAACACCAATTTTTTGGAGGGGGGACTAAGCCTAAAAAGGCCAAAAATAGGACAAAATAACGTTTAAAAAGTCCTATTTTTCCGATTTTTCAGAATTTTGGGGGTCCGAACCGCCCTCATTCCCTCCCAGAGATACGTGCCTGGCGATTGAAGCGAATAATTTATGCATCTGCTCTAAATGGCCATAAATTTAGATAAGCTAATGAAAGGCAGCTTGCATTCTAGCTTCGAAAATTGTTTGTCGAATAAGAAATTTACACTAATTATAAATTTTACTTTTTTCTATCCGGCGATACGCAAGTTATATATGTATAAGTAGAGCCCCGATTTTTACATAGATCCACTTGACCACACCTGGGCGTGGGGAGGGGGGGTTTGGGGGGATATGCAGCCCCCATAAATCAAAATACCCCCCGCCCATAATTCAATTTTGATGAGAAACGTCGAAAAATGGTGTTTTTCACCATACCACCATTGTTAAGGCCATTTTTTTACCTTCGAAAAATCTTGCACCCCCAGAATTTTCTTGCTGCCCACATATGCACTTGACCCTTTTTAAGATTAATCAGAAATCTACTCACTGAGAAACGTCTAAAATCGAAGTTTCAGAATAAGCTTCATTTCCACTTAATTTGACATTTATGCGTAATTTCACGTAACCTGGGCTACTATGGGGAAATTTACACGTAATTTGACATTTTTTGCACTGATGCGCGCGCCATGCCAAAAATACCGGTGTCAAATCTTAATTCAATCGCGCGACAGAATGAACAAATTTCAAAGAAGCCAATTGTCTTCTGATTAAGAGCAGTAAAAAAGTACAGCAGATTGATCGGCACATACAAATCTCAGTATCATAGCCAGTGGCGGATTTAGGATTTTCCTAAGGGGGGGGTACCCCTAGGGGGGGGAGCGGAAGCCTGACTTGAGCGGAAAAATTGGCCGTTATAACCCGAAAATCGCTAAAAATCGCTAAAAATGCTTAATTTTGCGCACTATTTTGGGCCAATGGGGGGGGGGCGGCCGCCCCCCCGTCCCCTAAATCCGCCCCTGATCATAGCTGATGACGCTGTCTAGTTTCGTAGGTGAAAAATTCGCATTGAGCCTATCAAGAAACCATCATTTAGTACAATTTATGCATTTATAGACAAAAATTCAGAATTTCGACTAAAATCGTTAAAATCCGGGCTCCAATTTTAACCTATAAGCGTCAAATCGATTATGAAGTAAGAAGTCATCAATAAGAGAAAGAAGCAAAAAGAAATAAACAAAAACACATAATGAGGAGAAAAATGAAAAAATAAATGAAAAAATAAAATAAAAAAATAAATAAATAAATAAACCATGCAAATATTGAAAAAAGAAGAAAGAAAGACAGATATGAAGGCGCGTGCATCATGCTATTATTAAAAACAAAAAACACGTAAAATAGCAAAATTGTATAATTATAATCAGATTTACACGTAAGTAGTATACAAATATTTCTGAACCCAGGGACGCATTTAGGGGGGGGTGGCGGGCGGCCGCCACCCCCCCCCCATTGGCCTAAAATAGTGCGCAAAATTAAGCATTTTTGAGCGATTTTTAGCTATTTTCGGGTTAGAACGGCTAATTTTTCCGCCCAAATCAGGGTTCCGCCCCCCCTTAGGGGTACCGCCCCCCTTAGAAGAATCCTAGATCCGCCACTGCTGAACCCCTTCATTTTTTTAATTCGATCAATAAATTTAAATTTTGACATTCTGAATAGGAAAAACCAAGCGCGCACGTCCCGCTGTTGACCTTTACATATTAGCGCTCGTTCTTTCGTTCTTGTTATGCTAATTTAACAAAAGTCCTTCCGTTGCACGAATTTCTTTGTTTTTTTAATTTTATTTAATAAATACATTTTAATCTTGTCATTTTTCTATTATTAATTCTTTTTTAAGTTGTCTTCGTCGTACGGGCGTATAAAAAATAAAAAGGTACCCACCGCGGGTTTGGGCGGCACCGGAGGCGGTTTGGAAAGGCGCCGGCTTTCGACGGCCAAGGCGGTCCTGGGGGGCAAATCCGGTTTTTTCAGGTGGTTGAGGGGGCGCGGCTCGGGCAAAATTTCGTGAAAACTACGCTCTCTTATCACTCGATCGTCTAGGCGCGCTTCGGCGCCAATTGCGGTAATTTCGGGGGGAGTGATCGACGGATCGGGGGACCCGTCCGGGGCACCAATGGCGCCATTGTTGTCGAGGCACAAACACTTGTCAATCGGTTGTGGCGCTGGCAGGGGGAACGTTTCTTCAAACAATACAGTATAATTATGAACCCAGCGTATTGAGGAAGCCACCAAAGCGGGCACATGTCTCTGGGGGGAATGGGGGGTCAGCACCACACCTGGGCGTGGGGGGTTAGGCGCCCCCCGAGAAACCAAAAAGAAATCCAAACCAGTACATTTAATGTTTGCGATTGTTTTTGCTGTTTAAATGTCGAAAATGGTCAAAATTGCCAATAAAACGCTGTTTTATGGTAGGTAATAGTACATAATGCAGCATTTTTAAAGCATTTTTAGTCCACTTTGACCGCATTATATCGCTTTTGACACTAAAAAATATAGAAATTGATCAATGTAGCGAGAAATTTTGATACTTAGACCATTTTAAGACATGTCTGGGCGCTTTTTGAGTAAAAAGTACATTAAATTATGAATCCGGCCCGAAGCCTTGAAAAAATTATCGCCCTCCTATTTTGGGGGGGGACCAACACCAATTTTGGGGGGTCTAAACCAAAAATAGCACGAAATAGCGTGTAAAAAGTCCTATTTTTCCGGTTTTTTCCGAATTTTGGAGGGGTCCGGACCCTTCATCCCCCCCCACAGCTACGTGCCTGCTTCGAAAATGAAGCATGAAATGTCCCGTCGGCTAAAAATCGCCGAACGCTACCTTCCGGACAATCAACGCCAAAATTTCGCTAAAATTTCGAAAAAACAGGGACTGAAAAATGCTCACAGCGCGATTTTTGATCAAAATTGAAATAGCTAATTTTTCCAAAAAACGAGGAACACCGGTTATAAATATTTGAATGATTACTCGAAATACGATCGATAGTAAAGAACAAGGAAACAAACTCGAAATAAAATGTGATCAGAGCCAAAATTTCACGGATCCAAAAGTTTTAACACGATCGACACTCATTTTCTCATACAATTAACCCAAACGCGCGATTCTGCCTTTTATACCAGCCCAAATTAAGTAAATTCGACACCGCCCGGAGCAATTTCACTTTACAATAACATCAAATCTACAGTTTACACCAATTTCAAAAATAGTTACGAGTAGTATCCTCGTTCGTCAGATTTATTTACAATTTATATATGCCGAAAGATCGCACACAGTTGGAGTGCAACACTCAGATGGCGGATCCAGGATTTTCCTAAGGGAAGGGCGGTACCCCAAGAGGGGATGTAACCCTGACTTGGGCGGAAAAATTAGCCGTTTTAACTCCAAAATCGCTAAAAATCGCTCATAAATGCTCCATTTTGCGCACTATTTTGGGCCAATGGGGGCGGCGGCCGCCCCTAAATCCGCCCCTGGCAACACTGCGTCTGAATTTAAACTAATCGAGCTCATCACATATGGGCGGTAGAATGGGCGAGAGGAAGTATACCCCGCCAAACTTTATGAATAATCAGGTACTCTGTCGGGCGATTCTGAGAAAACGAAAAGTGCCGCATGACAGTTTTTGAGCTTACTGCGGAAAAAGGCTGAAAGTTTCAGTGAAAATGGTTGAAGATATCAAAATTTTCCGGCGCTTGGCGCCGTATTGAAGAAGTTTGTTATTTTTTATTGCTAAAAACTAATAAATTGGCCAAATTTTGTTAATGAGGGTGAATCGCATCATAACATGTATATATCCTGAAATTCACATGAACAAAATGTACATAGACTTTTGGGGGCCGCCTTTCGAGCTTGTACAAAGAAACCTTGTACAAAAAACAATGACCAGAATTTGCTATACTGAACGTTACCGGATTTCGCCCCACACCCTCTGACCACCTTTGCCATGCCCATGTATGGAGCTTCTATATGTTGAGTACGAGAGTTCCGGAGTCCAAACGCGTAAGATCTTTTTCCCAAAAGTGCCTTTTTTAACTTGAAGACTGCAATTAAACGTAAAATACACTATTTTTTCACGTTTCTGGCGGCGTTTGTCCGATATAACCAAAAAAAACATGAAAAAATTCAAAAAAATTCGATTACAAAAAAATAAACTCTAATAGATGTACATAAAGCGCCAAAAAATTAACACTTTCAAGCCAAAAAATCACTAAAATCGTTTAGAATAGCACTTTTCGGCAATTTCGTTGGACAAAAAACCAATAACTCTTGGGGTCTGCAGCTTAAGCCCATATTGAGAATCAGGCCACTCCTCCCCAGTGGCGGATCCAGGATTTTCTTATAGGGGGTCGGTACCCCTAAGGGGGGGACGGAACCCTGACTTGGGTGGAAAAATTAGCCGTTTAATCGAAAATCGCCAAAAATCGTTCAAAAATCCATCAATTTTGCGCACTATTTTGGGCCAATGGGGGGAGCGGCCGCCTCCCCCTAAATCCGCCCCTGCTCCTCCCCTAGAACACGTATACTCGAGCTTATCCGAAAAAATGACTTTTTCTCAATGTTTTCTATCCTGCTACATACACGTTGATTTTCATTTCGTCGTTTCGGGGGGTTGTTAATCTATTCTATTTCGGGCTTTTCTGAATGAATGATTTATTCACTTAAATTCTACTGGTGATAATGAAGTAATCAGGCACGTATCTCTGGGGGGAATGGGAAGGAGGGGTTCGGACCCCCGAAATTCAGAAAAATCGGACTTTTTAAACGTTATTTTGTGCTATTTTTGGCCTTTTTGGGCTTGGACCCCAAAATTGACGTTGGTCCCCCCGAAATAGGATGGCCAGTACGTGCCTGAAAATAATCAGCCCATCATTAAAATTACATATATAATCATCATAGAGAACGTAAACGCGGCGAGTGGAACTTTTTCGGTTGGCAACCAGCCAAATGATAAATTTCTCACTAAAAATCGACCAATGCGGAGAAAAATTTGATGAAATTCTTAATAAGGTAATATAAAATAGGGCGTTTCAGAAATCAAGCACCTGAGATGAAAACGAGAAGAATGCGGGCGAAAATGAGAAGCTTCATCCCTTCTTCGCATTATCGTTCTTTCGAGGTCTGATAATTTGCACACACAAAATACAGCAAATATCAACACACGCGCGTAAATAATATTTAAATAAATAAAATAAACAAAATAAAATCAAATTAAATAAAAAATGGGAAGATTGGAAAAAATTGAAAAATTATTAAATCTATAATATTAAAAATAACGTTTCACTAGAACTTAAAACGTGAAAAAGTAAGCCCCACTGGTAGTAAATAAAAAACACGCGTTTTAATATTTCAGACTGGCAAATAACCAGGTTATGAAGGAGTACTTCTGTTTATGAAACAGCAAGCACGAGCTAGACCGCAATTTAAACAATTGAAGAGATATATAGAAATCGCTGCTAAAACATCAGAATAAGGATTAAACATGTTCTAGTTTCTAGCAAATGAGAAATATGAGAAATAATATGAGCGTCGATGGAAACTATGAGAAAAATTGAAAAATAAGATTTTGGCTAATAGGGTACGAAAATAGCGGTTTGTACGGTTGAAGTATAAAAATTGAGCAAAAAGAACAAATCAAAATTGAAAACTTTCATATTTAAACAAATACATTTTTAATCGAATTTATTCTGGAAGTGAAGCTTGCAGTCGGTAGAATGCCGAGATAGGACGTGCGCGCGGAATCGCCTCAAATTTGGCAAAGTGCCATATTATAAATAAGTGTTACATAGTATAATAAAAATTAAGGCAATGAAAGTGTCGAAATGAAGGCAACGGCACGAATATCGGTCTCGACGTGCGAAATGATGTAAAAAGTAAAGATTGGCAAGGTGCCAAAAGATATAAGAATTTGTTTACCATCGTCGTCGGCGCGACGAAGGCCCGCGTCGCCCTGCACCAAATATTTACAGTCGGATTTTCGTTTAACCAGGCTAGTGGCGTAGAACTTTAGGGCCTGAACGACGGCCTTCGGATTAGATTTCAAATCGGCTTGACTTAAAAAAAATAAAAAAATACAAAAGTACGAAAAAAGTATAAAAAATTGAAAATGGTACTACATAAATAAAAAATACCACAAAACAAAAAATAAAAAATATAATAAAAATAAACAAAAAAATTTTACCAAATTTTTAAGTAGTATAAATAAAAGCGAACAAGAACGATAAAAATAAAAAATAATAAATAACAAAAACAAACAAAAAATTTACCAAATTTTTTAGTAGTATAAATAAAAGCGAACATGAACGATAAAAAATAAAAAATAAAAAAAATTAAAAAAATAAAAATAAAAAACAAGACAAAAAATTATTTTAGCCAAGTTTTACCTAATTTCTTTATATAATATATCGAGCCAGGGCGCAGGCACGCCGCTAAATTCGCCCGTTTTCTGGTCACGGTGCACGTGAACCCTGTGGCTGACGTTGTAGGGCGAACTGATTTCGCCCGAAAAAATTCGATCATTATCCGCCGGGCCAAAAGCGTCGGCGCCATCTTTGACGTCATCGTTTTGATGCGTCGGTTGCCGTTTGAAGATGTATTTAAAGTTCAGCTTGGAAGCTAAGGAGAAATCGTCGGAAATGACTTTATTTGATTTGTTATTTAGGGATTACAAATCCTTCCGAAGAGAGGCTTCAATTTTGAAAATTAGCCGTAAATTTGGTCCAATTTTTTCAAAATTTGGCCAACTTTTCCGTTTTTTTTCACCCAGACCGGTCCGGTGGGTCATCGATAAGTTTTGTACCTACTTTGAAAGTAGCTCGTGCGGCAACATTTTTTACAAGTTGTACATATGTATATATAAATACAGAAATGATACATGAAACCATGAATTTTCACCCCCCCTCCGGAAATTTCTTCACGTCCCCAGAATTCGCGATTTTTCTCGAAAGTTTCCAAAAATATGCAAAAAATTCGTAGAAAATGTGTTTTTAAAGCGTTTAGAACTATCTTTTCGCTCCAAAGCGTCAAATTTTCGGCGCTTCGCGCCATATACTCATGTTTTGACTATATTTTGTCAAATTTGTTCGACGTTTCTTCCGTATTTTTGATATTTTTATGTTTCATATGCTCTAAAAATGATAAACGCCGATAAAACGAGGTTACAAACGCGCACCCACCATTTTTCGGCCTAGAAAAAGACACTTTAAAAGATCAGCTGACCGCCAGAAATCCCACGCAAAATCGATTTACCCCCCCCCCACATTTTCGTCAGGCTAAAATTTTTAACCCCTCCTAGGCTTTTGGACAAAGACTTGCGTATTTTGGAAGTTATTTTGGATTGTTTACTATTTCGGTCAAAAACAGAAGGTCAATTATCCCTCACTATAAAAAAGGGCCGACTACCTCCGCCCAACCAAAATTTAGAGCCGGCCAAAGCCATTCAACGTATGTTACTGAACTTGAGGCCAACTTTATTTTCATTTCGCAAGCGAGACGCACTTTTGTAATGTAATACAACGAACTATGATAATAAGCCCGTAATGTCTGAAGTAATGGTGAACTTCGACCAAAGTAGCATGCATACAGGCCCGCAGTGGCGGATCCAGGATTTTCCTAAGGGGGAACCCTGACTTGGGCGGAAAAATTAGCCGTTTTAACCAGAAAATCGCTCAAAAATCCTTAATTTTGCGCACTATTTTTGGCCAATGGGGGGGGCGACCGCCCTCCTCCACCCCCTAAATCCGCCCCTGCAGGCCCGTATCCTGGACTTGGCCAAGGGGGAGGGCAGGTCCAAAGTAAATCGGTCTACATCATGAAAAATTAGTCAGGAAAGCCCGCCAAAACAGCAATTTTCGACGTGTTTCGATATGCTCTATCCACTAAGATCATAAAATACGAAGCTTTCGAAAAAACTTGTTCTAACTCAAATGGTTACTAATATTTTCTGGTTTCGCTTAAGCCAAAAGCATCGAATATACTTCGCATTTGACGCGAAGTCAAGAAAATTTGGAGAGTTTACGTCAGAGACACGCAATTTTTCCATCTCTCCGTGCATTTTCTTACCTTCCAGAATTTTTTCGGCCAAGGGGAGAGGGAAAAGGGGGAGTCGGCCGCCCCCACCTCCCCTACATACGACCCTGCTAACGCTTTTCTGCAATGCTAGTTTATACGTATGCCCTTTTTCAAATATAATTTATTCAATTTATTCTAATTTTGGGAGAGGGTAAATGACCTATTTTTGGCCGAAAACGGCCAAAAACCCAACTTTTTCAAAAAATCTGTGGGAGGAATCAGAAATTTTCCGGCCTGGGGACGCCGACCAACTTTAGGTAGGGTGGGGGTCTCCCACAGGGGCGGATTCATGGGGGGCGGCTGCATGCAATTTACGACGACTTTTGGCCGTCCGTGACCACATCTTCTCGACATTTTACGGCGCTTCGCGCCGAATGACTCTTTTTGACGACATTTCTTTGCTTTTCTTGAAGGCCTAGAATGTATATTATGGCGTCAAGAATATGTTTTTATAGCAGCAAACATTTATCACGACTCCTAAAACACTTTCTCGAAACAGAAACAGCTATTCCAGTATAGTTTTCGTCCATTTTTAAGCATAAAGTTTAAAAAAAATTTGACGCTTCCGCATTAAATGGAAATACAGGAAATACAGTCGCATTTAGAACGTAGTAAAGTCGTTCCACGTAAATTTGAAAAATTTTCGGCGCTTCTCGCCGTATTTTCGCAAAAGTCAAAGAAATTGAAGCTTTTCTCATACAAAATTTACGGAAATTTTATTATTTTTCGATAAATTGTTGCGCCAAAAAGGATTTTAAATAAAAGCCAACAACGTAAACGCCGAAAAAAACGCAATTTCGGTCGTGAAGGGCAAATTTTCGGACCTATTTTGGAATGTTTTCGAAAAACATGGGGTGCCGCCCCCTCCCTTACGAAAGTACTACATCCACCACAGGTCTTCCGTCCACCTATTCAACGTATGTGCATGCATGCATGTACAACGGCGAATCTCATATCTTATTATAGGACGGGCAATACCCCAACTTTTCCAAAAACAGTCGGAAAAAGGTTAAAAAATTCGTCCCTTCCGTGCGGAATAGCGTTTTAGAGGTCATTTTTTTACAAAAAAAACTTTGAAATTCTAGACAATTTTGAGCGAAAAAATCAATAAATTTTTTAAACGTTTGCCAAAATGCAGCAAATTTATGAAAATCAGGCGAAAGTTTGCTTAAAAGCTTGATTTATCGCTCATTTCCTGTATTTTAGTGTGGAACGTCGAAAATTTTCAAAAATTATGCTTAAAAATAGAGAACTTTATGCTGAAATAGGTATTTTTGCCCTTGAAATTGTTTTAGAACCCATTTTATGATCAAAAACCGACTTCCAGGTAGCCAAGAAAGTGAATAAAAGTCATTAATAGGTATTACGCGGCGCGAAGCGCCGGAAACGTTTGAGAAATCATGTTTACTGGCGGCCAAAAATCATTGCAAATTACATATCCTTACTTTGTCTCGCCAACTATTTTGGGCCAATGGGTACGGGAGGGCGCCCCCCCCCTTAAAGCCGCCCCTGTGCGCGTATATATGCATTATATGTACGCCTTTCTTCGAGCTAAATATAAGGAAGTACAGCACAGATGAACGATGTGAGGTTGGTCCTGGAGGGGTAAAATCGACGAGATTTTGGGGTCAGGCAGGGGTAAGATCAGGAATTCTAACTGAAGTAAATGTTTTTGGCTGTTTTTACGTCAGAATCGCTTGAATATACGCTTTTTTTGGCTCAAATCACTTGACAGTGCCTAACTTTAGGCTTCTTCAGCGGAGGGTAATGCCCCTCTCACCCCTCCATATGTGCATGTATGAAGTACAGTACAACCAGATTCATTTTCTTACACATGGTGCGCGACGGCCCAGCGATGGACTCCGAATGTCATAAATTCATTTAGAATGGCTACTGAAAAATCATAAATTTTCGAACGAGGCGGCCTAAAATACATAGAAGGAGTCAGAACAGCGCCATGAATACCTACCTATCTATCGATTACCATAGAAAGGGATGCGCAGTCGAACATTTTGAAAGCAGTAAGAAGGCAGAGTTTCAAAGTTTGGTCAACTCAAAAGATTTATTAGAAGGGGCTGTAGCTTTTTAGAGGTCTGCTGACCAAAATATTTTATTCGATCCAGCGTACTCATTCGAGTACGAGTCTATCGGAAGATGTGTTTGTTTAAAAATTCGTGAGTAGTTTATATCATAGGTAGCGCGATAGCGCTACACTATAATACACTTGGTCACGTTTTTCTCATATGTTTTATCACAGCGATTGCGAATTTTATGAGCCCCTTCTACATACAGCTACAACGGGACACATATGGGAAGTGCGGTTTTTCTAGAAGAAAGACAATAAAAAAGATGCAGCGCTCTTTCTTTCGTTTACACTCAATATTGAGTTTGTGATGAGCGTGTAAAGTTTTGGCGCAACGTTATAACATACATAGAGCTAATTTTGGTGATTTTTCTCTGCAGCATGAAACAACTCTCTGTAAATGCCTCATACCATTCAATTGCGTAGAATTGTTAAGGATAGAATTCTTTAGACATATACACAGTTTTTGTTTTTTGAATTTCGCATTAGTTCTCAAATGGGTGTGAAAAACTGGGGGTGAAAAAACAACTTTGGCCCCTTTTTTTGTCTGCGAACAACTCCGGTTATGAGTCCCAAGAAATTTACTCCAGCAGGAATGTACTACGTATTAAGAGCTACTTTTTGCTTGCCAGCAAACTTCTGAAAACTCAATTAAGGGGTTTAATCTTTACATTCTAGCACACCTCGACAATGGCTTCAACCCGATTCAACCCCTGTCACAGAAAGGCAACTCCGTATACCCTAGCAAGATCGCGAATGTCACCTGAATTTTTTGTAAAAAACAAGGATAAACTCACAAAACCAATATAGAAGTACAAAAACATGTGAATAGATCATTTAGACATTAGCCAAATCAGTCCTCCAGTCAGCCAACCAACCAACCAACCAAATACAAGGCAAAACCAACCAATTGGCCAATCAACCAACTAAGTAGCTAACCAATCATAGTTTCCCACGGTCGGAAGTTCAAAGGGGGGGGTGAAATCCCAAAATTTAGGACCACTAAATTTAGAGTCTAGCCTTTTTGCAGGCCAAATATGAAAAATGGCTAAAACATCGTATATAGCATGTTTTAATGTGAAAAACTGCATTTTTAACTATTAACTACAGTACGCGCCCCGAATTTCGCATGCGCAGTCTCCATTAACTTTTGTTGCAGTCGGATTTTAGTGAGCGGACCTCAGTGGCCATTAGTGGGCCGCTGTTCAGCACTTGCAGCCGATTGACGGACTGCTTTCGAACTACTGCAGCCGTTCGTGGACTGCAGTGGCCGTTGGATGCTGACTGCAGTTACTTTACTGTACGTACGGAAACATGTATATATAATATCGCAGCTAGCATATTGCGTTATTTGTCACACAAACAGGAAAAAAATTTTCTCAATCTGCTTTGATTTTTTCATGCGTGTTTCAAAAGTGTGTGCTGAAGGTCCAGTCCGAGAAAAAAAGGTAAAAATAGATTGGAATTTTCGTGCATATCATTATAATTCTCATTTCCTCCATTGGAATTTCATCTAAGAGATAATGGGCATAAAATGAAAGAAGATAGCATTTCCTGTGTGCGATCAATTGCATATTGCTCTGCAGCAAAAAAGCATTTTAAAATTAATTTCAGGCTGAGAGCGTTCCGCGTTTTAAAACAAATTCATGGCTAATAAAGAGTAAAAGATTTAAAAATCATATAGGCCCCAAATTTCTTTTGCCATTAGTTATATGATTTTAAAAAGCGCATCTTTTCGACCAAATCAAAATTGGGAATAAAATCAAAGCAAATTGCTCTTATCTTTTGGAGGAAAAGCTTTTCAAAAGGGTATTTTACTTCTTCCACAAACCATATTTTTCAGTGTTATATTCAAAATTGTAAAGAGAATGAATAGTGACTGTAAGGTCTAAGCTAAATATAAAATTTAACAAAATAGTTAAATACAGATGACAAATAGTTTTGCAAATTAATTGTACATCATGCATAGTGCGCTGAGTTACACGAGCAAAATCTTTTTGAACTTGTGTATTAAAATATCAGGAGGTAGAAATCTGTTGTTGCGTTTTTCAAGCCTTGCGTTGAATATGTACATATGTAGGCATATGTCCGCTGAATAGAATAAATACAAAATGGTAGATACGCATATATAAGTACTTTGATTGAACAAGAAAAATTGCGACGGAAGCTGGCTGGTCAGAATGAAATTTGCGCGAAATAATAGAACGGGCAATATTTTTTAAACTATATGCTTGCCTGAGGAGACAGACATTATATGATGTATTTCAACTTCTGAACTGAATATATTATTAATGTACATATTGTATATAAATAAAGAAGCGGATAATCAGGAGCTTTTTATCAATTTTGTATTTCAACTGCATTACGATATTTATTATTTAGTTAATTTTAAGACAAATTTTATGATGTACAATTAATTTGCAAAATTATTTGTCATCTGTATTTCACTATTTTGTTGAATTTTATATTTAGCTTAGATCTTACAGTCACTATTCATTCTCTCTTCCCAATTTTTGCAATATAACAGTGACAAATATGGTTTTTAGAAGTAGGAAAATACCTTTTTGAAAAACATTTTCATCCAAAAGATAAGAGCAATTTGCTTTGATTTTATTTCTAATTTTTGATTTAGTCGAAAAGATGCGCTTCTCGAAATCATAAAACTAATGGCAAAAGAAATTTCCGGGCTTATGATTTTTAAATCTTTTACTCTTTATTGGCCATGAATTTGGTTTAAAACGCGGAATGCTCAGTCGGAAATTAATTTTAAAATGCTCTTTTGTTGCAGAGCAATATGCAATTGATCGCACACAGGAAATACTGATTTGTTTCATTTTTAGGCCCATTATCTCTTAGATGTGATTCCAATGGAGGAAACGAGAATTATAATGATATGCATGAAAATTCCTATCTATTTTTACCTTTTTTTCTCGAACTGAACCTGCAGCATGCACACACTTTTGAAACGCACGCATGCAAAAATCAAAGCAGATTTAGAAAATTTTTTCCTGTTTGTGTGACAAATAACGCAATGTGCTAGCTGCGATACTAAACATGTTTCCATACTTACAGTAAAGTAACTGCAGTCAGCATCCAATGGCCACTGCAGTCTATGAACGGCCGCAGTAGTTCGAAAACAGTCCATCAATCAGCTGCAAGTGCTTAACAGCGGCCTACTAATGGCCACTGAGGTCCGCTCGTTAAAATCCGACTGCAACAAAAGTTAATCGAGACTGCGCATGCAAAATTCAGGGCACGTACTGTACTTTTTATCCCATTCTGACTAGTTTCGTAACTCTTGTAAGTAAAAAATATATGAATTCATCTAAAATTTTGACTTTTCAGATCATTTTAAGTTCATTCTAGGTATTTTATGGGTAAACAAAACAGAAATGTGCTAGCCGGCGCGAAGCGCCGACAAAATTTTAATATCTTCGCTGCTTTTGAACCCTAAAACCATGCAGAAAATGTTTGATAGCTCGAAATCGTCCGGCAGTGATTCAAGTCTCGGACCTGAGGTAGGGGTAATACCCTCACACTCCCTTCCCTATAGGAATGTGTGCAACCAACCAATCAACCAGTCAACCGAGGGCCAACCAACCAACCTACCAATCAACCAACCAATCAAACAACAAATTAGCCAACTAGCCAATCAACCAATCAACCAAGCAACCAACCAAACAATCAACCAACCAACTGGTCAACCGACCAACTAAGTAGCCAACCAACCAACCAACCAAACAATCAACCAACCAACCAACTGGTCAACCGACCAACTAAGTAGCCAACCAACCAATCATCCAGTCAAGCAACGGCCAACCAACCAACCTACCAACCAACCTACCAACCAATCAACCAACCCCAACCAACCAACCAAACAACAGACCAACCCAGCCAATCAACCAACGAATTAGCTAACTAGCCAAACAACCAATCGACCAACCAATCAACAAACCAAGCAATGAACAAACCAATCAACCAACTAACCAACCAACCAACCAACCAACTGACCCACTAACTAACCAGCCGGCCAACCAACAAACCAAATAGCCAAGCAACCAACAAACCAACCAGCTAACCAACTAACCAACCAACCAACCCACTAACCAACGAACCAACCAACTATATAACTTAAAACTAACCAATAAAAAAATATATATAGGGTTGTGCCGGGTACCCGGACCCGGACCCGAATAGCCGGGTACCTGGCTAAAATTTTGGACCGGACCCGACAATCCTAAATTTCTGGACCCGGACCATACCGGACCCGGCTGTAACCATAAACTTGGACCCGGACACGCCTTCAATATGGTGTCGGGTACGGGTCCAAATATGCAACGCATATTGCATTGCAGAAATATTGAAAAACAACGAAAAATGACGAGGGCTTAAAAACAGGCAAATGGATCATTTTCAACATTTTAATCAACTCAGTAACAAACTGATGGCCTCATCAAACATTGAAATTTAAGGTGACAAATAGTAATAATGTGACAAATATTGGCGCTAGATTAAAGCCGAAGCCATGTCTCTTGGGCGTGACACAATAGCAATATAAAGCATGGTTTAAGTTATTTATTGATGCACTTTTAGTAACAATACGCGTTAGCAGAGGCGGGGAAGTGGCGACCGCCCCATTGGCCAAAAATATTTGGCAAGATAAAGAATGGATATGCAATTTGCAATGATTTTCGGCCGTCAATGACCATGATTTCTCAAATTTATCCGACGCTACGCGCCGGATGATACCTATTAATGACATTTATTTGCTTTCTTGGCGATCTGGAAGCACATTTTTTTGAATCGGCAAAAATTATTCCTGATGTACAAAGACTTTTCGGGACCGTCTTTGTATACGTACAAAAGATTTTTGGGAAGTCAAAACCCGCAAAAAAGGTCTAAACTTCGCAGAAATTTTCGGTGCTTCGCGGAAATGAGTAATTGTGTGTCCTATATATCTTTATAATAGCAGAAATCGCATTTCGCAAGGAAAAATGTCAGATTTTTCGGCGCTTCGCGCCGTTTTAAGACAATTCTTAATGATTTTCGCCCTCGTTAACCCTAGAATTAGCTATACTACGCTACAAAAGGTCGAACAACTCTACTATACTGAAGCCGCTACCGATACTATATCATAGCACCCAAAAATTTGTGTGTACAAAATGTACAACGACTTAAACGGACCTTGTACAAAAAACACTGCCTGTACGCCATTTTCTGTTCATGTAGGTTTCAAATCAATTTTAATTGCAGAAACAGCTATTTTAGCCTGGTTTTCTTCTAATTTCAATTAAAAATTTGGATGTTTCGCATCAAATGCTATAAATACAGGAAATCAAACAGTAAATCATGCTTCTAGACGTCTATCCAGTATCCACCTTAATTTCACAAATTTTCCGGCGCTTCGCGCCAGATTTTTGTTAAAGTCAAAGAAATTTAATTATTTTTTCGCACAAAATAGTCGAAAAGTTCCAAAATTTTTAGAAAAAATATTGCGTCAAAAGCACGGTTTTTTTTTGTATTCGGCAAAGATTTTCCCGATGTACAAAGACTTTTCGGGACCGTCTTTGTACATGTACAAAGATTTTTGGGAAGGCAAAAATTGCAAAAAAGGTCTGTAATTCGAAAAAATTTCGGCGCTTCGCGCCGAAAATGAGTAATTGTGTGTTCTATATATCTTTATAATGGCAGAAATTGCATTTCAAAAGTAAAAATGTCAAATTTTTCGGCGCTTCGCGCCGTTTTAAGACGATTCTTAGTGATCTTTGCCCTTAGAGACCCAGAAATTAGCTAAAACACACTACGAAAAAGTCGAAGAACTCTGTTTTTACGATACTAAATTCGCTGCTGTACCATATTATAGTACCCAAAAATTTTGTGTGTACAAAATGTATAAAGATTTTTAGGAAGACAAAAACTGTAAAAAGGTGTAAAATTCCCAAAATTTTCGGCGCTTCGCGCCGAACTGATAAATTATTTGTCCTATATATCTTTAAAATGGCAGAATTTGCATTTAGAATGGAAAAATGTCAATATTTTTCGGCGCTTCGCGCCGTTTTCAGAATAATTTTTAGTAATTTTTAGCGTCATAAACCCAGAAATTAGCTAAAATACACTACCTAAGATCGAAAACCCTGTTTTACCACACTAAAATCGCTACTGTACTATATTATAGTACACAAAAATTTGCATGTGCAAAATGTACAAAGACTTTTGGGGACCATCTTTGTACATGTACAAACGGACCTTGTACAAAAAAAAACACTGGTCAAAAGTGATTTTATGTAAAAGTATATATACGATGTAAAATACCGAAAAAACGCTATTTCACGCGTTAAGAGCAAATTTAGTGGACCTATTTTTTACTGTTTTTGGAAAAATTGGAATCAGGCACGTAGCTGGCCAGTCCTATTTTGGGGTGCCAACCATACGTGGGCAACAAGAAAATTCTGGGGGGGCAAGATTTTTCAAAGGTCAAGAAATAGCCTTTAAAGTGGTGGTATGGCGAAAAACACCATTTTTCGACGTTTCTCATTGAGCACTATCTATTGGCATCAAAAATTGCGAAAAAACGAGAAAAATTTTTAAAAATTGAATTCTGGGGGGTATTTCTATTTTTGGAGGGTATTTTGGTCTCTCAGGGAGGGGTGCATTCCCCCAAACCCTCCCCCACGCCCAGAGTGTGGTGCCCACGCCAATTTTGGGGGGACTAAGCCCAAAACGGCCAAAAATAGCACAGAATAATGTTTAAAAAGTCATATTTTCCGATTTTTCTGAATTTTGAGAGGTGTCCGGCCCCCTCATTCCCCCAGAGATACGTGCCTGGTTGGGATACCTCCCTCCCTTAAGAAAATCCTAGATCCGCCACTGTGCGTTAGCATATTACAAGTGTCTATGGAGACGTTCTTTTAGGGTCGTTGCTGCTCACACCAACAGGCATCAGACACAGTTGCAACTTAGTGCACTGCTGTTTGTTTGCTTATTCCTTTGTACCATCATTCCTGATTTGAACCTATCCTGGAACAAAGAAACTAATAAATAAATGTGCAAGCATGCGGACATGAGGGAAAAATTGATAGGATATGGTGGTTTGGTAGGTACAACACAATGTTATGTTAACGGACCCGGACCCGGACCCGCCGGGTCCGACTTTTGGACCCGGACCCGAGGTTGATAGAAATTTTGGACCCGGACCCGGACCCGAACCCGACTTTCCTAAAATGTTGGACCCGGACCCGGACCCGAATTTTCGAAAAAAGTGGACCCGGCACAACCTAATGGCCAACCAACCAATCAACCAGCTATCCCAACTAACCAATAAGCCAACCAACCAGTCAACCAACTAAATCCAATCAACGAACCAGCCAACCAACTTTTGGCTAATTAACTAAGCAACCAACTAGCCAGCCAACGAATCAACCAATCAACCAAGTATCTGGCTATCCATCAATCAACCGGCCAACCAACTAACTGACTAGCCAACTAACCAATCCACAACCAACCAACCATCCATCCAACTAACCGGCCAACTAAGCAACCAACCAAATAATCGGCCAACTAACCAACCAATTTAAGCCAACCAGCCAAACAACTAGCCAAGCAACCAACCAATTAACCAACTGGCTAAAAGCAACCAATCAACCGGCCTATCAACCATACAACTAGTCAACCGAATATACAATCAATCAATCAATTAATCAATCAATCAATCAATCAATTAACCAACCAGCTAATTAACAACCAACCAACCAACCAACCAAGCAATTAACCAACAAACCAACTAACCAATTGGTTGGCCAACCTACTAATAAGCTAGCTAACCAACCAACGAGCCAAACGAATGATCAACCAACGGACCAAACGAATGATCAACCAACGAACCAAACAATTGATCAAGTAACAAAACCAATGAACTAGGTATCTGGCCAACCAACTCATCAACCAATCAGGCACGTAGCTGGCCTTCCTATTTTTGGGGGACCAACACCAATTTTGGGGAGACCAAGCCCAAAAAAGACCAAAAATAGCACAACATAACAATTAAAAAGTCAATGTTTTTCCAATTTTTCTGAATAATTTAATAATAACTGTTAATGACAATAATTTACTTTTTTGGCGGCCTGCAGAGAGAAGCCATATTTCTGATCAAGAAAAAGGCTTTAAAACAATTTCAAGAGTAAAAACAGCTATTTAAGAATGCTTTTATTCTATTTTCAAGCATAACTTTTAAAATTGTTGACTCTATGCGCCAAATGCTGAAAATTAGGAAATCGAGCAGTAATTCAAGCTTAACCTTCTCCCACCTGAATTTCACAAATCTTCCGTTAATTTGCACCAGATTTCACTAGAGTCAAAGGAATTTAATATTTTTTCATACAAAATTGTCAAAAACTTTAAAATATCTGAAAAAAGGTTGCGCCAAAAGAAATTTCAAAAATATGGTGACGTACCTATGTAATAAAACAAAAAACGCCATTTTGTAGGCAAAGGGCATATCTTTGCACCTATTTTCGATTGTTTTTCAGAAGGTTTTGATACCGCCCCTTTACGAGAATGCTTGATCTGCCACTGGTTGCATAATCGAATGTAAGGTAATACAAATGATTTTGAAAGAGTAAAAGCACATATTTTTCCCAAATCACTTAACTGCGATACACGTTAATATCACAAGCGATAGAACTGAGCCAAGAACGCAAAACACTTTAGAAAATGTGTTATCATGTAAAATCGCTTCTCAGTGCATTATGTACATTTTCAAAATTCTGGAACCCCTCCTGAAATAAAATCCTGGATATGGATCGGATAGTTATGTACCAGACAACATGGTTTTCTTGCATGCACTTACATAGATATGACAAATTGAGGCTCACCCAAGATTAATGATGAAATTTTATGCAATTTACAAAGACATTTTTTGGCAAAACGCATAGCTTTATATTCGACAAAAACTGGCACATAGCGCGGATTACTGTGTTCTTTCTCTTCATAAACCTTAGGCGTTGGGTTTCTGCAATTATCAATTAGCTGAAAAATTCTAGTACTTTTTTATGTTACAGTTTACACCGTTTATTCATTAGAAGAATAAATTCGACCTGAACTCATGATAAATATATAAATTCCACAATTTTTGTTTTACTAGTTCATAACACATTGACTTTGTGTCAGGAGCGGTAAAAATAATTACACTTTTTGAATTTATTGATTGTTTGTCAATAGAAAGGCCGTAAAATCTACTTGAAAACCGTTAAAATATCCAGATTTTTCATTTCAATTTTTTTGTACGAGTATTTTCATATTGAAAGACCTATAAATTGAATAACTTTGGAGACATTTCTTGCATTTGTTCAATGGGACATGCATAGCATAAGAATTCTGGCGGGGGAGGGGTAAAATTACAAAGTGTCTTTTTTGGGTCCAAAGATATAAATAGGTAGGATTCCTGACGATGCCCTATCTTTCTAGAGCATAAATACGAAAAAAATTCGAAAATAAATCAAAGAATGCGCAACAAATTGAACAAAATATAGTCAAAACATGAGGAAAATGGCGTAAAGCGCAGAGAATTTGGCACGTTTGAGCGAATAGATAGCTAAAAATGCTTTAAAATGCATCTTTTCTACAAATTTTAGAAAATTTTTAAGAACTTTGAAAAAGGCACCAATTCTGTGGGTGGGAGATGTGGTTAAAAAATGTTTGTGTGTGGTGAAAATTTTCTGGGGGGTTAACCCAAAGCCCATAGGTGAACAAAGTCAGGGTCGGCAGGGAGGGTGAAATCCCAAGAATCGAAAACAGTAAATTTATTGTTCACAATTTTTTTCCAGTTTTAACGATTAAAATAGTCAAAATAGCCTAGCAGTGTTTTTTTGTACAAGGTCCGTTTGTACATGTACAAAGATGGTCACCAAAAGTCTTTGTACATTTTGCACATGCAAATTTTTGTGTACTATAATATAGTACAGTAGCGATTTTAGTGTGGTAAAACAGGGTTTTCGATCTTAGGTAGTGTATTTTAGCTAATTTCTGGGTTTATGACGCTAAAAATTACTAAAAATTATCTGAAAACGGCGCGAAGCGCCGAAAAATATTGACATTTTTCCATTCTAAATGCAAATTCTGCCATTTTAAAGATATATTGGACAAATAATTTATCAGTTCGGCGCGAAGCGCCGAAAATTTTGGGAATTTTACACCTTTTTACAGTTTTTGTCTTCCTAAAAATCTTTGTACATTTTGTACACACAAAATTTTTGGGTACTATAATATGGTACAGCAGCGATTTTAGTATCGTAAAAACAGAGTTCTTCGACTTTTCGTAGTGTGTTTTAGCTAATTTCTGGGTCTCTAAGGGCAAAAATCACTAAGAATCGTCTTAAAACGGCGCAAAGCGCCGAAAAATTTGAATTTTTACTTTTGAAATGCAATTTCTGCCATTATAAAGATAAATAGAACACACAATTACTCATTTCGGCGCGAAACGCCGAAATTTTTTCGAATTATAGACCTTTTTTGCAATTTTTGTCTTCCCAAAAATCTTTGTACATGTACAAAGACGGTCCCGAAAAGTCTTTGTACATCGGGAAAAATCTTTGCCGAATACAAAAAAAAAAACCGTGCCTATAAGACGTTTTTTCATGATAATATCGGATTTTAAAAGCATTTTTAGTCCATTTTGACTGCATTATATCACTTTTAACACTTCAAAATGCAAAAATTTATTAATTTTGGGCGCTTTTTGAGTAAAACGTACTTAAAAGTACTAATCTGGTGCAAAGCGCCAGAAAAATTTTAACGTTTTTACTACTTTTGACCTCAAAACTGATACAAAAAAACGTTCCATCAGCACAAAATCGCCGGACAGTATCTGTCGGGCTGACCCTTCAGGAAGGTAATACCCCCTCACCCTCCTATGGGCATGTAAGGTGAACCCCTGATATCATGTAGGAAAGGGACCGTGTATAAAAACACAGGACAATGATATGTCAATCGGCACTGGTGTCAGATCATAAAACCCTGACTGAAGTCAAACATTGAATGCACATTTAGTGAACACCTTAGAGGGAAGTTTATTGAAATTGGCATCGAAATTGATGGAGTTGGTAGAATGAAAACGTATTAGGGACATTTTCTCATCCTCCAATAAAGTAGTAAAGTTTGTAAAGTTTATTGCAACAGCAAAAATACGCCATCAGAAACTTTACCGAAGAGAAAAATGTGCAGTCATGGAAAATGTAGAATACAGAATAAAAGACATTAAAGCAATAATGCGAATACAGCTAGTACCAAGAAGAAACGTTGCTGTGCAAGGTCATAAAGGCAGTGCTCTTACTTATGACTGAGGTTTATTCTCATAGTTCATTTTTAGATTTTATAATTTTAGCCTAAACACATTACTACTGGAAGCGTTTACCACAGATTCAGGGAGCATATTCCAAACATTTATTATTCTGTGACTGAAAAAATATTTATTCAGGTTAGATTTTAGAGCAGTGACTTTTAATTTTAATGTGTTGATGGATCTAGTGTTGTTGTCTGATAATGTGAAGAAGTCATTTAGATTAACATCAACTGCTGAATGAAACATTTTGTATACCATAGTTAAATCGTACAAAAACCTTCTATTTTCCAGATATTCTAGATTCAATACCTGAAGTCGATCTTGATAAGACATGATGTTTGGATAACGGCACTCAAAGACACGTTTAGTAAAGTATCTTTAAACCTTTTCGATGTTACGAATATTTTGCTTTGTATGTGGTGACCAAACAGAGGTTGAATATTCTAAAAGAGGCCGTACATAAGTTTTATAGGCCATTGTGAGAAGTGTCAAGTCCTTACTTTTGAAACGGCGGAAAATTAGTAACATGCGATGAAAGGCCTGCTTTACAAGTTTGCTTATGTGAGCAGTAAAATTTAGTTTTTCATCAATTAATATGCCTAAATCTTTTACAGGGGATTTTGAGGTCTAATCGTTTTAGCATAATGATTTCCCTGATATAAATAAATAAAAATCTTTGTCTCTTCTTCAAACTGTACTTCTTTGAGCGCTTTTTGCTTATCATGAAAGCCAACATACTATTGAACAAGGCGCTACTGAAAGAATAACAGAGATAAGGGTCGAGTTCATTTGATATCTTATTTAGGCATTTCCAAATTATTTGAAGATAATTCTTTCCTTTAAATCAATATATAAATCTCGGGGAAAGAACAAACCAACCTTTGAGCAGCCGAGGGATTAACGAGTTCGATAAAGTTATCTAGAAGCATCCATGATTCAAATGAGTCACATGATGAAATAAAAAATTTTGATAAAAAATATCAGAAGCCCTCCCTTTTTTGATTCTTTGATCGACATATTAAACTTTCTCCAATATTTGTTCGAGAAGCAAAAACATCCTTGGGAAACAAGCAGAATTTTTTAATTTAGTGTTAATGATTTAGACATGAATGGTGCCAGCTTTCAGGGGATAAATATCTAAATAATAGCAGAATGTTATCTTCTCATTATCAAGCCTAAGAGCCTTGAAAATTACATCAAAGATGATAGAAATTTCATAATTTTTCATTAATGGCGGCGGTTTTACTAATTAATTCCATACATCTGTTTCGAGAAATTCCCAGAATTGAGCTGAAATGGGAAATCGCCATTATTTCTGCTTGATTAAATAATTTTATTTCCTGTTTCGCATGGAAGATGATTAAGGCTGCAAATTTCATGGCGAGATCGGTAATGAGTATTAGCATTCCTTTTATACCTGTAATCTTCGAAAAGAATTCACATTGAGCTTAAAAGGAAAGAAATTCAGGATTCTTTAGCGCTTTGTACTAGACGTAATGCTTAAGAATGCTTTAAAAAATTAGACAAAATTTTTATGCGCAATCTAGCAGATATAATAAATTTCTACATTTTTTATTCTCAAAAAAGCTGCAAAATTGGACATAAAGGATAAGGATAAAAATTTTCCGTAGGTAATAAGGTAAATACCAGACCTAATGGAACATTTTCCATTTTCCGCATTTTAACAATTTTTACATTTTCGGATTTAATACATTTTACATTTTCCATTTCCGAGTTTTACCTTTTCCAAAAAAAACGATGGTCGACAACCTAGGTTTTCTAGAATTCTCCACATGCTCGTTTGAGGTAATTCGTCTTACAGTATATAACGATTTAGTAGGCTGACAAATGTAAATGTGTGCTCAAACGCACTTGCATTTAGAATCTAACAGGTCAATCTCTAAATGCAAGCAACGAGACTGTTCCATAATTAAACGGCTTAATTTCACTTTACAGCCAATTACTGTAGTGGAACATTTTACGGATTAGGTTGTTGCAGCTGTTAATAATGCGCTACACGTTTTGCAATAGCATCTGAAATGTCAATAAGAAGTTTAAAGCAACTAGCCCCTAAATAAGCTTAGTTAAAAATACATTTGCCTAAAAGCTAATAATAAGTTGGTACCTGCCATTAAAAAATATGTTTACTTATTACGATGCCGCTAAAGTATTTGAGTAACCCACATTTTAAACCGTACGCATGAGTCACAATTCTTAAGTCAGTGTGTGTAATGGAGGTCGTTACACGTACACTCGTTAGCCGAATCGATTGCTGTTTACTGATTCGTTCGGTACAGTATTTACGAACTTTTTATGTGGCGATATTGAATCGCCAAGCTACTCAAGTTGACGTCATCGCCTTGAGCCCCCATCGTATGTTTGGAACCCCATAAGCAATCATGCATCCATCTGTGGGATGAGTTAGCTAATGTTATACCTGCAGACTCGCAATTCTTCCCATATTCTCTTATCTTTAAATCATGGGCGAACTCTATCGGCCTTATGACAAGTCTGCGTTGAGATCAGTGTGTCAATATTTGTCTAAGCTATGTAAATAATATATGTCATATGACAGTGTATACAAGGTATCGTATTTCATGTTTACTTTTCTTCTGTATGATATCATCATTTCGTTTGGCTATCGAGTCATCTCGATTTAGTCTGTTGGTTTTTCTTGTCCGACATTAGGTCGTGATTTTCGTTTTAGCTCGTAGCCATACCCTGTTTGTGAGGCTCGTTCTGTGTAATATTGTAGCCAAACGCTACTGTTTTCAGGATTGAATTGTACATGTATCTTTTTGATTGTATTATTTTTTGCTTGAACTTTTCCATTATTTATAGATTTTCTTCATCCCAGGAAAAGTCGCCTTCAGATGCCACTGCGCTCTTCCGTTTCTTTTTAGCTATACTCTCATGTGGGGCGTTTGAACGCTGAAGAGCCCTAGCCAACTCTTCTGCATCAATTGCAGCGGGTACGGTTTTACGATCAGGCGTGAAGTCGTGAACCAAATCAACAATATTTGATCCATTTATTTTCTGACCATCAATCACAATCTCACCTGATGGTTCAATGTCTATACTAGGATCGTCATTAATATGCTGTAATAGCAGTTTTGAATTTGGCTGTAAGGTTTTTGGGATACCAGCTACAATTTCTTTGCTTCCAATTGATTTCTGTGGGCCTAGTGTAACTACGACAGTTACACAGTACGAATGCTATCCGAACATTTTATTATTAGCATAGCGAAAGCCGGTCGATTACAGCGTTATATTATATTGGATTTTCATAGCTATTCGAGTAGACACCCTAGTGATGCGCTAGCTCGAGGTTATGCCTTCAGTTCTCATTTAATCCCCATTTTTCAATTCAAAACCCTATTAGGTACTTGTCCGGTAAAACAGAGTTATGCATATGTTAACATCAGTAAGTTAATTGTTTGAATTACCGCTGTAAATACCTTGATCTTATGACTTGGTAAAAAGTTACTTCATTCGTTGTTTAATTTGTTTAGGATGATGAGTAGACATCATCTACTGTAACTATTCGTAGGTAGAGAGAGGCCATTCGGGTTTTTTGGTGGTTGTGTGCGTTACCAAGTTGGAGCGCTTTTTTTATTTGTTTTGAGCCGGCTTGTAGCTGCGCCTTTGTTTTATTCGCGTTAGTAAATTTGGAGAAAATACCTCCCAGTGATAAGATATATTGAGAGAAGGTCGGGCTGCCACGACGATAAAATTATTATTTTATTTTGACCTAACTTGGAAGGTAAACAATTTCGCGTCTTATCTTTAACTTATCTTTGAAAATTTCCTTATCTTTTTCTTAACCCAAAAATAGCTAAAATTCTATTTAATCTTTTATCGATGACTGCCCAGTTGAGAGCTCGCTGTTGTTCGAATCAATGTTTAGAGTGCTACATGTATTAGGAACCAAAAACTTTTCTGGAACTGAACTTGAAGTGGTGAATAAGTTAAATCATCAACTTGAGACTGGGTTGAGATAGGCCAACTGGCCTTGCGAGCATTCTGGGATTAGGTGGGTACCTAAAGCTAGGATCTAGGACATAACTGCTGAGACCCCTGACAGAAAGCGGTCAGCACATTAGGACTGAGGGAGTCGAAGCCATAGGTCAATAAGGGCCGTTGGGTTTAGAGTTGCATACGCACTTAAAGAACCTGGCCAGCGATGAGAGCAGCATTGGTACCTAAGTAAGTCCTGAAGGTAATACAATAGGTCGGGCCCGTGTTGAATCAGTAGACACGGACTAGCCCTGTATTTACACTAGAATAGCTTGCTCATACGGTTTCTCATGCTGTTCCTGCAATCTGCCAAACTTGCTCAAAATTTGGTTATACTATATCATTTTCAAGCCTGATGATGAATGCTTGTCACTTAAAATCTTGTACTTCTCCCGATCCAGGGCGTTTAAAACATCCAAAGGTTTCCTTAGTTCAGCAATATCTGCTGGCACTAGAACTATTTTTTCTGTATGCTTCATTTCTTGCCAATAACCGCTTCTGCTAGTAAACTACCTACAACTGATAGAATAGGTGTCAATGAAAGAGGTAAAAAACCACCGTTCTGAATAATTAAATCTTTTTTGCGTTCAGTACTTGCACTCTTATTCTTTGCCAAGTATCTTATATGTTTTGAAATAATGAGCTTGTTAAGCGAGAGTTGTAAACCAAGAGAAAAACTTAAAGTTTAAACATACCATTAAATTATGAAGAGAATTATAATAGATTTTAAACTAGAAGAAAATGAAAAAGGTGGGATTTCAGTAAATTAAAACAAATTTAGAGGATATGATGACACATTATTGTTGAGAATAGGACGATCACGTGCTATGTATAACGACTCCTTGATTAAAAGATCAAAAGAGTTGGATGCTCGACTAATAACCTTGAAGCAATCTGATGTAATTGAATGATTGCTATTTGAGACATGTTTGTGAATAGCAGATAAGCTATCACCCTGAATTGGCTTTCCTGTAGCAAATGAGATGCCAGTATGTTCTGCAATTCTACTCCCAAAATGTCGGCGAGTTTCGCCAATGTAACTAGCCATACAGCTAGAACACGTATACTTATATACTAAATTTGAGAGTAGCTTAGCAGGTACAGCATCCTTGTTCTTGAAAAACCGGCTTATACACATGACAGGTTTGTAAACAAACCTTACTCTAATCTGAGGGTAAAATGCAGATATAAGCTTTAGAATTCTGCTGCGTACATTGTAGCCATGCACACCAGTATAAGGCAAAATAAGAGAATAGCATAATTTATCACAACCGACTTTTATTTCATCACTCTTATTATACACCTTTGTCATAAAGTCTGATATGACCTTATCAATCAAGCCAAGGGGATACTCATTTTGCAGTAGAGTCTGCTTCAGCTTGTCAATATCAGAGACAAAAGTCTGATATGAGTTACAAATCATGTAAATGCGACTCACAAGTGTCCTTATTAAACCAACTTTATAGGCAAAAGGAATGAAGCTAGACAATTTGGTATAAAGGCCAGAAAATGTAGGTTTCTGATATGATGATGTCACAATATCATCGGACTTCCTTTCAACAAGAACATCAAGGAAATTTAATTTCTTGTCACATTCAGTTTCAAATGTGAACTTCATATTAGGATGTTGCTGATTCATGTAATCACAGAACTTAGTAGGCTGATTTCTGTCAGAAAACACTACAAATGTGTCATCAACATAACGTACATAAAACTTGGGTCTGATCTTTATATTGCAGTCTCTGAGCCACTTTGTTTCATGATAGCTCAAGAAAATGTTGGCAAGAACTGGGCCAAGCGGATTACCCATAGCAACACCATCTATCTGTTGATAGATTTTACCATTACACGTAAAGTAACACTCTTTAACTGCAAGTTCTAGAAGCAGTTTGAATTGATGACAATTCATGTTATTTACTAACATGACATTTTGATCATCAAATAGTTTCCTAATACATATATCAATAGTCTCATTGAGTGGAATATTAGTGAACAAGCTTTGAACATCAAGACTAGCCATAAAATGATGGCTTTTGAATGTAAAAGCCTTAAGTCTTGTCAGGAAACTACCAGTGTCACATAAAGTGTATTCATTTGTACTTATGTCTTGCAGGATCGGCACAAAATACTTAGCCAACTTATAAGTTGGAGTGTTGATGGCTGACAAGATCGGTCTTAGAGGTACATCTCTCTTATGGGTCTTAGGTAAGCCATATAGTCTGCCATAACTGCATCCTACAGGATTTATACTTTTATACACATCAGCAGATAGTCCATTTTGCTTATGAACCTTCAGTATACGGGCTGATATGCGTTTCTGAACTGAGCGTATAAACTGACAAGGATTACAGTCAATGACTTTGAACTTTGAGATATCATTCAAGACATCATTCAACTTCCTGATGTAGTCATCTTTGTTCAAAATTACAACTTGGTTACCCTTATCTGCTTTTAGGACAATGATATTCTTGTCTTTTGACAGATTACTGAGGATTTCATAGTCACGCTTTGATAGATTATCACAATGCTTCTTATCATAATTAAAGTATGAGCTAAGAGCAATGTCATGCAATTGATTCTTGATCATTTGCATTTTTACATTATCACACTTAAAGGCAGTTTGTTTATTGAGGAAACCCATCAGTTTCTCAAAAGGCAGCAAATAATCACCATATTCGATCTTCCTAGGTGTAATAGAGTACTTCATACCATAAGACAAGACAAGCTTCTCATGAGCTGTCAAAACTCGGTTACTTAAATTAACCACAACCTTGTCAGGATCGATACTATTAACACTTTTATGCATAAGCAAGTTTTTTACCTTCTTGCTATGCAACTGTCTAACATGGTTGAGAGATTTAGACACATTGCGTCTAATGTATGTTAATGATACCTGAGAATCCAGCCAGGATAATCTTGAATCAAACAAGGTTATCTGTGCCTTCAAATCTCTTAGGACTCTTTCTACCTCTTTGATTTTACCTTTCAATTCCTCATTTAGCAAAAGCCTCTGGCATGTTATGTAACACTTAGAACGCTTAAGCATTCTATTAGAAACCTTGAAAGCCAGAAATTTAGGAAGTAAATCATTATCAATGCATTCCTTAAGAAATGCAACATCCAACTGAAGCTTATCATAGCGAAGTTGAAGCTTCTCAACTTTTCTCAATAGCAACACAACTCCATGATCATACTTATTCTTCAAATATGTGAATATATTTAGCTTTAAACGAATCTTGAAAAGAAAAGCAAGAATAAAGAAAAACTTTTTAAGTCTAAAACTCACCAGGCCCTCCAACCCGCCCTTACCTCCTCCCATCCTAGATGTTGTAGCAGTAATAGAAGTTATCTGACTAGCTGAAGTTGTTTGATTGACAGGCGATTTTCTCCCATTATGCCTCACTTGACCAAAAATATTCGGAAAATTGACTTCAGTAGCAGAGGGGGAAGCAATCTGACCAACCAAGGCTACTGGAGTAGGGTGTGATTCGCTCCCATTGTTCCTCCATTGTTTATCGACTCTACCACATTGAGCTGACGTTTCGACCAAATCTTTGGCCATCTTCAGAGCATAACTGTAGAAGCGACTGTGCACTAGGTAATAGTTTTGAAAAATGAGCTTGTTAAGCGAGAGTTGTAAACCAAGAGAAAAAACTTAAAGTTTAAACATACCATTAAATTATGAAGAGAATTATAAAAGATTTTAAACTAGAAGAAAATGAAAAAGGTGGGATTTCAGTAAATTAAAACAAATTTAGAGGATATGATGAAACATTATTGTTGAGAATAGGACGATCACGTGCTATGTATAACGACTCCTTGATTAAAAGATCAAAAGAGTTGGATGCTCGACTAATAACCTTGAAGCAATCTGATGTAATTGAATGATTGCTATTTGAGACATGTTTGTGAATAGCAGATAAGCTATCACCCTGAATTGGCTTTCCTGTAGCAAATGAGATGCCAGTATGTTCTGCAATTCTACTCCCAAAATGTCGGCGAGTTTCGCCAATGTAACTAGCCATACAGCTAGAACACGTATACTTATATACTAAATTTGAGAGTAGCTTAGCAGGTACAGCATCCTTGTTCTTGAAAAACCGGCTTATACACATGACAGGTTTGTAAACAAACCTTACTCTAATCTGAGGGTAAAATGCAGATATAAGCTTTAGAATTCTGCTGCGTACATTGTAGCCATGCACACCAGTATAAGGCAAAACAAGAGAATAGCATAATTTATCACAACCGACTTTTATTTCATCACTCTTATTATACACCTTTGTCATAAAGTCTGATATGACCTTATCAATCAAGCCAAGGGGATACTCATTTTGCAGTAGAGTCTGCTTCAGCTTGTCAATATCAGAGACAAAAGTCTGATATGAGTTACAAATCATGTAAATGCGACTCACAAGTGTCCTTATTAAACCAACTTTATAGGCAAAAGGAATGAAGCTAGACAATTTGGTATAAAGGCCAGAAAATGTAGGTTTCTGATATGATGATGTCACAATATCATCGGACTTCCTTTCAACAAGAACATCAAGGAAATTTAATTTCTTGTCACATTCAGTTTCAAATGTGAACTTCATATTAGGATGTTGCTGATTCATGTAATCACAGAACTTAGTAGGCTGATTTCTGTCAGAAAACACTACAAATGTGTCATCAACATAACGTACATAAAACTTGGGTCTGATCTTTATATTGCAGTCTCTGAGCCACTTTGTTTCATGATAGCTCAAGAAAATGTTGGCAAGAACTGGGCCAAGCGGATTACCCATAGCAACACCATCTATCTGTTGATAGATTTTACCATTACACGTAAAGTAACACTCTTTAACTGCAAGTTCTAGAAGCAGTTTGAATTGATGACAATTCATGTTATTTACTAACATGACATTTTGATCATCAAATAGTTTCCTAATACATATATCAATAGTCTCATTGAGTGGAATATTAGTGAACAAGCTTTGAACATCAAGACTAGCCATAAAATGATGGCTTTTGAATGTAAAAGCCTTAAGTCTTGTCAGGAAACTACCAGTGTCACATAAAGTGTATTCATTTGTACTTATGTCTTGCAGGATCGGCACAAAATACTTAGCCAACTTATAAGTTGGAGTGTTGATGGCTGACAAGATCGGTCTTAGAGGTACATCTCTCTTATGGGTCTTAGGTAAGCCATATAGTCTGCCATAACTGCATCCTACAGGATTTATACTTTTATACACATCAGCAGATAGTCCATTTTGCTTATGAACCTTCAGTATACGGGCTGATATGCGTTTCTGAACTGAGCGTATAAACTGACAAGGATTACAGTCAATGACTTTGAACTTTGAGATATCATTCAAGACATCATTCAACTTCCTGATGTAGTCATCTTTGTTCAAAATTACAACTTGGTTACCCTTATCTGCTTTTAGGACAATGATATTCTTGTCTTTTGACAGATTACTGAGGATTTCATAGTCACGCTTTGATAGATTATCACAATGCTTCTTATCATAATTAAAGTATGAGCTAAGAGCAATGTCATGCAATTGATTCTTGATCATTTGCATTTTTACATTATCACACTTAAAGGCAGTTTGTTTATTGAGGAAACCCATCAGTTTCTCAAAAGGCAGCAAATAATCACCATATTCGATCTTCCTAGGTGTAATAGAGTACTTCATACCATAAGACAAGACAAGCTTCTCATGAGCTGTCAAAACTCGGTTACTTAAATTAACCACAACCTTGTCAGGATCGATACTATTAACACTTTTATGCATAAGCAAGTTTTTTACCTTCTTGCTATGCAACTGTCTAACATGGTTGAGAGATTTAGACACATTGCGTCTAATGTATGTTAATGATACCTGAGAATCCAGCCAGGATAATCTTGAATCAAACAAGGTTATCTGTGCCTTCAAATCTCTTAGGACTCTTTCTACCTCTTTGATTTTACCTTTCAATTCCTCATTTAGCAAAAGCCTCTGGCATGTTATGTAACACTTAGAACGCTTAAGCATTCTATTAGAAACCTTGAAAGCCAGAAATTTAGGAAGTAAATCATTATCAATGCATTCCTTAAGAAATGCAACATCCAACTGAAGCTTATCATAGCGAAGTTGAAGCTTCTCAACTTTTCTCAATAGCAACACAACTCCATGATCATACTTATTCTTCAAATATGTGAATATATTTAGCTTTAAACGAATCTTGAAAAGAAAAGCAAGAATAAAGAAAAACTTTTTAAGTCTAAAACTCACCAGGCCCTCCAACCCGCCCTTACCTCCTCCCATCCTAGATGTTGTAGCAGTAATAGAAGTTATCTGACTAGCTGAAGTTGTTTGATTGACAGGCGATTTTCTCCCATTATGCCTCACTTGACCAAAAATATTCGGAAAATTGACTTCAGTAGCAGAGGGGGAAGCAATCTGACCAACCAAGGCTACTGGAGTAGGGTGTGATTCGCTCCCATTGTTCCTCCATTGTTTATCGACTCTACCACATTGAGCTGACGTTTTGACCAAATCTTTGGCCATCTTCAGAGCATAACTGTAGAAGCGACTGTGCACTAGGTAATAGTTTTGAAAAATGAGCTTGTTAAGCGAGAGTTGTAAACCAAGAGAAAAACTTAAAGTTTAAACATACCATTAAATTATGAAGAGAATTATAAAAGATTTTAAACTAGAAGAAAATGAAAAAGGTGGAATTTCAGTAAATTAAAATATATGGTCTTGATGTTCAAAGCTTGTTCACTAATATTCCACTCAATGAGACTATTGATATATGTATTAGGAAACTATTTGATGATCAAAATGTCATGTTATTAAATAACATGAATTGTCATCAATTCAAACTGCTTCTAGAACTTGCAGTTAAAGAGTGTTACTTTACGTGTAATGGTAAAATCTATCAACAGATACATGGTGTTGCTATGGGTAATCCGCTTGGCCCAGTTCTTGCCAACATTTTCTTGAGCTATCATGAAACAAAGTGGCTCAGAGACTGCAATATAAAGATCAGACCCAAGTTTTATGTACGTTATGTTGATGACACATTTGTAGTGTTTTCTGACAGAAATCAGCCTACTAAGTTCTGTGATTACATGAATCAGCAGTATCCTAATATGAAGTTCACATTTGAAATTGAATGTGACAAGAAATTAAATTTCCTTGATGTTCTTGTTGAAAGGAAGTCCGATGATATTATGACATCATCATATCAGAAACCTACATTTTCTGGCCTTTATACCAAATTGTCTAGCTTCATTCCTTTTGCCTATAAAGTTGGTTTAATAAGGACACTTGTGAGTCGCATTTACATGATTTGTAACTCATATCAGACTTTTGTCTCTGATATTGACAAGCTGAAGCAGACTCTACTGCAAAATGAATATCCCCTTTGCTTGATTGATAAGGTCATATCAGACTTTATGACGAAGGTGTATAATAAGAGTGATGAAATAAAAGTCGGTTGTGATAAATTTTGCTATTCTCTTGTTTTGCCTTATACTGGTGTGCATGGCTACAATGTACGCAGCAGAATTCTAAAGCTTATATCTGCATTTTACCCTCAGATTAGAGTAAGGTTTGTTTACAAACCTGTCATGTGTATAAGCCGGTTTTTCAAGAACAAGGATGCTGTACCTGCTAAGCTACTCTCAAATTTAGTATATAAGTATACGTGTTCTAGCTGTATGGCTAGTTACATTGGCGAAACTCCCTGACATTTTGGGAATAGAATTGCAGAACATACTGGCATCTCATTTGCTACAGGAAAGCCAATTCAGGGTGATAGCTTATCTGCTATTCAAAAAAATGTCTCAAATAGCAATCATTCAATTACATCAGATTGCTTCAAGGTTATTAGTCGAGCATCCAACTCTTTTGCTCTTTTAATCAAGGAGTCGTTATACATAGCACATGATCGTCCTATTCTCAACAATAATGTTTCATCATATCCTCTAAATTTGTTTTAATTTACTGAAGTCCCACCTTTTTCATTTTCTTCTAGTTTAAAATCTTTCATAATTCTCTTCATAATTTAATGGTATGTTTAAACTTTAAGTTTTTCTCTTGGTTTACAACTCTCGCTTAACAAGCTCATTTTTCAAAACTATTATCTTATATGTGCTTTATATGGCTTCAGTCTGTGAATATCTTTATCAGTGAAAGGAATGTTGCCATTTAGAGAATTGTTTGCACAATCGCAAATACATAGGATTTGGTCTTTACTAGCATTATTTATAAGCACATCGCGTTGGGGTTTTCTTGCAATACTTAACAAATGTATGCAACTAATGTTTCGTTTTAGTCTTTGAAGAGCCATTTTTGTAATTTTCAATTAGATCATTATGCATATTTATAGTTTTTTGCACATAAAATGTAGGATGTTTGCTTAAAACACTCATTTTCAATCTGTGTAAATCATCTGCATTTTGTGTCAGATCAATAAACAAGTACCCGTGTGGTCTGGAGGTGGCATCAAGATTTGCTTCAAGAAAATATTTAGTAATACTAGGGTTTAAATGACGCGATAAAATATGGGATTACAGTTGATCTGCTGGGTTTTTGAATAAAACAATATAATCAGAATTGATGCGCGAGGTACGAAGGCCATCATAAAATAGATTTTGCACAACTTGTATAACGCTAATGTTCCAATGATGACAACCACAAGTGAATAATTGTAGAATTTAACGATTTCCTCTACTTTCATGCATTAGATCATCAAGAACTATCAGCTGGGCTACACAACTTTTTTCTTCGAGGATGCTAAAATCTGGCAAGTTTTTTTTAAAAATTGCATTTTCCATTTTATAGTACAGAGGCTGTTCTTCACTATAAAACCAGTTGATTTTATCAATTTTTGTATTAATTATTCTTTCTCTATTTTCAATAAGTTGCTTAACAAATGTCATTTTTCCTGATTTTGTTGGACCAGAAACAGGGCATGTAAAGATGTGTTCCATTTCTAGAATGGTTTTCAACACAATTTCAGCATCAGTATTTATAAACTTTTGAAAGTCTGCACACTTTTTCCGAAACTCTGCACACTATTTCCGAAACTGTGCACACTTTTTGTCAGGTAGAAATGCTACACGCTACTACAGTAAACCAAGACACTTGATACGCATGTTAGAACAACAGGAATTTAACGCATATATTTAAGGGACATAACAATTGAAAGGAACCGGTCCAAGATTAGTAGGTAAAACTGCTAAGTGAGGAGTCAGCGCTGATAAAGGCTATTGGGTTCGCCCAATAGCACCGGTTTTATTAATGCATGTGCGCGCGATTATATACACAGCTGCACATTCCGCAAGACAGCTCAGTCCAAGTGGTGACTATAAACGAACATATGGTCAGCCCGTTAGATGGTCCAAGTATATTGACCTAAGGATTATTGATTGAAGTCGACTGACGTGCACAGAGACACACAGAGTATAATATTGACTGAGAAATTATATTAATGTGATTATGAGGCTCGACAGACATACAATACATGGAGTGACCCAAGTGAATATATTAATGATTATTATATATTGACTGCTACCGGGCGTGACATATTTGGTGGCAGCGGTGGGATAGTCACGTATCTTGTGTGAGTCTGTAGCAGCTATTATTGATTAGTACCGGTTCCACCATTGGTGGGGTAGAGGTGCTCTTAGCAGACATTTCTGCGAATAATCAAAGCCTGAAAAGTCTGAAACCCCTTCTTTGATAATCAAAGCCTGAAAAGAATGATACCTCCTAAAATGACTTGACGGATCAACCTTGCCACCCTTCTGAGCGACGAAAGTCTTGTAAGAGACGCCGCATACTTTGGTTCACTTGTGATCACTTGAAAAGAAGCATTTATTTATACCTGCAAATAGGCGTTTACATTAAATACCATACAGCACCTGAAGGAGCTTTTTCTATACCAAGAATTATTTTTGTAATTGGCTTTTGAGACATTAATTGAAAAGGAGCATTTTTTAGAATTCCTATTTATACCTGCAAAATAGCTGCGAGAGTATTTATATTAAACTATTTACACTACATATGATACAGCAACAATTTTTGTGATTGACTTTTAAGACATCTGTTGAAATAAAACATTTTATGGAAATTTTATTTATACCTGCAAACCCGCTATGAGAGTACTTACATTAAACTATTTACATTAAATACCACACAGCACTTGAAGTAGCTTTTTCTATACCAAGAAATAAATTTTGAAATTGACTTTTAGGACAATGTTGGTTGAAGCAGATGTACACCCCCAAAAACAGTGATACCTGGGTAATTTGAGGTCGCTGATCGCGAAAATTATTATTTTCTCATGCAGGAGCTAAATTAAGATACTAGTCAGCTACTTGTTACAATCCAGACTTAAGTTCAGCTTAGTTATGTGCATTGGTAATGGCGCTAACACTGCCAGCATATAAGCTAAGCTTCAGCAATGAAATGTAGCGAGTGAATCAAGCTGCACCCTCTGCTTCGGCTTTAATTTTTTCTGGAACCATTATGAATCCTTAAAGCAATCTCCACATAATAGCTGATTGCTAAAGCTTAGATTGCTGAGTTTACTTAAAACATTAGCTTAAAACGTTATTTTCCATTATCCGTCACATTGTAAACTTCAAAGTCTAAACCTAACTACCCATTGAGTGTAAAGCAATTCGGTTCGGGCCAGTTTGTAGCCTTTGAATCTTAATACATTTGTATGTTCTGAAGCAGCTTTTTCTATACCAAGAATTAATTTTGTAATTGGCTTCTCAGACTTCAGTTGAAAAGAAGCGTTTTTCAGAATTTATATTTATACCTGCAATTCGGCTTTGATAATTTTTGTGATTGATTTTTAAGACATCAGTTGAAAGAAAAACATTTTAAGAATTTTTATTTATACCTGCAAACCCGCTATGAGAGTACTTATATTAAAATATTTACATTAAATACGATACAGCACCTGAAGAAGCTTTTCCTATACCAAGAATTAATTTTGTAATTGGCTTTTGAGATATTGTCGGCTGGAGCAGATGTACACCCCCAAAAACCAAAGACAGCTGAATCATTTGAGGTCGCTGATCACGAAAATTGTATTATTTTCGCATGCAGGGCTAAATTAAGATACTAGTTAGCTACTTGTTACAATTCAGACTTGTGTTCAGCTCACTTAAGTAAATTTATAATGGCGCTAGCACTGCCAGCACATAAGCTAAGCTTCAGCAGTGAAATGCAGCTAGTGAAGCAAGCTGCATCCCACTGCTAAGGCTTTAATATTTTTCTGGAACAATTATAAAACCCTAAGCAATTTCCATTTTGTAGCTAATCACTAAAGCTTAGATAACTCAGTTCACTTGAAATCTAAGCTCATGATGCCAGTGTCAGAATGAAACAACGTAAATACTTATCTAATAATTAAGTAATTTGAGTTTTCAGTGGGATGGCTTAGTCGATAATGCAATTATTATCAATGAGAAAGTTGTAAGATCGAGCCTCAGTGACTCTAAAATATTCATAAAGAAAGCGATAATTGTGAAAGAAAATGGCTAAAATCTGGATGGAATCATAATCAAATAGTACCCACCCAATGCATAAGTAATCTTCATTCAGCTCATAGATAAAAAAATGTAATATTCATGATCATGGTGACCTCAAATCACCTGGAAATCTCTAGTTTTCAGGATGTCATACATCTGGTCCAAGAATAACCATTTTTTCATTCCATACATAGGTAAATACTTAAAAGTGGCAAGAAAGAAAGGAACTTATGTTAAATAAATGCTCGTAAAGTACGATACGCAAGACATTGAAAATTGAAAATTTTGTTAGGACAGCTATTTTAAATAACACAACAAAACATCACTACTAAAATGGCATAAAGAGTAGGTAATCTGCATAAATAACTAGAAAATTGCAGAGATAGTTCTTACTTTTAATTCAAATATGTAGATACCTAATCTATGTAGCAGCTATATGGTCTAAACAATAGACGATGCTGTTTCTACAACTATAAGAAACAATCATAATTTTACTTATTAAAATTAAAAGTCTGTCATTTTTGCTAACTCGTGGTATAAATAAATGCTTCTTTTCAAGTGATCACAAGTGAATCAAAGTATGCAGCGTCTCTTACAAGGCTTTCGTCGCTCAGAAGGGTGGCAAGGTTGATCCGTCAAGTCATTTTAGGAGGCATCATTCTTTTCAGGCTTTGATTATCAAAGAAGGGGTTTCAGACTTTTCAGGCTTTGATTATTCGCAGAAATGTCTGCTAAGAGCACCTCTACCCCACCAATGGTGGAACCGGAACTAATATCAGGCTTTTTATTAGATAACCGATGATCACTAAATATATTCCAATGTATTTTCTCATTTTTTTTACACAGAAGGTTGCATATGTGCACTTGCTCCTTGTTTGACAATAATTTCTTATTGATCAAGACGATGGGCTGTTGGGAGGTGGGGCTTTTGGGATTGGTGGGGCTGTTGGGATTATTGGTGGGACTGTTAAGATTATTGGTGGGGCTGTTGGGACGGCGGAGCTGTTGGGACTGGTAGGGTTGTTGGTATTTTTGGTGGGGCTGTTGGGATGGTGGGGCTGTTGGGATGGTGGGGCTGTTGGGTCGGTGGGGCTGTTGGGATTGGTGGGGTTGTTGGAATTGGTGGGCTGTTGGGATTGGTGGGGCTGTTGAGATTGATGGGGCTGCTGGGATTGGTGGGGCTGTTGGGATTGGTAGGGCTGTTGGGATTCGTGGGGCTGTTGGGATTACTGCTGGGGCTGTTGAGACGGTGGAGCTGTTGTGACTGGTGAGGCTGTTGGGACGGGTGGGGCTGTTGGGATAATAGATGGGGCTCTTGGGATGGTGGACTGTTGGAAGTGGTGGGGGTTGTTGGGAAAGGTGGGGCTGTTGGAATTTTTGGTGGGGCTGTTGGGACGGTGGGGCTGTTGGGACGGGTGGGGCTGTTGGGATTTTTGGTGGGCTGTTGGAACGGTGGGGCTGTTGGGACGGGTGGGGCTGTTGGGATTTTTGGTAGGGCTGTTGGGACGGTGGGGCGGTTGGTATTGGTGGGGCTGTTGGGACGGGTGGGGCTGTTGGGATTATAGATGGGGCTCTTGGGATGGTGGGCTGTTGGAAGTGGTGGGGGTTGTTGGGAAAGGTGGGGCTGTCGGAATTTTTGGTGGGGCTGTTGGGACGGTGGGGCTGTTGGGATGGTGGGGCTGTTGGGATGTTGGGGCTCTTGGGATTGGTGGGGCTGTTGGGATTGGTGGGGCTGTTGGGATTGGTGGGGCTGTTGGGACGGGTGGGGCTGTTGGGATTTTTGGTTGGGCTGTCGGGATGGTGGGGCTGTTGGGATTGCGGGGCTGTTAAGATTGTGGGACTGTTGTGACGGTGGGGCTGTTGGGATTGGTGGGGCTGTAGGCATTGGTGGGGCTGCTGGAATCATTGGTGGGGCTGTTGGGACTCATGGAGCAGTTAAGGATTTGTGGTGGGGCTGCTGGACTTTTGGTGGGGCTATTGGGATGGTGGGGCTGTTGGGACTGATGGGGGTTGTTGGGACGGGTGGGGCTTTTGGAAGTGGTAGGGCTGTTAAGACGGGTTGGGCTGTTGGGATTTTTGTGGGGCTGTTGGGATGGTGGGGCTGTTGGGACTGGTGGGAGTTGTTGGGACGGGTGGGACTGTTGGGATTTTTGGTGGAGGCTGTTGGGACGGTGAGGCTGTTGGGACTAGTGGGGCTGTTGGGATTTCTGGTGGGGCTGTTGGGATTTTTGGTGGGGCTGTTGAGACAGTGGGGCTGTTGGGACTGGTGGGGGTTGTTGGGACGGGTGTGGCTTTTGGGACTGGTGGGGCTGTTAAGACAAGGTGGGGCTGTTAGGATTTTTGGTGAGCTGTTGGGACAGTGGGGCTGTTGGGATTATTGGTGGGGCTGTTGGGACTAGTGGGGGTTGTTGGGACGAGTTGGGCTGTTGGGATTTTTGGTGGGGCCGTTGGGATGGTGGGGCTGTTGGGAATGGTGGGGCTGTTGGGATTGGTGGGGCTGTTGGGATTGGAGGGGCTGTTGGGATTGGTGGGGCTGCTGGGATTGGTGGGGCTGTGGGATTGGTGGGGCTGTTGGGATTACTGGTGGGGCTGTTGAGACGGTGGAGCTGTTGGGACTGGTGACGCTGTTGGGATGGGTGGAGCAGTTGGTATTATTGGTGGGGTTGTTGAAACGGTGGGGCTTTTGGGACTGGTGTAGGTTGTTGGGACGGGTGAGGCTGTTGGGATTTTTAGTGGGCTGTCGGGACAGTGGGGCTGTTGGGATGGTGGGACTGTTGTGACAAAGGGGCTGTTGGGATTGGTGGGGCTGTTGGAATTGGTGGGGGTTGTTTGGACGGCTGGCGCTGTTGAAACTGGTGGGACTGGTGGGGCTGTTAAGACGGGTGGGGCTGTTGGGATTTTTGGTGAGGCTGTTGGGACAGGTGGGGCTGTTAGGATTTTGGTGAGCTGTTGGGATGGTGGGGCTGTTGGGATTATTGGTGGGGCTGTTGGGACTAGGTGGGGCTGTTGGAATGGGTGGGGCTGTTGGGATTTTTGGTGGGGCTGTTGGGATGGTGGGGCTGTTGGGACTCGTGAGGGCTGTTGGGATTGGTGGGACTGTTGGGATTGGTGGGGCTGTTGGGATTGGTGGGGCTGTTGGGATTGGTGGGGCTGTTGGGATTACTGGTGGGGCTGTTGGGACAGGTGGGGCTGTTGGGACTGGTGAGGCTGTTGGGACGGGTGGGGCTGTTAGGATTATTGGTGGGGCTGTTGGAACGGTGGGGGCTGTTGGGATGGTGGGACTGTTGGGACGTTGGGGTTGTTGGGATTGGTGGGGCTGTTGGAATTGATGGGGCTGTTGGGATCATTGGTGAGGCTGTTGGGACAGTGGGGCTGTTGGAACTGGTGGGACTGTTAAGACGGGTGGGGCTGTTGGGATTTTTGGTGGGGCTGTTGGGACTGGTGGGGCTGTTGAGATGGGTGGGGCTGTTGGGATTTTTGGTAGGGCTGTTGGGACTGGTGGGGCTGTTGGGATGGGTGGGGCTGTTGGGATTTTTGGTGGGGGCTGTTGGGACAGTGGGGCTGTTGTGACTGGTGAGGGTTGTTGGGATTGGTGGGGCTGTTGAGACTGGTGGGGCTGTTGGGATTTTTGGTGGGGCTGTTGGGATGGTGGAGCTGTTGGGACTGGTGGGGTTGTTGGGACTGGTGGGGCTGTTGGGATTTTGGTGGGGGCTGTTGGGATGGTGGGGCTGTTGGGACTAGTGGGGCTGTTGGGATTTCTGGTGGGGCTGTTGGGATTTTTGGTGGGGCTGTTGGGACGGTGGGGCTGTTGGGACTGGTGGGGCTGTTGGGACAGGTGGGGCTGTTGGGACTGGTGGGGCTGTTAAGACAGGTGGGGCTGTTGGGATTTTGGTGAGCTGTTGGGACGGTGGGGCTGTTGGGATTATTGGTGGGGCTGTTGGGACTGGTGGGGGTTGTTGGGACGGGTTGGGCTGTTGGGATTTTTGGTGGGGCTGTTGGGATGGTGGGGCTGTTGGGAATGGTGGGGCTGTTGGGATTGGTGGGGCTGTTGGGATTGGTGGGGCTGTTGGGATTGGTGGGGCTGTCAGGATAGGTGGGGCTGTTGGGATTACTGGTGGGGCTGTTGGGACTGGTGGGAGCTGTTGGGACTGGTGGGGCTGTTGGGATGGTGGGGCAGTTGGGACAGTGGGGCTGTTGGGACTGGTGGGGCTGTTGGGACGGGTGGGGCTGTTGGGATTTTTGGTGGGGCTGTTGGGACTGGTGGGGCTGTTGGGACGGGTGGGGCTGTTGGGATTTTTGGTAGGGCTGTTGGGACTGGTGGGGCTGTTGGGATGGGTGGGGCTGTTGGGATTTTTGGTGGGGCTGTTGGGACAGTGGGGCTGTTGGGACTGGTGAGGGCTGTTGGGACTGGGTGGGGCTGTTGGGACTGGTGGTGGGGCTGTTGGGATGGGTGGGGCTGTTGGGACTGGTGGGGCTGTTGAGATTTTTGGTGGGGCTGTTGGGACGGTGGGGCTGTTGGGACTGGTGGGGCTGTTGGGACTGGTGGGGCTGTTGGGATTGGTGGGGCTGTTGGGACTGGTGGGGCTGTTGGGATTGTGGTGGGGCTGTTGGGATTATTGGTGGGGCTGTTGGGACGGTGGAGCTGTTGGGACTGATGGGGCTGTTGGGACTGGGTGGGGCTGTTGGGTATTATTGGTGGGGCTGTTGGGACAGTGGGGCTGTTGGGATGGTGGGGCTGTTGGGACTGGTGGGGCTGTTGGGATTGGTGGGGCTGTTGGGATTGGTGGGGCTGTTGGGATCATTGGTGGGGCTGTTGGGACAGGTGGGGCTGTTGGGACTGGTGGGGTTGTTAAGACGGGTGGGGCTGTTAGGATTTTTGGTGGGGCTGTTGGGACTGGTGGGGCTGTTGGGACGGGTGGGGCTGTTGGGATTTTTGGTGGGGCTGTTGGGACTGGTGGGGCTGTTGGGATGGGTGGGGCTGTTGGGATTTTTGGTGGGGCTGTTGGGACAGTGGGGCTGTTGGGACTGGTGAGGGTTGTTGGGACGGGTGGGGCTCTTGAGACTGGTGGGGCTGTTGAGATTTTTGGTGGGGCTGTTGGGACGGTGTGGCTGTTGGGACTGTGGGGGTTGTTGGGACGGGTGGGGTTGTTGGGACTATGTGGGGCTGTTAAGATGGGTGAGGCTGTTGGGATTTTTGGTGGGGCTGTTGGGACTGGTGGGGGCTGTTGGGACGGGTGGGGCTGTTGGGATTTTTGGTGGGGCTGTTGGGACGGTGGGGCTGTTGGGATGGGTGGGGCTGTTGGGATTTGTGGTGGGCTGTTGGAACGGTGGGGCTGTTGGGACGGGTGGGGCTGTTGGGATTTTGGTGGGGCTGTTGGGACAGTGGGGCTGTTGGGATTGGTGGGGCTGTTGGGACTGGTGGGGCTGTTGGGATTAGGTGGGGCTGTTGAGAATGGTGGGGCTGTTGGGACTGGTGGGGCTGTTGGGACGGTTGGGCTGTTAGGATTTTGGTGGGGCTGTTGGGACTGGTGGGGCTGTTGGGATTATTGGTGGGGCTGTTGGGATGGTGGGGCTGTTGGGACTGGTGGGGCTGTTGGGACTGGTGGGGCTGTTGGGATTATTGGTGGGGCTGTTGGGACAGGTGGGGCTGTTGGGACTGGTTTTGGTGGGGCTGTTGGGACTGGTGGGGCTGTTGGGATTATTGGTGGGGCTGTTGGGACTGGTTGGGGTTGTTGGGACGGGTGGGGCTGTTGGGATTCTTGGTGGGGCTGTTGAGAAGGTGGGGCTGTTGGGACTGGTGGGGCTGTTAAGACGGGTTGGGCTGTTGGGATTTTTGGTGGGGTTGTTGGGACGGGTGGGGCTGTTGGGATTATTGGTGGGGCTGTTGGGACTGGTGGGGCTGTTGGGACTGGTGGGGCTGTTGGAATTTTGGTGGGGCTGTTGGGAAGGTGGTCCTGTTAGGACTGGTTTTGGTGGGGCTGGTAGGGATAGTGGGGCTGTTGGGATTATTGGTGGGGCTGTTGGGACTGGTGGGGGTTGTTGGGACGGGTGAGGCTGTTGGGATTCTTGGTGGGGCTGTTGGCACGGTGGGGCTGTTGCGACTGGTGGGGCTGTTGGCATGGGTGGAGCTGTTGGGATTTTTGGTGGGGCTGTTGGGACTGGTGGGGCTGTTAGGACTGGTGGGGGTTGTTGGGACGGGTGGGGCTGTTGGGACTGGTGGGGCTGTTGGGATTTTTGGTGGGGCTGTTGGGACGGATGGGGCTGTTGGGACTGGTGGGGGTTGTTTGGACGGCTGGGGCTGTTGGGACTGGTGGGACTGGTGGGGCTGTTAAGACGGGTGGGGCTGTTGGGATTTTGGTGGGGCTGTTGGGACGGTGGGGCTGTTGGGACTATGGTGGGGCTGTTGGGATTTCTGGTGGGGCTGTTGGGATGGTGGGGCTGTTGGGATGGTCGGGGCTGTTGGGACAGTGGGGCTGTTGGAACTGGTGGGGCTGTTGGGACTGGGTGGGGCTGTTGGGATTTTGGTGGGGCTGTTGGGATTGGTGGGGCTGTTGGGACTGGTGGGGGTTGTTGGGACGGGTGGGGCTGTTGGGATTTTTGGTGGGGGCTGTTGGGATGGTGGGGCTGTTGGGACTAGTGGGGCTGTTGGGATTTCTGGTGGGGCTGTTTGGATTTTTGGTGGGGCTGTTGAGACAGGTGGGGCTGTTGGGACTGGTGGGGGTTGTTGGGACGGGTGTGGCTTTTGGGACTGGTGGGGCTGTTAAGACAGGTGGGGCTGTTGGGATTTTGGTGAGCTGTTGGGATGGTGGGGCTGTTGGGATTATTGGTGGGGCTGTTGGGACTGGTGGGGGTTGTTGGGACTGGTTGGGCTGTTGGGATTTTTGGTGGGGCTGTTGGGACGGTGGGGCTGTTGGGAATCGGTGGGGCTGTTGGGATTGGTGGGGCTGTTGGGATTGGTGGGGCTGTTGGGATTGGTGGGGCTGTTGGGATTGGTGGGGCTGTTGGGATTACTGGTGGGGCTGTTGGGACGGTGGAGCTGTTGGGACTGGTGGGGCTGTTGGGACGGGTGGGGCTGTTGGGATTATTGGTGGGGCTGTTGGGACTGGTGGGGCTGTTGGGATGGTTGGGGCTGTTGGGACGTTGGGGCTGTTGGGACTGGTGGGGCTGTTGGGATTGGTGGGGCTGTTGGGATCTTGGTGGGGCTGTTGGGACAGGTGGGGCTGTTGGAACTGGTGGGGCTGTTAAGACGGGTGGGGCTGTTGGGATTTTTGGTGGGGCTGTTGGGACTGGTGGGGCTGTTGAGACGGGTGGGGCTGTTGGGATTTTCGGTAGGGCTGTTGGGACTGGTTGGGCTGTTGGGATGGGTGGGGCTGTTGGGATTTTTGGTGGGGCTGTTGGGACGGTGGGGCTGTTGGGACTGGTGAGGGTTGTTGGGATGGGTGGGGCTGTTGAGACTGGTGGGGCTGTTGAGATATTTGGTGGGGCTGTTGGGACGGTGGGGCTGTTGGGACTGGTGGGGGTTGTTGGGACGGGTGGGGCTGTTGGGACTATTGGGGCTGTTAAGACGGGTGAGGCTGTTGGGATTTTTGGTGGGGCTGTTGGGACCGATGGGGCTGTTGGGACTGGTGGGGCTGTTGGGATTATTGGTGGGGCTGTTGGGACTGGTGGGGGTTGTTGGGACGGGTGGGGCTGTTGGGATTTTTGGTGGGCTGTTGGGACAGTGGGGCTGTTGGGACGGGTGGGGCTGTTGGGATTTGTGGTGGGCTGTTGGAACGGTGGGGCTGTTGGGATGGGTGGGGCTGTTGGGATTTTTGGTAGGGCTGTTGGGATGGTGGTGCGGTTGGTGATTGGTGGGGCTGTTGGGATTGTTGGGGCTGTTGGGATTATTGGTGAGGCTGTTGAGAAGGTGGGGCTGTTGGGACTGGTTGGGCTCTTAAGACGGGTTGGGCTGTTAGGATTTTTGGTGGGGCTGTTGGGACGGGTGGGGCTGTTAGTATTATTGGTGGGGCTGTTGGGACGGTGGGGCTGTTGGGACTGGTGGGGCTGTTGGGACTGGTGGGGCTGTTGGGATTTTTGGTGGGGCTGTTGGGAAGGTGGTCCTGTTGGGACTGGTAGGGCTGTTAAGACGAGTGGGGCTCTTGTGATTTTTGGTTGGGTTGTTGGGACGGTGGGGCTGTAGGGATAGTGGGGCTGTTGGGATTATTGGTGGGGCTGTTGGGACTGGTGGGGGTTGTTGGGACGGGTGAGGCTGTTGGGATTCTTGGTGGGGCTGTTGGCACGGTGGGGCTGTTGCGACTGGTGGGGCTGTTGGGACGGGTGGGGCTGTTGGGATTTTTGGTGGGGCTGTTGGGACGGTGGGGCTGTTGGGACTGGTGGGGGTTGTTGGGACGGGTGGGGCTGTTGGGACTTGGTGGGGCTGTTGGGATTTTTGGTGGGGCTGTTGGGAGGGTGGGGCTGTTGGGACTGGTGGGGGTTGTTGGGACGGGTGGGGCTGTTGGGACTGGTGGGACTGGTGGGGCTGTTAAGACGGGTGGGGCTGTTGGGATTTTTGGTGGGGCTGTCGGGACGGTGGGGCTGTTGGAATTATTGGTGGGGCTGTTGGGACTGGTGGGGGTTGTTGGGACGGTGGGGCTGTTGGGACGGTTGGGGCTGTTGGGATTTTTGGTGGGCTGTTGGGACGGTGGGGCTGTTGGGACGGGTGGGGCTGTATGGGATTTTTGGTGGGGCTGTTGGGACTGGTGGGGCTGTTGGGATGGTCGGGCTGTTGGGACAATGGGACTGTTGGAACGGTGGGGCTGTTGGGGTTGGTGGGGCTGTTGGGATTCGTGGGGCTGTTGGGATTGGTGGGGCTGTTTGGATTATTGGTGGGACGATGGGGCTGTTGGACTGGTGGGGCTGTTAAGACGGGTGGGGCTGTTGGGAATTTTAGGTGGGGCTGTTGGGACGGTGGGGCTGTAGGGATTGGTGGGGCTGTTGGGACTGGATGGGGCTGTTGGGATTATTGGTGGGGCTGTTGGGACTGGTGGGGCTGTTGGGATTGGTGGGGCTGTTGGGATTATTGGTGGGGCTGTTGGGATGGTGGGGCTGTTGGGACTGGTGGGGGTCTGTTGGGACGGGTGGGGCTGTTGGGATTTTTGGTGGGGCTGTTGGGACGGGTGGGGCTGTTGGGATTTTTGGTGGGGCTGTTGGGACTGGTGGGGCTGTTGGGACGGGTGGGGCTGTTGGGACTGGTGGGGCTGTTGGGATTTTGGTGGGGCTGTTGGGACTGTGTGGGTGGGGCTGTTGGGATTTTTGGTGGGCTGTTGGGACGGTGGGGCTGTTGGGACGGGTGGGGCTGTTGGGATTTTTGGTGGGGCTGTTGGGACGGTGGGGCTGTTGGGACTGGTGGGGCTGTTGGGATCTGGTGGGGCTGTTGGAACGGTGGGGCTGTTGGGACTGGTGGGGCTGTTGGGATTTGTGGTGGGCTGTTGGGACTGGTGGGGCTGGTTGGGACTGTTGGGACGGGTGGGGCTGTTGGGATCTTGGTGGGGCTGTTGGGACAGGTGGGGCTGTTGGAATTATTGGTGGGGCTGTTGGGACTGGTGGGGGCTGTTGGGATGGGTGGGGCTGTTGGGATTTTTGGTGGGGCTGTTGGGACAGGTGGGGCTGTTGGGATGGGTGGGGCTGTTGGGATTTTGGTGGGGCTGTTGGGACGGTGGGGCTGTTGGGATGGTGGGGCTGTTGGGACTGGTGGGGCTGTTGAGGACAGGTGGGGCTGTTGGGACTGGTGGGGCTGTTGGGACTTGGTGGGGCTGTTGGGATTGGTGGGGCTGTTGGGACTGGTGGGGCTGTTGGGACGGGTGGGGCTGTTGGGATTCTTGGTGGGGCTGTTGGGACTGGTGGGGCTGTTGGGATTGGTGGGGCTGTTAAGATTGTGGGGCTGTTGGGACAGTGGGGCTGTTGGGACTGGGTGGGGCTGTTGGGATTGGTGGGGCTGTTGGGATCATTGGTGGGGCTGTTGGGACTGGTGGGGCTGTTGGGATTGTGTGGGGCTGTTGGGACTATTGGTGGGGCTGTTAGGATGGTGGGGCTGTTGGGACTGGTGGGGGCTGTTGGGACGGGTGGGGCTGTTGGAAGTTTTGGTGGGGCTGTTGGGACGGGTGGGGCTGTTGGGATTGGTGGGGCTGTTGGGACGGTGGGGCTGTTGGGACTGGTGGGGGCTGTTGGGACGGATGGGGCTGTTGGGATTTTTGGTGGGGCTGTTGGGAATGGTGGGGCTGTTGGGACTGGTGGGGCTGTTGGGATGGTGGGACTTTGGTGGGGCTGTTGGGACGGGTGGGGCTGTTGGGATTGTAGTGGGGCTGTTGGGACATGGTGGGGCTGTTGGGACTGGTGGGGGCTGTTGGGACGGGTGGGGCTGTTGGGATTTTTGGTGGGGCTGTTGAGACGGTGGGGCTGTTGGTACTGGTGGGGCTGTTGGGATTGGTGGGGCTGTTGGGACTTGTGGTGGCTGTTGGGACAGGTGGGGCTGTTGGGACTGGTGGGGCTGTTGGGACGGGTGGGGCTGTTGGGATTATTGGTGGGGCTGTTGGGACTGGTGGGGCTGTTGGGACTGGGTGGGGCTGTTGGGACTGGTGGGGCTGTTGGGACTGGTGGGGCTGTTGGGACTGGTGGGGCTGTTGGGGTGGGTTGGGAGCTGTTGGGACTGGTAGGGCTGTTAAGACGGGTGGGGCTGTTGGGATTTTTGGTGGGGCTGTTGGGATGGTGGGGCTGTTGGGACTGGTGGGAGCTGTTGGGACGGTGGGGCTGTTGGGATTTTGGTGGTGGCTGTTGGGATGGTGGGGCTGTTGGGATGGTGGGGCTGTTGGGATTGGTGGGGCTGTTGGGACGGATGGGGCTGTTGGGATTATAGGTGGGGCTGTTGGGATTGGTGGGGCTGTTGGAACTGGTGGGGGTTGTTGGGACGGGTGGGGCTGTTGGGATTTTTGGTGGGGCTGTTGGGACAGTGGGGCTGTTGGGACTGGTGGGGCTGTTGGGACTGGTGGGGCTGTTGGGATTGGTGGGGCTGTTGGGATTGGTGGGGCTGTTGGGACTGGTGGGGCTGTTAGGACGGGTGGGGCTGTTGGGATTTTTGGTGGGGCTGTTGGGACGGTGGGGCTGTTGGGATTGGTGGGGCTGTTGGGATTGGTGGGGCTGTTGGGACGGTGGGGCTGTTGGGATTGGTGGGGCTGTTGGGATTGGTGGGGCTGTTGGGATTATTGGTGGGGCTGTTGGGACAGTGGGGCTGTTGGGACTGGTGGGGCTGTTGGGATTCGTGGTGGGGCTGTTGGGATTTTGGTGGGGCTGTTGGGACTGGTGGGGCTGTTGAGACGGGTGGGGCTGTTGGGATTTTTGGTGGGGCTGTTAGGATTGGTGGGGCTGTTGGGATTGGGTGGGGCTGTTGGGACTGGTGGGGGTTGTTGGGATGGGTGGGGCTGTTGGGACTGGTGGGGCTGTTGGGATTTTTGGTGGGGCTGTTGGGACGGTGGGGCTGTTGGGACTGGTGGGGGTTGTTGGGACGGGTGGGGCTGTTGGGACTGGTGGGGCTGTTAAGACGGGTGGGGCTGTTGGGATTTTTGGTGGGGCTGTTGGGACTGTGGGGCTGTTGGGATTATTGGTGGGGCTGTTGGGACTGGTGGGGTTGTTGGGACGGATGGGGCTGTTGGGATTTTGGTGGGCTGTTGGGACAGTGGGGCTGTTGGGACGGGTGGGGCTGTTGGGATTTTTGGTGGGCTGTTGGGACGGTGGGGCTGTTGGGATTATTGGTGGGGCTGTTGGGACTGGTGGGGGTTGTTGGGACGGGTTGGGCTGTTGGGATTTTTGGTGGAGGCTGTTGGGATGGTGGGGCTGTTGGGAATGGTGGGGCTGTTGGGATTGGTGGGGCTGTTGGGATTGGTGGGGCTGTTGGAATTGGTGGGGCTGTTGGGATTACTGGTGGGGCTGTTGAGACGGGTGGAGCTGTTGGGACTGGTGAGGCTGTTGGGATGGGTGGTGCAGTTGGTATTATTGGTGGGGTTGTTGAAACGGTGGGGCTGTTGGGACTGGTGGGGCTGTTGGGACGGGTGGGGCTGTTGGGATTTTTGGTGGGGCTGTTGGGATTGGTGGGGCTGTTGGAGACTGGGTGGGGCTGTTGGGATTTTTGGTGGGGCTGTTGGGATTGGTGGGGCTGTTGGGATTGGTGGGGCTGTTGGGACTGGGTGGGGCTGTTGGGATTTTGGTGGGGGCTGTTGGGACTGGTGGGGCTGTTGGGATTATTGGTGGGGCTGTTGGGACTGGTGGGGGCTGTTGGGACGGGTGGGGCTGTTGGGATTTTTGGTGGGCTGTTGGGACGGTGGGGCTGTTGGGACTGGTGGGGCTGTTGGGATTTTTGGTGGGGCTGTTGGGACAGTGGGGCTGTTGGGACAGGTGGGGCTGTTGGGATGGTTGGGCTGTTGGGACAATGGGGCTGTTGGGATGGTGGGGCTGTTGGGACTGGTGGGGGTTGTTGGGATTCAGGTGGGGCTGTTGTGATTGGTGGGGCTGTTGGGACAGATGGGGCTGTTGGGATTTTTGGTTGGGCTGTCGGGACGGTGGGGCTGTGGGGATTGTGGAGCTATTAAGATTGTGAGACTGATGGGACGGTGGGGCTGTTGGGATTGGTGGGGCTGTAGGCATTGGTGGGGCTGTTGGGATCATTAGTGGGGCTGTTGGGACTGGTGGGGGTTGTTGGGACGGATGGGGCTGTAGGGATTTTTGGTGGGCTGTTGGGACAGTGGGGCTGTTGGGACGGGTGGGGCTGTTGGGATTTTTGGTGGGGCTGTTGGAACGGTGGGGCTGTTGGGATTATTGGTGGGGCTGTTTTGACTGGTGGGGGTTGTTGGGACGGGTTGGGCTGTTGGGATTTTTGGTGGGGGCTGTTGGGACGGTGGGGCTGTTGGAATTATTGGTGGGGCTGTTGGGACTGGTGGGGCTGTTGGGACGGGTGGGGCTGTTGGGATTTTTGGTGGGGCTGTTGGGACTGGTGGGGCTGTTGGGACGGGTGGGGCTGTTGGGATTTTTGGTGGGCTGTTGGGACAGTGGGGCTGTTGGGACGGTGGGGCTGTTGGGATGGTTGGGCTGTTGGGACAGGTGGGGCTGTTGGGAATGGTGGGGCTGTTGGGACTGGTGGGGTTGTTGGGATGGGTGGGGCTGTTGGGATTTTGGTGGGGCTGTTGGGACTGGTGGGGCTGTTGGGATTTTGGTGGGCTGTTGGGACGGTGGGGCTGTTGGGATTGGTGGGGCTGTTAAGATGTGGGACTGATGGGATGGTGGGGCTGTTGGGATTGGTGGGGCTGTTAGGCATTGGTGGGGCTGTTGGGATCATTGGTGGGGCTGTTGGGACTGGTGGGGCTGTTGGGATTTGTGGTGGGGCTGTTGGGATTATTGGTGGGGCTGTTGGGACGGTGGGGCTGTTGGGACTGGTGGGGGTTGTTGGGACTGGGTGGGCTGTTGGAACTGGTGGGGCTGTTGGGACTGGTGGGGCTGTTGGGATTTTTGGTGGGGCTGTTGGGATGGTGGGGCTGTTGGGACTGGTGGGGCTGTTGGGACGGGTGGGGCTGTTGGGATTTTTGGTGGGGCTGTTGGGACTGGTGGGGCTGTTGGGACTGGTGGGGCTGTTGGGATTTCTGGTGGGGCTGTTGGGACTGGTGGGGCTGTTGGGACTGGTGGGGCTGTTGGGACTGGTGGGGCTGTTGGGATTCTTGGTGGGGCTGTTGGGACGGTGGGGCTGTTGGGATGGTGGGGCTGTTGGGACAGGTGGGGCTGTTGGGAATGGTGGGGCTGTTGGGACTGGTGGGGCTGTTGGGATTCGGTGGGGCTGTTGGGACTGGTGGGGCTGTTGGGACGGGTGGGGCTGTTGGGATTTTTGGTGGGGCTGTTGGGACAGGTGGGGCTGTTGGGACTGGTGGGGCTGTTGGGACTGGTGGGGCTGTTGGGACGGTGGGGCTGTTGGGATTGGTGGGGCTGTTGGGATCATTGGTGGGGCTGTTGGGACGAGTGGGGCTGTTGGGACTGGTGGGGGTTGTTGGGACGGATGGGGCTGTTGGGATTTTGGTGGGGCTGTTGGGACGGTGGGGCTGTTGGGATGTGTGGTGGGCTGTTGGGACTGGTGGGGCTGTTGGGACGGTGGGGCTGTTGGGACTGGTGGGGCTGTTGGGACGGGTGGGGCTGTTGGGACTTGGTGGGGCTGTTGGGACGGGTGGGGCTGTTGGGATTGGTGGGGCTGTTGGGACTGGTGGGGCTGTTGGGACATGGTGGGGCTGTTGGGATCTTGGTGGGGCTGTTGGGACTGGTGGGGCTGTTGGGATTGGTGGGGCTGTTGGGATTTCTGGTGGGGCTGTTGGGACGGTGGGGCTGTTGGGACTGGTGGGGCTGTTGGGACTGGGTGGGGCTGTTGGGATTGTGGTGGGGCTGTTGGGATTCTTGGTGGGGCTGTTGGGACTGGTGGGGCTGTTGGGACTGGTGTTGGGGCTGTTGGGACGGGTGGGGCTGTTGGAACTGGTGGGGCTGTTGGGACGGGTGGGGCTGTTGGGATTTTTGGTGGGGCTGTTGGGATGGTGGGGCTGTTGGGACTGGTGGGGTTGTTGGGACGGGTGGGGCTGTTGGGATTTTTGGTGGGGGCTGTTGGGACGGTGGGGCTGTTGGGACTGGTGGGGCTGTTGGGACTTTGGTGGGGCTGTTGGGATTTTTGGTGGGGCTGTTGGGACGGTGGGGCTGTTGGGACTGGTGGGGCTGTTGGGATCTTGGTGGGGCTGTTGGGACTAGTGGGGCTGTTGGGACGGGTGGGGCTGTTGGGATTTTTGGTGGGGCTGTTGGGACGGTGGGGCTGTTGGGACTGGTGGGGTTGTTGGGACGGGTGGGGCTGTTGGGATTTTGGTGGGGCTGTTGGGACGGTGGGGCTGTTGGGACTGGTGGGGCTGTTGGGATTCTGGTGGGGCTGTTGGGATTTTTGGTGGGGCTGTTGGGACGGTGGGGCTGTTGGGACTGGTGGTGGGCTGTTGGGACGGGTGGGGCTGTTGGGATTGTGTGGGGCTGTTGGGACTGGTGGGGCTGTTGGGATTGGTGGGGCTGTTGGGATTGGTGGGGCTGTTGGGACATTGGTGGGGCTGTTGGGACTGGTGGGGGTTGTTGGGACGGGTGGGGCTGTTGGGATTTTTGGTGGGGCTGTTGGGACGGTGGGGCTGTTGGGACTGGTGGGGCTGTTGGGACTGGTGGGGCTGTTGGGATTTTGGTGGGGCTGTTGGGACTGGTGGGGCTGTTGGGACTGGTGGGGCTGTTGGGATTGGTGGTGGGCTGTTGGGACTGGTGGGGCTGTTGGGACTGGTGGGGCTGTTGGGATTTGTGGTGGGCTGTTGGGACTGGTGGGGCTGTTGGGACTATTGGTGGGGCTGTTGGGACTGGTGGGGGCTGTTGGGACGGGTGGGGCTGTTGGGATTTTTGGTGGGGCTGTTGGGACTGGTGGGGCTGTTGGGACGGGTGGGGCTGTTGGGATTTTTGGTGGGGCTGTTGGGATGGTGGGGCTGTTGGGATTGGTGGGGCTGTTGGGACTGGTGGGGCTGTTGGGACTGGTGGGGCTGTTGAGACTGGTGGGGCTGTTGGGACTGGTGGGGCTGTTGGGACTGGTGGGGCTGTTGGGATTTTGGTGGGGCTGTTGGGACTGGTGGGGCTGTTGGGACTGGTGGGGCTGTTGGGATTTTTGGTGGGGCTGTTGGGACGGTGGGGCTGTTGGGACTGGGTGGGGCTGTTGGGACTGGTGGGGCTGTTGAGTATTGGTGGGGCTGTTGGGAGTTGTTGGGATGGTGGGGCTGTTGGGACTGGTGGTGGGCTGTTGGGACGGGTGGGGCTGTTGGGATTGTTGGTGGGGCTGTTGGGACTGGTGGGGCTGTTGGGACTGGTGGGGCTGTTGGGATTTTGGTGGGGCTGTTGGGACTGGTGGGGCTGTTGGGACTGGTGGGGCTGTTGGGATTGGTGGGGCTGTTGGGACTTGGTGGGGCTGTTGAGATTGGTGGGGCTGTTGGGATCTGGTGGGGCTGTTGAGACGGGTGGGGCTGTTGGGACTGGTGGGGCTGTTGGGACGGGTGGGGCTGTTGGGATTATTGGTGGGGCTGTTGGGACGGTGGGGCTGTTGGGACTGGTGGGGCTGTTGGGACGGGTGGGGCTGTTGGGATTTTGGTGGGGCTGTTGGGACTGGTGGGGCTGTTGGGACTAGGTGGGGCTGTTGGGACTGGTGGGGCTGTTGGGACGGGTGGGGCTGTTGGGATTTTTGGTGGGGCTGTTGGGACTGGTGGGGCTGTTGGAGACGGGTGGGGCTGTTGGGATTTTTGGTGGGGCTGTTGGGACTGTTGGTGGGGCTGTTGGGATTTTGGTGGGGCTGTTGGGACTGGTGGGGCTGTTGGGACGGGTGGGGCTGTTGGGACTGTGGGTTGGTTGGGGCTGTTGGGACTGGTGGGGCTGTTGGGATTGGTGGGGCTGTTGGGACGGTGGGGCTGTTGGGACTGGTGGGGCTGTTGGGACTGGTGGGGCTGTTGGGACTGGTGGGGCTGTTGGGATTTGGTGGGGCTGTTGGGACTGGTGGGGCTGTTGGGACGGGTGGGGCTGTTGGGATTTTTGGTGGGGCTGTTGGGACAGGTGGGGCTGTTGGGACTGGTGGGGCTGTTGGGACTGGTGGGGCTGTTGGGACGGGTGGGGCTGTTGGGATTATTGGTGGGGCTGTTGGGACTGGTGGGGTTGTTGGGACTGGTGGGGCTGTTGGGATTTTTGGTGGGGCTGTTGGGACTGGTGGGGCTGTTGGGACAGGTGGGGCTGTTGGGACTGGTGGGGCTGTTGGGACTGGTGGTGGGGCTGTTGGGACGGGTGGGGCTGTTGGGACTGGTGGGGCTGTTGGGACGGGTGGGGCTGTTGGGATTTTTGGTGGGGCTGTTGGGTCAGTGGGGCTGTTGGAATTACTGGTGGGGCTGTTGGGACTGGTGGGGGTTGTTGGGATGGGTGGGGCTGTTGGGATTTTTGGTGGGCTGTCGGGACGGTGGGGCTGTTGGGACGGGTGGGGCTGTTGGGATTTGTGGTGGGCTGTTGGGACGGTGGGGCTGTTGGGACGGGTGGGGCTGTTGGGACTGGTGGGGCTGTTGGGACGGGTGGGGCTGTTGGGATTTTTGGTAGGGCTGTTAGGACTGGTTGGGCTGTTGGGATGGGTGGGGCTGTTGGGATTTTTGATGGGGGCTGTTGGGACGGTGGGGCTGTTGGGACTGGTGGGGGTTGTTGGGACGGGTGGGGCTGTTGGGACTATTGGGGCTGTTAAGACGGGTGGTGCTGTTGGCATTTTTAGTAGGGCTGTTAGGACCGTGGGGCTGTTGGGACGGTTGGGCTGTTGGGATTATTGGTGGGGCTGTTGGGACTGGTTGGGGTTGTTGGGACGGGTGGGGCTGTAGGGATTTTTGGTGGGCTGTTGGGACAGTGGGGCTGTTGGGACCGGTGGGGCTGTTGGGATTTTTGGTGGGGCTGTAGAAATTGGTAGGGCTGTTGGGACGGGTGGGGCTGTTAGGACGGGTGGGGCTGTTAGTATTATTGGTGGGGCTGTTGGGACTGGTGGGGCTGTTGGAACTGGTGGCGCTGTTGGGATTTTTGGTGGGGCTGTTGGGAAGGTTGGGCTGTTGGGAAGGTGGGGCTGTTGGGACCACACATGGGCGTGGGAGGGGGGTTCGGAGGGTATGCACACCCCCAGAAGTTGAAATACCCTTTCCCCACCGGAAAACAAAATAACCCCCAGAAAAATTTTTTTTGCTTTTTAGCAAATTTTTGATGCCATTGGATAGAGCTTGATGAGAAACGTCGAAGAATGGTGTTTTTTGCCATACTACCACTTTTAAGACCATTTTTTGACCTTTAAAAATTTTTCACCCCCCCTTCAGAATTTCGGTGCTGCCCACCTATGGTTGGGACTGGTGGGGCTGTTGAGACGGGTGGGGCTGTTGGGATTTTTGGTAGGGCTGTTAGGACTGGTTGGGCTGTTGGGATGGGTGGGGCTGTTGGGATTTTTGGTGGGGCTGTTGGGATTTTTGGTGGGGGCTGTTGGGACGGTGGGGCTGTTGGGACTCGTGGGGGTTGTTGTGACGGGTGGGGCTGTTGGGACTATTGGGGGTGTTAAGACGGGTGGTGCTGTTGGCATTTTTAGTGGGGCTGTTAGGACCGTGGGGCTGTTGGAACGGTTGGGCTGTTGGGATTATTGGTAAGGCTGTTGGGACTGGTTGGGGTTGTTGGGACGGGTGGGGCTGTAGGGATTTTTGGTGGGCTGTTGGGACAGTAGGGCTGTTGGGACCGGTTGGGCTGTTGGGATTTTTGGTGAGGCTGTTGGGATTGTGGGGCTGTTGGGACTGGTTGGGCTGTTAAGACGGGTGGGGCTGTTAGGATTTTTGATGGGGCTGTAGAAATTGGTAGGGCTGTTGGGACGGGTGGGGCTGTTAGGACGGGTGGGGCTGTTAGTATTATTGGTTTGGCTGTTGGGACTGGTGGGGCTGTTGGAACTGGTGGGGCTGTTGGGATTTTTAGTGGGGCTGTTGGGAAGGTGGGGCTGTTTTTTCACCCCCCTGAAATTTTTCACCCCCCTGAGGCTTTTTCACCCCTCCAGAGAATTTCGGTGCTGCCCACCTATGGTTGGGACTGGTGGGGCTGTTAAGACGAGTGGGGCTGTTGTGATTTTTGGTGGGGCTGTTGGCATGGTGGGGCTGTTGGGATTATTGGTGGGGCTGTTGGGACTGGTGGGGGTTGTTGGGACGGGTGAGGCTGTTGGGATTCTTGGTGGGGCTGTTGGCACTGTGGGGCTGTTGCGACTGGCGGGGCTGTTGGGACGGGTGGAGCTGTTGGGACTGGTGAGGCTGTTGGGATTTTTGGTGGGGCTTTGGGACGGTGGGGCTGTTGGGACTGGTGGGGGTTGTTGGTACGGGTGGGGCTGTTGGGACTGGTGGGGCTGATAAGACGGGTGGGGCTGTTGGGATTTTTGGTGGGGCTGTTGGGACGGTGGGGCTGTTGGAATTATTGGTGGGGCTGTTGGGACTGGTGGGGGTTGTTGGGATGGGTGGGGCTGTTGGGATTTTTGGTGGGCTGTCGGGACGGTGGGGCTGTTGGGACGGGTGGGGCTGTTGGGACTGGTGGGGCTGTTGGGACTGGTGGGGCTGTTGAGACGGGTGGGGCTTTTGGAACTGGTAGGGCTGTTAAGACGGGTTGGGCTGTTGGGATTTTTGGTGGGGCTGTTGGGATGGTGGGGCTGTTGGGACTGGTGGGGCTGTTGGGATTTTTGGTGGGCTGTCGGGACGGTGGGGCTGTTGGGACGGGTGGGGCTGTTGGGACTGGTGGGGCTGTTGGGACTGGTGGTGGGGCTGTTGAGACGGGTGGGGCTTTTGGAACTGGTAGGGCTGTTAAGACGGGTTGGGCTGTTGGGATTTTTGATGGGGCTGTTGGGATGGTGGGGCTGTTGGGACCGGTGGGAGTTGTTGGGACGGGTGGGGCTGTTGGGATTTCAGGTGGGGGCTGTTGTGACGGTGGGGCTGTTGGGACTAGTGGGGCTGTTGCGGATTTTTGGTGGGGCTGTTGGGATTTTTGGTGGGGCTGTTGAGATGGTGGGGCTGTTGGGACTGGTGGGGGTTGTTGGGACGGGTGGGGCTGTTGGGACTGGTGGGGCTGTTAAGACAGGTGGGGCTGTTGGGATTTTTGGTGGGGCTGTTGGGACGGTGGGGCTGTTGGGATTATTGGTGGGGCTGTTGGGACTGGTGGGGGTTGTTGGGACGGGTGGGGCTGTTGGGATTTTTGGTGGGGGCTGTTGGGACGGTGGGGCTGTTGGGACTAGTGGGCCTGTTGGGATTTTTGGTGGGGCTGTTGGGATTTTTGGTGGGGCTATTGGGACGGTGGGGCTGTTGGGACTGGTGGGGGTTGTTGGGACGGGTGGGGCTTTTGGAACTGGTAGGGCTGTTAAGACGGGTTGGGCTGTTGGGATTTTTGGTGGGGCTGTTGGGATGGTGGGGCTGTTGGGACTGGTGGGGGTTGTTGGGACGGGTGGGGCTGTTGGGATTTTAGGTGGGGGCTGTTGGGACGGTGGGGCTGTTGGGACTAGTGGGGCTGTTGGGATTTTTGGTGGGGCTGTTGGGATTTTTGGTGGGGCTGTTGAGACGGTGGGGCTGTTGGGACTGGTGGGGGTTGTTGGGACGGGTGGGGCTGTTGGGACTGGTGGGGCTGTTAAGACGGGTGGGGCTGTTGGGATTTTTGGTGAGGCTGTTGGGACGGTGGGGCTGTTGGGATTATTGGTGGGGCTGTTGGGACTGGTGGGGGTTGTTGGGACGGGTGGGGCTGTTGGGATTTTTGGTGGGGCTGTTGGGACGGTGGGGCTGTTGGGACAGTCGGCTGTTGGGAATGGTGGGGCTGTTGGGATTGGTGGGGCTGTTGGGACTGGTGGGGCTGTTGGGACTGGGTGGGGCTGTTGGGATCATTGGTGGGGCTGTTGAGACGGGTGGGGCTGTTGGAACTGGTGGGGCTGTTAAGACGGGTTGGGCTGTTGGGATTTTTGGTGGGGCTATTGGGACGGTGGGGCTGTTGGGACTGATGGGGGTTGTTGGGACGGGTGGTGCTTTTGGAACTGGTAGGGTGGTTAAGACGGGTTGGGCTGTTGGGATTTTTGGTGGGGCTATTGGGATGGTGGAACTGTTGGGACTGGTGGGGGTTGTTGGGACGGGTGGGGCTGTTGGGATTTTTGGTGGGGGCTGTTGGGACGGTGGGGCTGTTGGGACTAGTGGGCCTGTTGGGATTTTTGGTGGGGCTGTTGGGATTTTTGGTGGGGCTGTTGAGATGGTGGGGCTGTTGGGACTGGTGGGGGTTGTTGGGACGGGTGTGGCTTTTGGGACTGGTGGGGCTGTTAAGACAGGTGGGGCTGCTGGGATTTTTGGTGAGCTGTTGGGACGGTGGGGCTGTTGGGATTATTGGTGGGGCTGTTGGGACTGGTGGGGGTTGTTGGGACGGGTTGGGCTGTTGGGATTTTTGGTGGGGCTGTTAGGACGGTGGGGCTGTTGGGACAGTCGGCTGTTGGGAATGGTGGGGCTGTTGGGATTGGTGGGGCTGTTGGGATTGGTGGGGCTGTTGGGACTGGTGGGGCTGTTGGGACTGGTGGGGCTGTTGAGACGGGTGGGGCTTTTGGAAATGGTAGGGCTGTTAAGACGGGTTGGGCTGTTGGGATTTTTGGTGGGGCTGTTGGGATGGTGGGGCTGTTGGGACCGGTGGGGGTTGTTGGGATTTTTGGTGGGCTGTCGGGACGGTGGGGCTGTTGGGACGGGTGGGGCCGTTGGGACTGGTGGGGCTGTTGGGACTGGTGGGGCTGTTGAGACGGGTGGGGCTTTTGGAACTGGTAGGGCTGTTAAGACGGGTTGGGCTGTTGGTATGGTGGGGCTGTTGGGACCGGTGGGGGTTGTTGGGACGGGTGGGGCTGTTGGGATTTTAGGTGGGGGCTGTTGTGACGGTGGGGCTGTTGGGACTAGTGGGGCTGTTGCGATTTTTGTGGGGCTGTTGGGATTTTTGGTGGGGCTGTTGAGACGGTGGGGCTGTTGGGACTGGTGGGGGTTGTTGGTACGGGTGGGGCTGTCGGGACTGGTGGGGCTGTTAAGACGGGTGGGGCTGTTGGGATTTTAGGTGGGGCTGTTGGGAAGGTGGGGCTGTAGGGATTGGTGGGGCTGTTGGGACGGATGGGGCTGTTAGGATTATTGGTGGGGCTGTTGGGACGGTGGGGCTATTGGGATTAGTGGGCTGTTGGAATTGGTGGGGCTGTTGGGATTACTGGTGGGGCTGTTGGGACGGTGGGGCTGTTGGAACTGGTGGGGCTCTGAAGACGGGTGGGGCTGTTGGGATTTTTGGTGGGGCTGTAGGGATTGTTGGTGGGGCTGTTCGGATTATTGGTGGGGCTGTTGGGACTGGTGGGGTTTGTTGTGACGGTTTGGGCTGTTGGCACGGTGGGCTGTTGGGACTGTTGGGACGGGTGGGGGTATTGGGATTTTTGGTGGGGCTGTTGGGACGGTGGGGCTGTTGGGACTGGTGGGGTTTGTTGAGACGGGTGGGGCTGTTGGGACTGGTGAGGCTGATGGGATTTTTGGTGGGGCTGTTGGGACGGTGGGGTTGTTGGGACTGGTGGAGGTTGTTGGGATGGGTGGGGCTGTTGGGACTGGTGGGGCTGTTAAGACGAGTGGGGCTGTTGGGATTTTTGGTGGGGCTGTTGGGACTGGTGGGGGTTGTTGGGACAGGTGGGGCTGTTGGGATTTTTGGTGGGCTGTTGGGATAGTGGGGCTGTTGGGACGGGTGGGGCTGTTGGGATTTTTGGTGGGGCTGTCGGGACGGTGGGCTGTTGGAATGGTGGACGATGGGGCTGTTGGGACGGTGGGGCTGTTGGGATCGGTGGGGCTGTTGGGATTATTGGGGCTGTTGAGATTATTGGTGGGGCTGTTGGGACGGTGGGACTGGTGGGGCTGTTAAGACGGGTGGGGCTGTTGGGATTTTTTGTCGGGCTGTTGGGACAGTGGGGCTGTTGGGACGGGTGGGGCTGTTGGGATTTTTGGTGAGGCTGATGGGACGGTGGGGCTGTTGGTACTGGTGGGGGTTGTTGGGACGGGTGAGGCTGTTATAACTCGTGGGGCTGTTGGGACGGGTGGGGCTGTTGGGATTATTGGTGGGGCTGTTGGGACGGTGGGGCTGTTGGGACTAGTGGGGCTGTTGGGACGGGTGGGGCTTTTGGGATTATTGGTGGGGCTGTTGGGACGGTGGGGCTGTTGGGACTGGTGTGGCTGTTGGGACGGGTGGGGCTGTTGGGATTTTTGGTGGGGCTGTTGGGACGGTGGGGCTGTTTTCGGGAAATTTGGGGGTTGTTGGGACGGGTGAGGCTGTTGGGATTTTCGGTGGGGCTGTCGAGACGGTGGGGCTGTTGGGATAGTGGGACTATTGGGACGGTGGGGCTGTTGGGTATTTTGTTGTGGCTGTTGGGATGGTGGGGTTGTTGGGACGGTGGAGCTGATGGGCATGGTGGGGCTGCTGAGACATCACCCGCAAGTGCCTATTGCTTGAATCAGCCTCTTTTTTCGGTTGGTCTATTGATAGTGGGTCTTCCAGCAGTTTTTTCGGTGGGTCTACCTTTTACGTACCTACCTGTTAACTAAATGCGCACTGATTATCTGATACGCGCCGTTACAATCATACCAACATAATACACGCGCTGATAATATAACACGGATACCTAAGGCACGCGAGTACCTATTGCTCGAATCAGCCTCTGTTTTTGGTGGGTCTATTGATAGTGGGTCTTCCAGCAGTTTTTTCTGGTGGGTCTATACCTACCTGTTACATTAAATGCGCACTGAGTCGGTAATACGCGCAGTTGCACTCAAACTAACATAACACATGCGCTGATAACATAACACGGATACGTAATGCACACAAGTGCTTATTGCTTAAAACAGCCTCTATCAGGCCGATCTCCCTGCGCTTAAATCAGCCTCTATTAGGCCTAATCGTCTCGACCTACGTTATCGTCTTCAATGACGTTTAGCTTTTGAAGCTTAATAACTCTCTCAATACTCAACTTCAAAACTAATAAAAAAAACCGTTTTGAGACAAAAACATTCTCTTTCTGATAGTATAAATTTTATTGCTATCCGGCCCAAATTGCGGAGAATAGTCGAAGCTGGCGCAAAAAAGCAGTAAAAAAAGGGTAAAAAATGCGAAAAATAAAGAACTATCGGTCGAATGCGGAAAAAAACGGCCGCATCATCTACATTAGGTACCCCATCTTTTAAAAAAATCTCATAAAAAAATACCCACTGGTTCAGGTGCTAGCTCTGACAGAACAATTTGCTGACCTGGGCTAATATATAGAGACGCACGAAGTGCGCTTCCCCTTAACGTGACGTCACGGTAGACTTTAACACTGAGTCACGGACGTCTTCTAAGAGGTGCGACGCACTTCCGTGCGTCTCAAAATTTTCCTATCCCGGATTTTTATTGAAAATATGTGTGGGAAAGGAAATGAAGATATGATAATTTTAAGAGGGAAGGTGGTCCCGGGCGACACACTAAAGCGTTACGCTGAGTGGTCGCGTACGTGCAAATGGAAATTAAGCACGAAATTGAGCATCTGGGACAAACAGTCATCGGAATGTATGTACAACGTAGCACAAAACAAATGGAATTTCGCGTTGAACCAACGCGACGAAAACGGGGTGTAGAGCCATCTCTACTTGCATTTTATCCGGTTCTAAGCATTAGGTTGTCTATAGACCGGTCTAAAGGCTTTTAGACTGATCTACATTTAGACCATTATAAATAACGCTTTGTGAATACAGACTTTAGACCGGTCTAAATGTAGACTGGTCTAAAGTCTATAGACCGGTCTATAGCCCTTTTTTGGTCTATAGACTTTAGCCCCCTTTGTGAATACGGCCCCAGGTTCACGTCAAGTAATGATCTAAGGGCTACTCGTACAGTTGAAAAAAATGCAAAATATTTAGAGTATCTCTCATATTAGTTTTTCACTTTTTCGACTTACATTCTATTATACGAAACGTGATAACAGGTGTTAATCAAAACAGCTGAATTTTAAGAACTCTATAACTTATATAAACTAATTTGCTTGCTTCTAATGACTAAATCCATCACATTCTATATTTCTGATCCTCTTCTTATCGACATAATCATACCAGATCGTATAACTTTTAGAATCACCCCATTTGAATATTTTGGGCGATCAATATACGATTTTTATTGATCTTAGTGATCGAAGCTATTATATTATTGCTCGTTTAAAATTTTAAAAGGGGATGTAAATACAAGAACAAATCTCCGTAATACCATAATTTCCATTCAAAATTAGACGATTTTTCATGTTTAATAAAGCGCAAAAGCTTAGTTAATAAAGGTTGAATTCTTAGAGTTTTAATGCTATACTCTTTGAAGAAATTACATTCCAAAATAATGACTCTCTACTAATAAGAAGTTATTTCCCCTTTTAAAATTTATCTTGTTATACGTTTAACACTTTGACGTATTGTATTGACGTTCCGTTCGAAAATGTATATGTTGTGGACCACGGTCCGTCGCGTGCGTTACAATGAGTAAAGGGAAAAAACCATAACATTAAAGGTAAAACTTGAGTTCGATCTTCGGCTTCGGTCGTTTAGTTGGAACTTTTTTTGAATTGATGCTGCTCTCGTAGCAGTGTCGTTATGGTGTTGCATGTTTGTGCTTATTAGAAATCCTTATACTGTCTAAAAAGAAAAAACTGGTTCGGCTCGCGAAAGCGATCGAACACTGCGCAGTGGCGGATCTTCGGATCTGCCCAGTTTTTAAGCTTCTCAATTATACAATCAACGCATAGGGTTCAAGTTTTAGGCTCTACGTGCTTGAGTTCTCGAAGTTATGCGAAACATTTGGCAGAAGCTCATTTAAGAACCCAGGGTACATGGGTGGATTAAGAGGGGAGGGGGTGGATGGGGCCTGTCGTCAAAAAATAATTGGGCGCAATAGAGAATAATGTGTATTTTTTATTACATTTACTTACTTTCTTGGCGCTCTAAAAAGCCTATTTTTACGTAAGAGAAGTTATTGTAGCAGAAAATGATTTTTTAGTTCATAAAATGATTTCTCTAGTATTGTTTTGGCACGTTGTGCCAATTTTTTTAAAAATAATTTTGCTCATTTTTTGTAATTTTTTTAAATTTTAACTTTTCCTCCAATCACAAAAGATTATGTCAATCAAAATACGGCAAAAAGCCGCTCCTTTTAGCATAGTTAACGGATTTTTGAACAATTTTTGACTTTTTTTTAGGAAAATTCGGGGTTCCGCTTCCTTGTCAGAAAATCATGAATCCGTCACTGCTAGAGTACATATGTACATACACGTAAATTTTTATTACATTCCGAGATGGTCGACATAGAATAAGCCCTCTACATTATGTAAGTGCTCTTTCGGTGCCAAAATGGCTATTGGTAAAGCACTGTGCGTGTTTTTATTATTTCTGACTCTTTCTCTTAAACAAGTATGCATCCTGATAGGTAAAATCGAGAATTTGCTTAAGTATAAGCAAGTTATTGCTACGTTGCAAATAAATAGCATAGTAAGCTACTATACAAAATCTGTCCACCAAATTTTTTTCCACTTTTTCCAACCTTTTTCCACGTTTTTTGGGAGGTCTAAAAACGTTAAAAATAGAGCGCCTGTGTTGAAAAATCAGTGTTTTTTAAGTAGAAAATTTTATGTACATATGCAATAGCGGTGTTTGATGCACTTTTTGTATAAAAATTTCGCGCTCTACAAGAAATATCACGATCAGTATACTACTTTATTTATGTTAAAACTTGAATTTCCTTCCTTCAGTAAAGCATATCAGCGAATTTTGAAGTCGTTTTTGACAATTAAAACTATAATTTATCAAATGGCGCGAAGCGTCAGAAAATTTTGAAATTTTAGCTCTAAATCATTTTTGCATTACAAAAACTGTGCACAATGTAGGGATTTTCAATCGTAGTGGAGTTCTAGAACCAGATTATCGATAAAAATGCTGCAAATTGGCGCCGCGCGGCTCAAACAATAATAACAAGTAAGAATTAAATCAATTCGGCACGAAGCGCCGAAAAATTTTGTAGTTTCGCCTCTCTAAAACGCATTTTCGCATTACAAAAACTAACTGAATCCGTGCAGAAGATAAGGATTTTCAATCGTAGTAAAGTTCTAGATCAAATTGTCAATAAAAATGCTGCAATTGACGCGGCGCGGCTTAAAGATTAATTACAAATAAGAATTAAATCAATTCGGCGCTTCGCCGAAAAATTTTGTAGTTTCGCCTCTCTAAAACGCATTTTTGCATTACAAAAACTAACTGAATCCGTGCAGAAGATAAGGATTTTCAATCTTAGTGAAGTTCCAGACCAAATTATCGATAAAAATGCTGCAATTGGTGCGGCGCGGCTTAAAGGTTAATAATAAATAAGAATTAAATCAATTCGGCGCGAAGCGCCGAAAAATTTTTGAAGTTTTAACTCTCTAAAACGCATTTTTAACATTACATAAATCTTCCACAAATGCCAACCAAGCCCATTTTTTTCCATTTCCCAAAATTTTGGTTGACAAATAGACCAAAAAGTGGAAAAAAACTGTGAATGGGACGTTTTGGCGCCGCCGTGTTGGCGCCACACTCTTTGTAATATTATTGATTATTTACATTTCATTTATGATTAAAGTATAATACAGATTCTGAAAGCCCATTTGATTCTCTAATGATATTATAAATTACTTTTAGAATATCTTTGAATTTAATTTAGTGAGATAATTAAATGCATCTAAAAATACACTGGATACAGTTTCCAGTCGTACACAAATGGATACTCATCGAATCGAAAAGAACAATATGCTATTTTGTAGCTTGTAGAACCTGCTTTCTGAATATAAAATTTATTTTAAAATTGCTTCAAAAATTGATTTAATTAGAATAATTTAAGTTGCTGGCGCCAAAACGTCGTAGACCCCGGGGTTTTCCTCCCATTTTGGGTTTTTTTGAAGCCGTTGAGGTCACTTTAGCGTTTGAGGTTTTTTTGCGCCTATGCTTAACCATTGGTTGGGATGTTTTTTAGGCAGTTTGAGGTTGTAATTGGGTTTTTTTGACAAGAGCACTTGGCAACCCTGGTCTCTATCGTATCGACAGGAGAGCGCGCCTGTAAAATATAAAGCATAGCCGCAACAGTTATCAATTTTTCGAACTTCTTTAGTTTTGCAAGGTTTAGGCTCAGATTTACGGGAACGTAGTACTCCAGCTTAGGTCGGTATTGGACCCGCTATTCAGATGTAAGCTTTACTTTGTTGGTGCGCACTTTTCTGTGAATAGACTATCGTTCAGTCACAATGACCATTTCGTCTTTTACCTATAAAACACGGTGTTTCCCCGACTTTTTGGTCTATATGTCAACGAAAAGTTTGAAAAATGGAGAAAATTTTCGGGCCTGGTTAGAAATTGTGGGAAATTTTCTGTAATGTAATAAGCGTTTTAGAGAGCCAAAATTTCGAAATTTTCCTGCGCTTTGCACTGGATTGAGTCAGTATTGGGCCCGCTTAAGTCAGTATCGCTCCCGCTTAGATTCAGATGTAAGCTTTACTTTGTTAGGGCGCGCTTTTCTGTGAATAGACTATCGTTCAGTCACAATGATCGTTTCGTCTCTTACCTAGAGAACACGGTGTTTCTTGACTTTTGGTCTATATATATGTCAACGAAAAGTTTGAAAAATGGAGAGAATTTCCGGGCTTGGTTAGAATTTGAGAGAAATTTTTTGTAATGTAATAAGCGTTTTAGAGAGCCAAAATTCCAAAATTTTCCCACAAAAATGGCTGTGACCCCATTTTCAGAATTATCGATTTTTTGTAAAAATTGTAAGAAATGTGATTTTTAAGCGTTTTTTACCTCATTTTTGGCTCACAAAATTTTGGCGTTTGGCGCCATATACTTATTTTTTTGACTATATTTTGCTCAACGTACTCTTTCAAATTTTTCCAGCATTTTTTTATCTATTCATGCTGTAGAAAGAACGAGCATTGTCTGAAACGTCACCTTAGGGGAATAAGTCGAATTTGTGTTTTTTTCCACTTGGCAAACATTTTTCCGGCTTGCAAAAACTTTTGTGGACTGTTTTTGTATTTGTAGAACCTATGTATAAAACTTTTTCGGTAGACAAAAACATTGCAAAAATACGTAATAAATTCAGTAAATTTCTTCTTAACTATGTATATGTAGATATTCCTCTTTAATGCGCAAGAGTGGCGTCGCCAGTGGGGAAGGGGAGGAAATTCCCTCTGTAGATTTTTCAAAATTTTCAGAAATCGAGCTATGCAGTTGCCTGACGCTGTGCCGCGATGATTTTTTCAGAGAATCAAAAAATAAGGACGTGTTTATTTAAATTGGCGCAAAACGATGCGAAAAATCCAAAAATAGCATAAAAACTAACTAAAATCACAGTTACCAGTCAATTTCACGCACTTTTGAAAATAATTTACTTCCATTCTTTTTAGACCTAAATTTCGCCTTATTCTTTACCAAAATCTTCCTATTTTTTGGGGCCCACCGAACCCTTACGTGCATGGTCTGGGAGGCAACTAGCGAAACGCATGACGAAAGAGGTGGTTGGTATGCAGAAAATCGCAGCCCCTAAGATGAATAATCAAATCACCGACCGTTAAAAGTCAAAAAAACTTTGAATTTGATTATGAATGACATTCAAATAGCTCATTTTGTAATTTATTCAGCTCTATTTTAAAACTTCCGTGCATTGTGCTATGCGTTTCGATTATTTGTAGTATATAGACCAGAAGTCGTAATATCGATTTAAAATGCCTGGTCATCACACATTTTTTGGCGGGTCAACGATTTTGGCACCCTTAGCTGATTATACAGGGACTCGCATAGACCAGGTAATATATGCATTTATCAAATTAACGTAGGTAATTATTTGGACTGCTGAAAGAAAAGTTAATTTATTAATTATTAATTTATTAATGTACGTCATTATATGTATGCGAGGTCACTGGAAACTAGGATGGTCGCGTGTTTAAATCCAGAACAACGAATTTAACAACTTGGGTTTCTGTAGAACAATCATTCTGGCTACAATACCTAAAATTAAAAAAACCAAAAGCTACAAAATCCTACTTTTTTCATCAAACTCCGCCCATTAGAGTCAGCGGTACGAACTTTTTGAATATTATTTCCCAGCCTTTTAGCCTGATAAATTTGCATTTATTTATTCATTTAATATAAATTATAATATTTATTTATTATTGCTTATTATTTATCATATTTATTTTATTTTATTTATTTACATATTCATTTTATTTGTTTTATTTTGTTTATTTAATATGTATTTTATTATTTATCAATTATTATAATATTTATTTTTTAACATTTATTATTATTAACTATATCGGGAAAGCTGCCAGTAAATCCTTTCTCGGTCGCTCTATGGAACATTGTGAAAATTGCATGATTCGGAGCGCCAAAAGTGTCTATTCTGATTGCAATTGAAATTTTATTGCTTCATTAAACGCATTATTTTACTTCTCAAAAAATATTTTTGACTATAGAAAGAGCCTTTACTCCCGTATATAGTCGCTTTTTAGCAGACTACTATAAATTAATCTGCATCACTAAATTTTTCGAAGATACGATTCTATATTGTGAATGGCGATGATGACAGCGTTTGATGCTGAGGCTTTTGCGTCGGGAAAATTTCAGAATAATGTACACTTCTGTGCATACATGTAACGGCTAAAAATTTTGGGAGGGGTGCCCATCCATTTTCAGGGGTGATTGACCTCCAATTTTTTGGCCAAAAACGCCTGAAAATGGTCAAAAACGCAATTTTTTCCAAAAATTGGGCTAGGATGGGGTCAAAAATTTTCTGGAAAAAGGGGGTATTGGTGGGGGCTAACAACTTTGGATTAGAGTCTCTATCCTTCTCCTTTTATATGGCTGCTTTTATGATTCTAGACTTCGGTGAACGTTCTTAAATATCCCTTCTTTCAATGAAAAATGCACTAAACTCATTCTTAAGACTAGACTAGACATTTATGTTTAGAAAGCTTGTGCTTTTATAGGTATTTTGTATAGAGCTTTTCAGATGGACGCAATGCGTCAAGATGACTCAAAGTAAACGTTTGCATGACTCCGGCTTTCAAATTTATAACTACCTACCTGCTTTAAATAGAAAATCACGCTTACAAATAAGTAAACGTCGTATAATTTTAATTTAATTAATTGAATTTTCTAACATTTGAGTTTTTTTCTATCCATTTCCATCCAATGTAGTGTCATAAAAAATACATCACTGATATGCTATTCAGTGTAGCTTTCCTACAGAGTATACCTTGGTTCTCAGGTCAATTTTCTCGCCTGTCAAGTCGTCTCATTAATTTTATCCGTAATATACTATAAATATCTGCGCCTCGTCAGAAATTCAAAAAATGTTCGCCTGCTGTATTTTCTTTTCGCTGGAGTCGCTATGTGCTTCTTCTGTTATGGCAAGTAAGTTCTAAGCATAAATAAATTTGTTATTAAAGAGAATATACGTTGCCAAACGTGGTAAGCAGCCATTTCTTGAAGGGGCAGACGGGATGGTACCCCAAATAGTTCTAAAAATTGCTACTTAATTACAAAATAGAGCATTGGTGCTATTTTAACGTGATTCAAAAATTTTTTATAATTTATTGAGCTTCCGAACTATTTTCTATAAGATGAATAGTAAGGCTCTTACATATAGACAAAAATTGAAAAACAAAATTTTAGGACTTTTTTAGCTTTTTTTCAAATAGTTTTGAAATTTACGGTGTTTTGTGATTGTCACACATCCGTTGATAACCAACTACATCTTTTCCTCTCAGCCTCTTTTGTTGTGAAAATCATAATTTAAAATATTAAGGAAATTTTTTTCTAGAAAATATATATATGCGCTTGTCTTAAATTTTTAGTTGTTCTTGCATCCAGTGCATCAATATAAATGATATCTGCAAATTTGTCAATGATAAAAATTTCGAATTTTTCCAACACTTTTCATTGACCTTTTGTGAGCCTTCACTGACTTCTCGATATCTTAAGGTTTTAACGCTTAATAATAATCAAACACAACTTTTTGAAAAAAATTTGCTCAATCGGGCATAAGCCGTGAAGAGAAGAAGTATGACCGAGCCCTTACTATCTTTCTCTTTGATAATAAATTTTTGGACGGAACAAAATGCGTTCAATAAGGCCATATATGTATCTGAGAAGTTATGAGGACCGATTTGCGATTCGTTTTTGGCCCTACTGTCTTGTAATCAAAACTCCAAAAAAGATAAAAAAAATTATTTGTCACAAAAGTTTCAAAAGTAAACGCCTTTAAATTCTTAATGTGCTTTAAAAAGGGCCGCCAAAGGAGGTTTAAGCACAATTCTTGAATATATAAACTAGAGCTGTGCCGGGGCCAGGCCCCGGCCCCGGCCCCGGCCGGGGCCAGGCTGGCCCCGGCACCGGAGCCGGGCCGGGGCCAATGTTAGAGTTGATTATAATGTATAAAATTGATAATGTTCTGGGTAGATTTACCTTCAAACTCAATTTCAAGCAAACCACAGATCTTGCTAATTCAAATCTTTATTTCACTATGTCAGATTGGTGCGAATTTCTAGTTAATAATCAAAATTGACATATTTTAAATTGCAATTCATATAGACGAGCATTTCCAGCTTGCTTGGTAGCAGACAGCTACGTCTATCAGAACAAATAGAATAATAAGCCTAAAAAAGTGCAAAGTAAAGCACATTGAAAAACGCATCCAAGTCAGAGGGGTTAAATCCATACATGGGCAGCTCAAAAATTCTAGAAGTCCACAATTTTTAAAAGTTAAAAAGTGCCTGATAATATATGGTAGAGCGAAAAAACACCGTTTTCTCGCGTTTCTCAATGAGAGCTATCCATTAGCATCAAAAAACCGCAGAAAAAACAGAAAAAATTCTGAAAATCAATTTCTGGGGGGTCTAGCGGATTTTTTTTGGGGGGGGGGAGAATGTGAATTCTGGGGGGTCTAGATTAGAGCTGTGCCGGGGCCAGGCCCCGGCCCCGGCGCCGGGGCTTAGGCCCCGGCCCCGGGCCAGGGCCAGGCTGGCCCCGGAAATGGGGCCGGGGCCAATGTTAGAGTTGATTATAATGTAGAAAATTGATAATGTTTTGGGCAGATTTACCTTCAAACTCAATTTCAAGCAAACCACAGATCTTGCTAATTCAAATCTTTATTTCACTATGTCAGATTGGTGAAAATTTCTAGTTAATAATCAAAATTGACATATTTTAAATTGCTATTCATATAGACGGGCATTTCCAGCTTGCTTGGTAGCAGACAGCTACGTCTATCAGAACAAATAGAATAATAAGCCTAAAAAAAGTGCAAAGTGAAGCACATTGAGAAACGCATCCAAGTCAGAGGAGTTAAATCCATACATGGGCAGCTCAAAAATTCTAGGGGGTCCAAAATTTTTCAAAGTCAAAAAGTGCCTGATAATATATGGTAGAGCGAAAAAAACACCGTTTTCTCGCGTTTCTCAATGAGAGCTATCCATTAGCATCAAAAAACCGCAGAAAAACAGAAAAAATTCTGAAAATCAATTTCTGGGGGGTCTAGCGGATTCTTTTTTGGGGGGGGAGAAAGTGAATTCTGGGGGGTTTAGATCCCCCGATGCCCATGTTCTGTTATATCTTGTAATCCCAACAAATATTAACGCTTGACGTGCATATCTACAAGCAAGAATATATGCATAAGGTACATATAAGGGGTAGGGCAGGGTCGTACTATAAGCATGGTAAAGCACGCTATTATTGGCCCCGGCCAGGCCACCGGCCCCGGCCCGCGGCCCCGGCCCCGGCCCCGGCCCCGGCCCCGGCCCCGGCCCTCGGCCCCGGCCCCGGCCCCGGCCCCGGCCCCGGCCCGGCCCCGGCCCCGGCCCCGGCCCCGGCCCCGGCCCCGGCCCCGGCCCCGGCCCCGGCCCCGGCCCCGGCCCCGGCCCCGGCCCCGGCCCCGGCCCCGGCCCCGGCCCCGGCCCCGGCCCCGGCCCCGGCAAAAAAGGCGGCCCCGGCACAGCTCTAGTCTAGATCCCCCGATGCCCATGTTCTGTTATATCTTGTAATCCCAACAAATATTAACGCTTGACGTGCATATCTACAAGCAAGAATATATGCATAGGTACATGTAAGGGGTAGGGCAGGGTCGTACTATGAGCATGGTAAAGCACGCTATTAATGGCCCCGGCCAGGTCCCGGCCCCGGCAAAAAAGGCGGCCCCGGCACAGCTCTAATATAAACCGAAAATCTCTTAAAAATAATGTTTGCCTTTTGAAAAGCCCATTGGTGTAACGGCTCGAAATTTTGGGTGGGAGGCTGGGGCCCCCAGCTATTTTCATCGGGGGGGGGGGAGGATGGGCTCCAATTATTGGCCAAAAACGGCCAAAAAACATAAAAGTTTCAGCCTTTTCCACTATAGCAAAAATAATTTTACATTAGAGATATAATGTTAGCGCAAGATAATTTTTTTGTCAATCTATGAAGTCCTTAAGAGTTGAGATTTTCGAAACTAAATTTTGACTAATCTGATTTCGTATTCTAGTTTTACAGAGAATTTAAGATTTCTGATTTTTTCATTTTCAAAAGTTAATAAATAAAGAGGAGCAGGTGTCTTTTTATACGAAAAAGTTTTAACTTAGATTCATAACTTTTGGATTGTGGAGAACAGAAAAGTCATCAAAATTTTTAATCTATATGTGCCTCATCAGTCAGAAAAATATGCGAAGTTTTATATGACTAAAAATTTCGATTATGCTTCTTGTTTTTTATTTCTTGAATAATTGAAAACTTGTCTTATAGCTCAATCAAACACCTTTTTGCCGATAGTATAGCTTGCTACGCTATAATGCGCTTGGCTCCTAAAGAATACGTTCACAAGTGAGCATATCCTGTTTTTTACTATTTCTTGTCATCGTAGTACTTCAGTCGCTTGAATTTTTACTATTCCACCAGCTTTTCTTTGAAACTTAAATAGGTATATGAATATATTACTGCTATTTAGCAGATATGCACAGCATGGGAATTCTGGGGGGAAGGGGCGGGTGGTGAAATTTTGAAGTGCCTTTTTTGGGCCCAAAAATGGTGGGTACACGTCAAAGACATCGTTTTTCAACGTTTCTGACGATGATCTTTCTAGCGCATAAAAACAAAAACTTTCAAAAGGAATCAAAAAATTCAAATAAAATAAAAAAATAGTCAAAACATGTGTATATCTCCGCGAAGTGCCGAACATTTAACACTTTTGAGCAAATATGTAGAGAGCTAAAACGCTTTAAAAAGCACCGTTTCTACGATGTATGCTACATATAAGAAGTGATATAAAAATATTTAGACGTAGAATTCGATAATACACACCCAATTCAAGTTAATTTTGTCTTCTGTTTAGTATTTACTATATTTGTTTGTATATTCCTATAAAAAATAAGAACTCAATTTCTTTTATCTTCAATAAAATAGTTATTAACAATGTAAAGATATGCTTTATCATTAATTAGACTATTTGATAAATGCAAAGGTATACTCTATACGAATCAGATCGAATGTAGTATAATTGCTTTAATTAATCATTGTACGAGTCACGGTTTTTTTCTGTATTTGGTAGAAATTTTTTCCGATGTACAAAGACTTTTAGGACCGTCTTTGTACATGTATAAAGATTTTTGGGAAGACAAAAAGTGTGAAAAGGTGAAAAATTCCCAAAAGTTTTGGCGCTTAAAAAGTAATTGTAATTGTAATAAAAAGTAATTGTCTCTCCTATTTATCTTTAAAATGGCAGAATTCGCATTTAGAATGGAAAAATGTCAAATTTTTCGGCGCTTCGCGCCGTTTCGAGACACTTTTTAATAATTGTAGGCGTCAGAAACCCAAAAATTAGCTAAATACACTACCAAAGGTCGAAAAACCCTGTTTTACCACACTGAATTCGCTACTGTACCATATTTTAGTACACAAAAATTTGCATGTTCAAAATGTACAAAGACTTTTGGGCATAGGTGCACAAGGTCAGGGTCGGCAGGGAGGGGGTAAAATCTCAGAAATCCAAAACAGTAAATTTAACGTTCACAAATTTTCTGTTGTTTAAACGGCCAAAATAGTCTAGCCTATAAAACGTTTTTTCGTAGTAATTTAGCATTTTTAAAGCATTTGTAGTCCATGTTGACTGCATTACATCACTTTTAACACTAAAAAATACAGAAATTAATCAATTTTTAGCGTTTTTCGGGTAAAAAGTATATAAAAGTACTAATCCGTGGCGAAGCGCCGGAAAATTTTTGACATTTTTACTGATTTTGATGTCAAAAATGATGCAGAACAAGACCTGCTTGCTCAAAATCGCCGGACAGTACCGGTTCAGCTGACCTCTCAGGGGGGGTAATACCCCTCACCCCCTATGTGCATGTGTGCTTTTGGGGACCTTCTTTGTACATATTCAAACGGACCTTGTACAAAAAAATACACTGGTACGAGTATATAACGACACAACTTACATAAATGTTCTTATAGGTTGACGTTTTTCATTGCAATGGCCTACCTTTCTTACATACATTTCCACAAAGTCTATTTCGCCCGCGATTACATCATCGATGTCACAGGGTAATCAACTTTATATATCTCATTGAATTATGTCAGCATCTTAATAATAGTAATAAGTAAGATTATTATGACAAAAAGAAAAAGAAAAAAGAAAGGGAAAAAAGACTAAGTATGTAAGTAAAAAATGGAAGAAAGAAGTATGTAAGCAAATAAAAAATAAATATCGCTCGCTGTCCGTCCCATTCGTAACTCGTTGGAAATTTTTACTTTAGACCTATGATGATCATGACACAAAGGATGACGTCGCTCGCCTTTAATGTCCATGATAGTCTAGTCAAAATTGAAGCGCTGACTCCGACACAGAAGAAGGAAGTAGTCAGGTAGTACTCAGTATATGTACAAACATTGCTTGTTTTCAAAAAGTCTTGTATTATAATATTCTTGCTACCGTACGCATAGTTATGCCGACTTTATCCACGCAATAAATATAAGAGATAATGGATATCCCCATCTCCGCTCTCATCAGTAAGTCGGCTGTCCTATCCCTTAAAAAACTTATATTGTTGGTTTCCGGGAATCATTTTTCTTGAATGCTTTGTTTATTACAAATTTAAGGCTCTCCAGGCTTATTTTTTCCGCACCACGCGGATTTTTTGTGGCTCGTGTGAAAAAGTTTATTGGCTTTGCCGCGCAAGACGGGAATTTTAGGACAGGTTTTTGTGATGAAGTTGTACAAACATACATACATACTCGGCTAATTGGCTATTATACGAAAGGTCTTAAAATTTTTCGACGTTTCGCGCCGGATTGTGCTTATTTGATTTCTGTGAGCAAGAAACTTTTCCGAATGCAAGCTTACCATTTACAATCCATCTTGGCATTAGCATTTCTCCTATCAATTAAAATTATTGAAGAATTTTTGGCGAATTTAATTGCGTCGCACCATATGTTCTCAGTCATTTTGGCTTTTATTAGAGAAATCGCCGAAATACCGATTCTTCATAGAATTCATGAATCGTGGCCAAAATTTTTTTGTAAACGTTCTAATTTTAAAACACATTACCTCATTATTTCCTCAAAAATGCAAACTTATGTACACCGCCTTTATTTTATTCGTAAAATCCTTGAATTTATTTTTCGATTGGCCGTAGTTTAATCGGTAAAAATATTTTTCGGAACTTGCGCTGGAGTTGAAAATGTACTATACATACGTGCAGAAAAATTTCGTAGCATTTTCCATGCATAACATAGAAATGACTGGATATCTCGAGGATTTCGAAAGTCTTTACATGTTTGATTTAATCTAATTTTTTAGTAACATTGTATAATACATAAATGTACCCTATTATTAGGTTTATTTTAGCAAAATACAGGACGATGCACATGACAAATTGCATTAAGCTGCGAAAGGGTTTAAAAGCTATCCAGTTTAACGCAGCTCTTGCACTTGGACGAATAGGAAATTATTTATTTATCAATAGTGACCTAACGCTTTAGTCTATGCTCAAAAGATTTTTGAATGAAAACCATCCTTCTTACTTTCAGCGGAAGAAGATTAGCTATTTATTCCCTTCAGAACATTTCATTTTAACAGGCACATAGTTGGTCGTCTCAATTTTGGGGACTAAATTTTTGAAGTCTGATATCTCGACAGCTCTTAGGAAATATGCAAAAGTAATGGAATTTTAGAGCTTTTATTGGCGAGCGCAGTAAACTGACGAAGAAATATTTAAATTTTTAAGAAGAATTTCATTTCATTTCAATCGTATAGAAAATATGTTTAAAACAGCCACACAAATGATTTCTCAGCGTTTTATCTGAACTGGACTTCTCTCAAAAAATTTTTCACGTGCTCAATACTCAGTTATGGCTCATTGAAAAGGAAAGCAATACAAAAAAAATCGTGCTGCGTGAAGCGCTAGAAAATTTAGACGTGTTCATCACATCTTTCTCAAATTCGGGCTGTTTTAAAGGCAAAATTATGCAAAAAGAAAGAATCCGGCGCGAAGCACCTGAAAATGTTGGGCTTATCAGCTCAAAAGTCTGCAAAATTCTATTTTGACGGTCTCTCAAATGCCCTTCAAGAATTTTTAATTTTTTTCCTTTGGGGACCCTTGTGAAAAATACTCATGTATTTCCAAAATTTTGGCCATTTGCATCATCTGTTCAGCCTTATGGTGAAACGCGTATTATATTTAGCTTCTTTAATTGTAAAATAAGGTTCGTGTTTTTTTAGAAAAATACCTTCTGCCCTAGAATTTTTCTCGTACGCGTTCAACTATATGAGTATTCTTTGCGGGCCGCTTTGTTTTTACACGGATTTCATGGCGTTTATTGATGGAGATTACATTTTTAAAGCTAAACTAGTGAGTGATAATCCAATAGATATAGCATGCTGTTGCTGTTGATTAGGTCTGAAGTATAAATTTCTCTCAGTAAAATTTAATGCATAAACCGATTTCCACATGAGGAAAGTACATACCTTTGTTGTGTATACATAAACATTTATACTTTTTGGACAAAAATAAATTTCCGATGAAATGCGTAAGTATTTACTTCCTGGCTATTATCCATTTCTGACTTTGACGCATATCATTTGCAGGAGTAATAAGTAAGCCAATAGGTTGTTTTTCTTAAAATTTTAAGCACTTGCTGTCAAGCTACTGAAACAAAATTTTTTTGTTTGATTTAGTCTTTTGCATGTGATTTGTTTGTTAAACGAAACGTGCGATTTTTTAGGCTTAGGCTTATATACCGTTCTATTATTTCAGAACGGTTCACATTTTATTTTCATATACATTCAATTTCAAATATTTTAGTACATTTAATCCTATAATTGAATGTAAACGGTCGTACAAAATGAAATATGGTGTATGAATAGCTCGCTAAAAATTCTTGCATGTACAAATATTTTTATTTGCATGTATTTCTCTTGGGTATGTTATATATGTACATTCCATGTAGCATGCATTTTCAGAATAACTCGTGTCGTTACGTTCGCTTTTCAGAAATATGATGGCGAAAGACTAAAGGAAAATCATGCCTCTGTGCCAAAGCCTTGGGTAAAATTCTATCTGATGCCATATTCCTTCATTGGATATCGAATGTTAAAAATATAATTTAGGCTGCAGTAAGGCGAAAGACTCTTGCTAGCTTAAGTTGGATATTAATTTATCTTGTTTTTGCGACGAATTACCCTGTGGAAGCAGTTTTAGGTAGATGCGGATTTTTTTGCTAGGCTCTTAATTGAAGGATGATTTAATACTCGTTTTTTTGCAGAAATTAATGGATTTTGGAGGAGACTGTGTTATAACATTTGCAGTGCGACGCTGCTCCGATTCCAGTATTATTATGCGTGGACCGCAGGCAAATTTAGTCTAATTTTATATCTGCTTAATCACATTTCCCGTCTAAATTTAGTCCTTTCTCTCATGAAGTCTTTTTTGCAGCCTATATGTTTCTTACCATTCGAAAAAATAGAGTTATTGTTATTTGAATTGTATCCCTATTACCGACTTACATTAAAATGCCGTGAGGAAGAGCTATGTATATACAATAGACTGCGTTTATTTATTCTTATAAGATGTAGGTTGGAATCTGAGGCCGCTTAAGCTATCCATAATCCGAGCTTACAATTAGTGATTTTTTTAAATGACCAGACTTTAGACTTTTCGTGTCTTGTACTATTAACTAAAATTTGATAAACAGAAACACTGAAATTTTTTTCTTTCTGAAAATTAGGATCTAAGGTCTCAACGGATAGCGCATGTGTAAAAAAACACTTTATTTCGAATACATGCCTCGAAGAAACTTATGAATCAAGAAGGTAGTAATAATATACGATCTTTGTGGAGAGAAATTAGCGGTTTCCACCTCTCCTAAATAGATTTTCACCTTGCAGTAATTTTTTTGCCCTGCCCTGAATTTTGGTCTTCAAGAAATTTTAGAAAACATGTTGTTTTAAGCTTTTATATCGATGTTTTGGCTCAAAAGTGCCAAATTTTCGGCGCTTCGCGCATTATATTTTGTTCAATTTATTTGATTTTTTTCAATTTTTTGAACAAATTTCAATCAACACTATCGTGACTTTGGCTAAAGCTTAGTTAGCTTTTGGTTGAATAAAACAAGGCGCTAACAGTCTATAGTAGTTTAATAATTTCTGATGAGCAGTATCATCACTTTTTCCAAGCTATTTTACAGCGTGCGATATTTTGATTAACGCTTACATACAACTAAGGATTATAATTTTCAGCGGATCTAATTAATAATGCTGCTGGATTTGGTTTTAATGGCTACGATTCTGACGGCATGGCTAAATGGGATTTACTCAGCAACGTTGACGTTTGGGCTGTGGAAGTAAGTCAAGTCTTATTCCATTGTATTTGATCGCTCGTTTTTCATTTTAATTTATTTTTTTGATGTATTTATGTATTAATGGAGTATCACTAAGGAAAATTTGCTGCTCGAGTCAAGTTTATACCGTCATATATATATATATATATATATATATATATATATATATATATATATATATATATATATATATATATATATATATATATATATATATATATATATATATATATATATATATATATATATATATATATATATATATATATATATATATATATATATATATATATATATATATCCACAAGGTCAGGTTGGCCAGGGAGGGGTAAAATGGTAAAATCGAGATTTTGGGGTCAGCGAGGGATAAAATCGATGATTTTTACAAGACTAAATCGCGTTTTTGGCAATTTTTGTGTCAAAATCGATTGAAAATACACTATTTTTGCTTCAAACTGCTCGACAGTACCTAACTTTTGAACCCTTCAGCGTGTGGTAATATCACCCTCTCACCCTTCTCTATGCGCATTTATGCATATGCACCTAAATGTAACATGAGAGATAGCTGGAGTCCTTCATCCTATTGTAACGTTCGTCAACCGTAAAACCTGAAGGTTTCATATCACATCTCCCCTCTCCCGATTATTTATCGAAAACGGGGTATTTGCTGTACTTAATCAACGTTGGAAGATCGATCACCCGCGAAACATTTTAGATTGCACATAGGTGCGCAAGTTCAAATTCAAATTCAAATTCATTATTATAGGTGCGCAAGTTCAAACTTTCAGGGGGGTGAGAACAGAAAATTAGTAGATAGATTTTTCGTAAAAACGAGTCTATAGCCTTTTTGGACTCATAAAATTAGCTATATAGCCTTTCTAGGCTCAGAAAACTAGCAACATTACATATATATGTAGCATTGCTTCACAGCCTTTTTGGACTGAAAATAGCTGTTTAGCCCTTTTTTGGAGTCAATAAAATAGCTATTTATTCTTTTTAAACTCAAAAAAAGACAACTTTTATGCATTTCTGACCTCACACGGTACGTTTTCTGAGTCCAAAAAAGGCCAAACGGCTACTTTTTTGAGCCCAAAACGGCTATATACATAGCTCATTATTTGAGCCCAAAAAGGCTGTATAGCAATGCTTTTTCGGCCGAAATGGCTGTATAGCTATCAGTTTTTTAGAGCACAGGTGGAATAAGACCCCCGTCACCCTCATGCTCTTGTATGATACATAAGATATGTATATAATTATTTTAGAATAAAAAATTCTACACGTGTAGAGAAAAGAAAACAATGCGAACAATTATTATATAAGAAGAATTGGAAGAAAATCATACCGATAAATACTAAAAATGTGTAGATTTAAAATAGCTGTTAGATGGTTGCCTCAAGTTTTTAGCTCTTACATATATGTACACAACACGCTTGTTATTTATATTGAATCTAGTTCTATGTTAACCTGTTTCTGTCCAGGCACTTAGCTGGCCTTCTAAATTTGGAGAGACTAGAATTTTGAATCGGATTTCTCGACAATTACTAGTAGATGGATAAAAATAATGGTATTTTTAGCTATTCTTAGGGAGCTCTACGTATTAGAGAAGAAATCCTCCCCCAAACCCTCCACACCTATGTGTGGTCCAGACCCCTGAGACCACACGCCATGTGTGCCTACAGCTCATTGCAATTTTCACCGACACAGACATCGAGTAACATGAAAATCGCGCTTGATAATTGGAACCGGGGCACGGTTTTCTGGTTGAGAAGAATAGCTTATGAAAGAACACCCCCTCGTTATCGTACGGTAGCGACGTTTGCATTGAGCGCCTGGTGGCATGGCTTCTTTCCAGGTGGAGAAATCTTATTTAGCATCACTGACTAGCAGACATGCACAGCGCGAGAATTCTGGTGGGGTGAGGGGCTGAAATTATAAAGTGCCTTTTTTGGGCTCAAAAACGGTGGGTACGCATCAAAAATGTAATTTTTTGGATTTTCTAACGATGCGCTGTCATTCTAGAGCGTAAAAACATGTAAAAAATGTTGGAAAACTATAAGAAAAATTCGTGTAAATTGAACAATATACAGCGTGGGCCAGAAAAAAGGCTACACCTGATGTTACATCATAACTTGGGCAGTTAAGGACATATAATTTTAAGACCAGCTATATCAGATAGATAAACAGCTCTGTTTACACTGCATAAAAGTTTAGGCCAGGTGCCAGCACTTCGCGCGCTAGGACGATTTGTTTACTCATCACTTCGATATGCTTGAACCCAAGAGTTTATGCATTGCCTCTCATTACTGAGCATATAGGTAACCTTTTTGACGATATATGCAGTCAAAAATTTAATTAGCACTTATGAAGCTTTAGAATAAATACGCACCCTACTAGGTGTAACAAATTATTGATATCGTCTAAAGAAGGGGAATATTGATGACAGAACCAATGACACCTTCGGTGTTAAAACAATATCGAAATAGGATGTAAACAATGCACGATATCGCCCGAACCGTTGGCAATTGGTCAAAAGTAAAAGAAGAGATTTTTATCTATTAAATGCAGTTGGTCCTAAAGCTTCATGTTCATATCAGACAAAGTTATGACCTGCAGCATCGGGGTGTAGCCTTTTTCGGCCCACCCTGTATATGGCCAAAAAACGAGTATATGGCGCTAAGCGGCTAAAATTGGCACTTCTGGTTAAAAAGATAACGAATAACGCTTAAGATCATACATGTAACAGGGGGCGGAGGATTCTCTCGGTCGTCCCCCTCCATCTTCCAAAGCCAGAAAAGTTTTGACTTCCCTCCCCTAATTTTTGGAAAAAAAATTGAAATTTTTTGGCCGTTTTTAGGTGTTTTTTGGCCGTTGTTGGCCAAAAATGGCTGTGAACCTCGTCCCAAAATTTCGGGCCGTTACATGTATGCTTAAGATAGCACCTTTTTGTACGAATTTTTCGGAAATTCGAAAAATCGCGAATATCGGTGATGGAAAAATTTCTGGTGAGGGCGGAACCCCCAAATCGTTCGAATGATACCATCACATTAGCAATATTTGTCTCTGAAAATAAATTAAAACTGTTGGTGCTTACCTTATTCGGGCCTTCCTGTACACTTTTACTCATCATCATATCCTCTCAGCTATAGACAAATATGCCCTAACATTGTCGAAATTAGCCTAAAAAATTCGTTCATGATGCGTGAAGTAGTGGTTTTTTTGCCGTCTTTTGATAGGTAGAACCATTGCTGTTGCGAAAAAATTAAAATTTTCAAAATTTGCGAAAGTTTCCGATGAAAAACGCGCAAAATTAGTGCGAAAATCGGCACTCGCCTCCCTCAAATCCACCCTTGTCGGTGAACAGGATTACATGTGGTGGATACTGAAAAATTTCGAGATTGTTTTCTATAAATTGTGATCCTGCTTTACCACACTAGCTTATATTTGGAATTATCCAACAAATAATGTGGATCTTATGCTTGATTTTTAACCATTGTATGAATGAATTTATTATTTTTAGGCTATTACCTGATGTTCTTAACTGCTGCACTCTTTACAGAAGCAGCAAGAGGGGTAAGTCGAAGTGTTATTATTAATTTATTATTTAACAAAGCATTCTGCATACGTACGATACATTACACACTACTGAATTGCACAATTGCTAAAACATTTGGCTGATATTAAGTGAGGTTCTTCATACGTATGTTATAATGTTATTGCTATGCCTAGATTTTTCACTTATTTAAGTTTTCGTTAAAGCGTTCGCCTTTTGATCGAAGTTTTACCTTTACTGTCTGCGATTCAATTTGGAATTCTCTTAGCATATGCGCATGCGTGCCAGAACAGCCGTTCTGGGGGTGGGAGGAGAAGTAAAGCATGAGCTTTTCTGTGCCAAAATGACCTCGAAAAAGTGATATTAATGCTAAAATGGCGTTGAAGCTACCTTATTACAATTTTATGATCAACTTAAAGCACTTTGAAGAAAATTTTCAATTCTTATCCATTTTCGACCTTCAATTCGCCTCACTTTCCCGTGAAAATTTCTCACATTTCCATTGGGGGTTTAGATTTTCAACCCCCCCATACGTGCACGTCTCGTTGAGACTAAGCATGGGCCGAAATTCATAAGAATTCCCGGAACCAAATTTTTGAAATTCATTCCACTTTTTCGTGAATTCTTGATGTCATTGCATAGAGCTTGATGAGGAACGTCGAAATTCGGTATTTTTACCTTTAAAAATTTACGGAAGCAACCCTGATCTCTGTGAATTTGGGTTCTGCCCATGTTTGGTATGGAACTTTTTCGGATTTCGCTAGCACTGAAGGTAAAAACAATTTTTTCCGCAGCGTTTTCCTTCCTTTTTTTGCTATCCTTCCTTAGGAACAATTGAAATTCCGATTTGAATTGAACTACGACGAGTATATGAACAAAGCTTTGATATTTTTCTTTGTTTGTACAAAGTCAGGAAAATAACAGACTATCTACGATCACGTGAATGCATGGAGATGCATTTTATCCTCAATAACACAGTAATTGATCGTTTGTTTGAAAAGGTTTATTCGAAATTTAAAATATTAGGATATCAGTCTAATATCAATAAAATTGTTTGAATTAATGTCTTCTGTATGTTCATCTGCTTGAGTAATCAAGTCTATCGACTCCATATTTTGCGAGATTCGGGCTTACTTTTTTCAAATAATGATTTATCAGCCCTGACAACAAGTCGCTGAATTTCGTTAACTTTATCACGTAATTTTTTCTGAGACTTGTATCGGCAATCGAGGAAGTTTACGGATAAAATGTTCGAAAATAAAAAATATATAAAAGATAAAATGTTAATATGTTAAAAACTATAAATATAAACATATTTTTCTGGTTTTAAGATGGAAAACCTATATACGTCCCCCATAAGTAGGCAATTATGTATTCACAAATTTGTTGATAAGCTGTGCGTTTCAAGAATATGCCAACTCAATTCGCTGTTTGTTACCTGTTAACTAGCTTTTTCTCTTCTTTTTATTATATTTTATTCTCCGATAAGCCTTTTTAAGGTAATTTTTCATTGACGCAAGAATACTAGTAGTAATTCTTTCCGTGATCAATTAATCATTGTCTTCTTATGACAGGCTAGAAAGCGCTTACGTCCGTATTTTTTGCATAATAAATCCAAAAAGCTGGTATATGACGTCATCACGTTTTTGTCTACTCGGTTAGCCCTTGCCTATTTGGCTGCAATTTTCGCTTTGCTACATACATGGCCAACCATTCAATTTATCAAGTGAGCGATTAAACGTGAAAATAAAAAAATTAGAATGGATCCCTTATTTGCTTTAAATTCATTTGACGCTATTGCTAATCAAAATCTATTATTCAAGAAAATCAAGAAAATCATCGCTCAACTTTAGTTATTCGATGTAAAACGAAGCTAAAATTATGAAAGGCGTTTTCACGAATCAAAATAATTAATATTCATGTAGCTCATATATGTAGTCTTTTTACTTTGGATGTTTATTATCACTGTAGCATTCGATCTTATTTCAATTTATTGCGAACAAAACATCTAAAGCTGAGAATAGCATGCAATTCAAGGTGCGATAATCTACGTTACAGTGAGTACACCTACAACGACGAAATCTAATCAATCATATATTTATGTAACTAAGTGCAACATAGATATTAAACATGCACAAGATCAGGGTCAGAAGGGGGAAGTGAATTACCGGAATCATAACGAGTAAATTTAGTGTTCACGACTTTTTACTAGTCGAATCACGAAAATGTTCAAAATAGCTTATACATAAAACATTTTTTAATGGTAATAATGTATGTTTGAAGCATTTTTAGTCTATTTTAACTACATAATATCGCTTTTGACACTAAAAATATAAAGATTAATCAATTAAAAGAGAAATTTTGTTTTTTACCATTTAGACACAATTTTGGGCGCTTTTTGAGTAAATAAAACACAAAAATATTTTGACATTATTGTTCTCAAAAATGATGCATAATACGTTCAAACTTTCGGTGCTTTGCGCCGTTAGTCCATTTTTATTTTTGTGGTTTCATATGCGCTGATACGAAGCCAGTCCATTAGGGCCCATGTAAGATCATAAGCACACGTGGGCTTTGGGGGAGGGAGTTGGAGGGTGATTAAGAACCCCGTGAGAATCCAGTAGACCCCCGAAATCGGAAAATTTTATTAAAATTTTTTTAAAATATAATCTTTTCGTATTTGAACTCAATACCAAAAAATTAAAATTTTTTTGGCACGTTTTCTGGGATTTTGCCAGTTTTATTCCACCCAGATCTTATAGAATCTGGTCACTGCGTATGTATGGTTTAACGAGAAATCTAATCAAGGTTGATCTAGCGGAGTGGGGCTTAATAACCATTGACACAGGCCCATTGAGAAGAGTAGGAGTAGGAAAGTGTTTTTTCTGGTGATTTTTACTTTCTTCATTGCATACAGTTTCAATTAGTTTTCTTGGCGCTCCGCGTCAGATGTTACTAATCACTTTATTACAAATCGAAGCCCCATGGTTATTTTCACACAATTCAAAAACATCAAAATTCTTTGAGTTTCTGCATCATTTGTTATAAGACAAAAAGTCGAGTACTAGGTACGAGGATTTTTGTTAAAATTTCAACACTTATATTCTGTTTGCTGGCAAAAATTATGAAAATTTTATTTTCTTATTTTGACTAACATTCTATTTTTTGACGTATTTTTAGGCAGATGTATTTTTATATGCATCTCGCTGCGGCTTGCTTACTCGTCTTCACGCGCTTGTTTCTACCTTATGTCTTACACGAAGCATCACCAAAGACAGAATAAATCCAGCAGCGTTGTATGCATACAGGCCCTTAGCCAGGATTTCATATCGCGGGGAGGGGGGCAAAAAAGTTTGAAAATCAGACATCCCGAGAAGCATTAGGGGATAGTCGAAAATTGGGGTGAGTGAAGTTAAAAATTTTTTTCCAATTAGAAAAAGTTTGACATTTTCTCCATGTCTAACTCAAATTTGAACGTTATAAAAGACAAAAACTATACAAAAATAATTAATCCGGCGCGAAGCGTCGCAAAATTTTGCGTTTACTAGCTCAAAAGTATGTAAAAAAATCTGTTTGACGACCTTTTACATGCACTTCGAGAATTATTTATTTTTTCCTTTGGGGGACTTTTGTGAGAAACAGAAAATTTTTTGCTTTTCGGCGGGAGGGCAACTAGCCCCTACTTTGCTCCTCTTCCTTGGCTACAGGCCTGTATGCATATGTACATTTTCCGCGTTATCAATGTCGATCTTCAGTCGCTCTCAGACATCCACAGCATGGGGATTCTGGGGATAGGGTGACATTCTAAAGTACCCTTTTGGGCCTAAAAATGTGGGTACGCGTCAAAAACACAGGTTTTTTCGTTTATGACGTTGCTCTATCTTTCTAGAGCATAAACACATAAGAAATTTCGAAAAAATCAAAAAAGTCGAGCAAAGTGAACAAAACATACTTAAAACATGGGTATACTCGTATGGCGCGAAGCGCCGAAAATTTGGCACTTTTGAGCAAATACTTAGCTAAAAGTGGTTGAAAAAGCAGCTTTTCTATGAATTTTTCAGAAATTTCAGAAAACTTTCGAAAAATCGTGAATTCTGGGGGAGTGTAGGAATAATTTCTGGGTGGGGGGGGGTGTAAATCTTACCAAACCTCCAAGATCATTTATGGTTGCTCTTTATTAGTGTCTGTATGCTACTTGGTTATACGACATCGCGTTTTTATTTATTGGGCAGTATTTGAGGTCTAGGGTGGCTTTATTGAGCATTGATTTTTCAGAAAAGAATCAAGCGAAACGAGCAAAAATATTAAAGTTTCTATAGGGAAAATGGAGAATCTTTCGCCTTTCGTGCCGTATGAGCGTATGTACGAGTATGTACCGTCTTTCGCGATAATGATTTTCATATTCCATAATTTTTCTATACTTCTTCAGTCAGTGCAACCAGAAACTCTTAGCGGTTCGCTTTACGTTGTACACGTATAAATGACGAATGGGCATAATACTTCCGATAAATAGTCTAAAAAATTTTAGCTAACTGATTTGTTTAATCGTTGAGTGAAAAATTTCGTTTTGAAATGTTTTTGATCAGCATTTTTAACTGAGTGAATGGCAGTTGTCCAGGGCGCTCAAGTTTCATTCTTGCATATTATTTGCTTATATTCCGTGCTTTATTCTATAGCCACTGCTCATAGCAAAGGCAGACGCGCGTAATACTTTTTTATAATCGTTTTTGCTAATTCTCTGCAGTAAGAATCGCGATTCATGGTTCTTTCTTGGTCGATTTTATCTCGAGACATTACATAATGTACTGTTTTATCCTGTTATTTATTAGAATTATGGCCTCTTCGTATTATTACTTTCGTACGAGTGAGGAATGTTCGACTTGGCTTAATTATGTGTTGTTCGCGCTTTGAAATTCCTCCTAAAAATATCTTTAGCATTAGTTTTTCGATGTCAAGCTCAAAACAGCTTAGAATTGATTGAGCTTTTAAGCGGATTTTCAAGCTACCGCATGCAACAAGCGTACATCAAATATGCACAAAATAATAAAGAAAAGTGTCCGGATGAATGAATTGAACAGTCTTATGCTCGGAAAATAAGTATATGTACTTGAAATCGCGCTGTTAGGCGTCATTTGACGATTTTTCATGGCTCAAACAATCGGTTTTGGCCACACGTGGGCGTGGAGGAGGTGGGGGTTTGGCATAAAAAATCGCAAAAAAACAATAAAATCCTCAAAAATTGAATTCTAGAGGGTATTTTGGTTGGGGGGTATTCGGCCTTCTGGAGGGATGCCTACCCCCAAGCCCACGTGTGCCACGTGTGAATACCCCCCATACCTCCCAGAGTGCATGTGTAGCAAGATGTAATATGCATACCTGCATATCTTCCTGCAGGGCCGTATTTAAGGGGGGCGGGGGGCGCCCTCATGGCCCGAAAAACATTTTGAATAGATAGTGCTCGATGGGAAACGTTGAAAAATTGTGTTTTTTCGACGTACCACCATTTTTAAGACCATTTTTTTGACTTTGGAAAATCTTGTGCCCCCCAGAATTTTAGTGCTGCCCACCTATGGTTGTACGTACCCCCAGAAGTTGAAAACCCCAGATTACTGTAGATCCCCATAATTCTATTTTTAGTAACATTTTTGGCAATCTTACTCATCCGGGGACCCCCAGAATTTTCTTGCTACCCATGTATGGCCTGCCTACCTGTATGATATTCCGTGCTTTTATTACTCGTTTTGTGTAGTTTTGACTGCGTTTATTCGAAAATTGTATTTAGAATATGTAGCATGTGTCGTTTGATACATAAGTGACAGGCAGTTGTTTTCGTGTCTCAAAAGAATCGACTGATGATTTCTCGGCTATAAATGTATAATTTTGTATGGTTCGAGCGTTTTGTAGGATTTGTTCACATTGCAGCGGATAATTTTGGTTACAGACTGACTGATAGTATGTTATGTACGTACTCGTGCGTTGTGCCAACATAATGTATAAATAAGAGTCACGGTACATATCTTCCAATGGCGGATCTAGGATTTTCCTAAGGGAGGGAGCGGTATTCCGACTTTGCCAAAAACAGTCAAAAATAGGTCCAAAAATTTGCCCTCAATGCGCGAAATAGCCTTTTTCGGTGTTTCACATTGTGTACTTTTAAAATCACTTTTGACGGAATATTTTTTATGAAAATTTTAAACTTTTCGACAATTTTGTGCGAAAAAATCATTAAATTTCTTTGTATTCAACAAAAATCTAGTGCGAAGCGCTGGAAAATTTGTGAAATTAAGGCGGATAGACGTCTAGAACATACGTGGGCAGCAAGAAAATCCTGGAGGGGGGGGTGCAAGAGTTTTTGAGTGTCAAAAAGTGGCCTTAAAAATGGTGGTATGGCGATAAAAACACCATTTTTCGACGTTTCTCATCAAGCACTATCCATTGGCATCAAAAAATTGCGAAAAAAACGAAAAAAATTTTCAAAAATTGAATTCTGGGGGGGGTTATTTTGATTTATGAGGGGTATTTTGGTTTCTGGGGGGTGCATACCCCCTCCCAAACCCCCCACGCCCAGGTGTGGTCTAGCAGCATGATTTGCTGCTTGATTTTCTGTATTTATAGCAATTGATGCGAAACATCGAAATTTTTAATTGAGAATAGAAGAAATTATGCAAAAATAGCTGTTTCTGCTGTTAAAGTTGTTTTGAAACCTACTTGATCAGAATTTGGCTTCCAGGCATACCTGGGCGTGGGGGGGGGTTTGGGTGGTATGCACCCTCCGAGACACAAAATACTCCCCCCTCAGATTTCAATTTTTGAAAATTTTTTTCGTTTTTTCCGCAATTTTTTGATGCCAAAGGATAGTGCTCGATGAGAAACGTTGAAAAATGGTGTTTTTTCGCCACACCACTACTTTTAGGGCATTTTTTGACCTTTGAAAAAATCTTGCACCCCCTCTAGAACTTTGGTGCCGCCCACCTATGCTTCCAGGTCGCCAAGAAAGTAAATAAATGTCATTAATAGGTATCAGCCGGCGCGTTGAGCCGGAAAAAATGGTGAAATTATGGTCACTGACCGTCAAAAATCATTGCAAATTGCATATCAATTCTTTATCTCGCCAAATATTTTCGGCCAATGGGGGGGCGGCCGCCCCCGCCCCCTTAAATCCGCCCCTGGTATCTTCGTAACCGAAATCGGTCGTCCTCCTTCCCAACGGCTGAGACTTTCTACAGTCCCTCGACTTTTGGGTAAAAACTTGCGTTTCTAGCCATTTTAGCATTTTAGGTGCTCTCCATAGGTGGGCGGCACCGAAGTTCTGGGAGCGGGGTGCAAGATTTTTTCAAAGGTAAAAAAATGGCATTAAAAATGGTGGTATGGCGAAAAAACACCATTTTCCAACGTTTCTCATCGAGCGCTATCCATTGGCATCAAAAAATTGCGGAAAAAACAAAAAAAATTTCAAAAATTGAATTTTGGGGGTATTTTGATTTCTTGGGAGGGGGGGGGTGCATACCCCCACGCCCAGCTATGATGCTTTCTTGTTGCCATCTTTGGCCTAAAGCTGGTCATTTATCCTTTTCCTAAATACAGTTGACTAACTCCTGAATTTTGAGCCATTATTACGGCACATATGGTATATAAATGCCTAAAACTGCAAGACGTTACAAGGGCGTAGCCAGATTTTTCTAGTGCGATAACTGTGTCCAGAAAGAGTTCAAAAAGGCCGAGTCGTTATTATTTATTGTTATTAGATCCAGTGAGTTTAGAAGCTTGAATCAGCTAAAATAATCCAGCGCTTCACATCAGTTTAGTGATTTAATGCACTATTTATTCGTTGAATGAAATTGCGCATACTTGATGAGCATCATGGTGAAAATGATTGCATACTAGTTTGTCTATGCTCTGCTTTGTTTGTCTTTACAAGGATTATCCTATTTGGATTGGCCAAATTTTGTTTTGCGTATTTTCTGTTTTCTGAATTAAATCTTGTTAACAAGAAGGCCACAAGTGGGCCTGAAAACGCTTCAAAAATATCATTGATATGTAAATCTTTATATAGGTATCTAATTGGCAGAGGAAGACCAGTTGTTGCACTTTATGTATAATTAGCAGAGGTCGAAAAAAGCATTAAACTCATTTCACAATCTAGCAAGCAGCTGAAATGTTTTGGGCATATGTAGGAGTTGATCAGTTTAACTAATTTTGGCCTTAATTTAGCCGATTTTGCGAAAATGTTGACGCTTACTATTTAATATTAAAATGCTTTTTTATGAAATTTTCTGGGTTTCTACCCGGACCCCGCTATGGGAGGCGCTTGAGCGCGCCACCACAGACCCCAGCATAGGTGGGCGGCATCCATTGGCGTCAAAAAATTGCGAGAAAAACGAAAAAAATTTCCAAAAATTGAATTCTGGGGTAGGGGGTATTTCGGTTTCTCGGGGTGAGGGGGTGCATGCCCCCCACGCTAGGTATGACCCCAGCCGTAAAATCTTGTACATGTACAAAGATTTTTGGAAGGAATTTCGAAAAAGAAATTAGTATATCTGTTCTCTATGATTCTAAAACGATATAAATTGAGTTTAGGCGCAATAACGTCAAAATTTTTCGGCGCTCAGCGCCGTTTACTGTCTTTTCTTTTTTGTAAAGTTTCAGCATTGCTTTTAAAAGCCTGAATCAGTCAAAATATTCTAATGTTACATACTAAGTTGTAATTCGCAGTTTTCCTGTTAGGAGTCTAAGGCATTATGTCGAAATTGTTTTGTACAAATTTGACAAATTTCTGCTATGTCTGGCTGTCAGTATTCACTGAGCTACAAAATGTTTAGGGCGGTGAAAAATTATCTTTTTGATTTGCACCACTTACGATTTCAGAATTGTTTGTCAATAAAAAGGTCATAATTTCTAAACATGAAAACGGTAAAAATATCATGTTTTCGGGATCCTCAGAAAGCCATAAATTAGCTAGGCTACAATACTAAAGGTCGAACAACGCAGTTTTACTATATATAACGCGTCACTGTCACACATGGGCGTGGGGGTTTTGGGGGTATTCATTCACCCCCCCCCGAGAAACCATAATACCCCACATAATTCAATTCTTGGAATTTTTTTGTTTTTTTTTCGCAATTTTTTGATGCCAATGGATAGTGCTCGATGAGAAACGTTGAAAAATGGTGTTTTTCGCCATACCGCAATTTTTAAGGCAATTTTTCGACCATTGAAAAATCTTGTACCCCCCAGAATTTTGGAGCCGCCCACCTATGGTCACTGTATCATATGAAAGCATTCAATGTAAAAGCAGTCTTGAAAAATTTTTGTGTGCGCCCCCCAACCAAAGTCCTGGCTACGCGTCTGAGAACTTACCACAAAGCTTACATAATTCTTCATCTGGAATTTCAGTACGCAATTATTGACTTGCCTATGTATATTATGCTTGCTTTTTACATGTAGTTATTCGGAAATATGCACTTGATATGTAGCACAATTACGAATGGCTCATGCAAAAGATTACAGTCCGTTTCATTCAACTTTGAGGTTTTTGAAAAAGTTTAAAGTGCCTATAAAAGTTATTTAAACTAACGGTATAGTTGTGATATTCTACAGTATATCTAGTGATGGTGAGACGCGAGACGCTTGCTATTGCCAAGCCGCATCACTGCATCAAAAGTTTCAACCACGTTTGTAGCCTGATTCGTGCAGATTGAATTAAAAAGAACCGCAGTTAAATGAAAGACTATAGTTGTCCAGTAGTTCGACGAAAAGCAGCATTCAATTCAAAATAACTCGTTCACTTAGCGTGTCAACAACTATGGCTGCAACAAACAAAATAGTCATAACCACACATGGGCATGGGGGAGTTTGCACCCCCTAGAAGTTGAAACAATCCAGGTTACTGCAGACCCCAGACTTCTATTTTTAGTAACATTTTTGGCAATTTTACCCACCCTGACCCCCAGAATTTTCTTGCTGCCCACGACCACACACGGGCTAAGGGGTTTGTACCCTCAGAAGTTGAAAACTTCCCGCAGATTACTGTAGACTCCCAGAATTCTAATTTTAGTAACATTGTTGGCGATTTGACCCATTACATCACTAGTAGGTAGGTACTGTATATACATGTATGTACTTACCTATAAACTTCTTCACGAAACCTTGTGCATGGATCGCAATTTTGTATCGATGCAAATCGATTAAAAGCGATTTAAACTGAAGAAGCAATTATGACACTGTTTATAGAAACTAATATGCATACAAAGTATTACTGCGCAAAGTTCTTATACTGCAGGCAGACTGTCTAAAAACCACTTATATACCTATTTTCTGCAGCGTCGAAAATTGATTTTCATGTACGAAATTTCGCGGAATAGGCTATACTTAATACATGAACGCGATTAAATATCTGTGATAGGAAGCAAAAACAAAGTTAATATTCTTTCCATCGATGGGCACATTCATTTTTCGCACAGCGGTAGAAAGTGGTTGGCGGCTCATCAGCGCTTCTGGTCTGCAACTGCATAAAAAACGCGCGGCCAAAGCTGCATTTGGGACAGGTTTCTAAACGAAAAAGAAAGTTAAAAGAGGTGGTGGTAACTGGTAAATACAAATGTAAACAGATCTTATGTTAAGAACCAAAATGATAAGAAAAATCCAGAAACACTGATTCAAGTGCCTGCTGATTCTGTTGAAATTTACGTGGGCAGCACTAAAATTCTGGGGGGGGGCAAGATTTTTCAAAGGTCAAAAAATGGCCTTAAAAATGGTGGTTGGTATGGCGAAAAAACACCATTCCTCAACGTTTCTCATCGAGTACTATCCATTGGCATCAAAAAATTGCGAAAAAACACAAAAAAACGTTCAAAAATTGAATAAGGGGTGGGGGTATTTTGGTTTCTCGGGGGAGGGTTGTATTCCCCGAACACCTCACGCCCACATGTGGTAAGTACCTACCTACCTACTTATTTTGCTCCGCTGTTTCACTTTCCTATTCAGTCCACAACAACTTTCGATTCTTCCATAGGTGTAAGCCATGCATGCACATAGGGAGGGGTGAGAGAGGGTACCTCCCGCCCGCGAAAGGGTCCAAAAAGTAAATTTAAATTGGAATAAAGAAAATTAAATGAAAGAATTAAATAAAATTGAATTAAAAATTCAATTTAAAAAAATTAGACTAACTTTAAGGGATTTCGAATTTAATTAACTTTTAATTTTGATTTAAAATTATTTTAAATTTTTTATAACCGCCCTCTCAAATTTCCAAATAAATGACTTAAATTTAGAATAAAAAATTAAAGTCCAAAAAATTAGCCAAAAATAGTGTACTTCCGAGCGATTTCGACGCAAATAGCCGAAAACGCAATTTACTGTAGTAAAAATCCTGAATTTTATTTCTCCTTGACCAATAAATCCGATTTTACTCCGCCTTGACCGACCTAATTTTGTGCATCTATGATATAAGCATATCTTTGGCAGAAATTTGTGCATAAGAAATTATACGTAGGTACATTATTAAGCCGCAAGATAAAAGATAAGTGGACATGCATGACGAATAAGTCCAACGCAGATAAATATTGTGAAATCACACGAACGCACTGATGAAATACCGACATTATGTACATACCATCTGTTATCTGTGCGTTGTCCCAAGCTCCCGGTCCTCCAAGAACTTCGTCGACATCCTTCAGCTTTGGATAATGCCTACTATTAATCTGAAATTCCGACACAATGAATGAAAATCTAAATAGCCGAGTAATTATTAAAAGCTATAATTCAGTAGGAGGCACAACTGTGTTTTTGATCCGCATTCATCGTTTTTGAATCCAAAAAGGTAATTGAAACAATTTTTCTGGCACACTCTTGCAAAATTCTCTACTGCGCAGTAGGGATGTTCCGACAAATCAGAATCGGAATCGGCTAGAATCTGTCATTTTTCATGAAATCGAATCGTAATCGGAATCACGAGATTCAAGGAATCGGCATCGGAATCGTCATTTCTGATTTTCCGAGAATAGAAATCGGTCAAAAATAGACCAATTTTAGATTCCATTCTTTTAGAAACTAGGATGAAAGCCAAAGCATTTTGAAAGGTGAGTTCTGCTTTAATCACTTAAAAAACCCAATTGTGTGTCTGTTTTTTCAAGGAGGGACGCATGTTGATAATTAATCAGAGTTACGTTGTATTGAGATTTATTTGTATGCGACATACAGGTGCAAAGAGAGAATAGCAGACATAAAAGGTTAGTAAAAATGTTCATGTTTATTTAAGAGCGAACTTAAGGGGGCGTGGGAGGGCGGCCGCATTCGATTGACCCAAAAAAGTTGGTGAGTCTTGCAATGATCTTTGGCTATAATTCGATGCAATCTCTCAATCGGCAATTCTGAGTTTTGCAGAATCGGCATCGGAATCGGAATCGGCATTCTTTAAATTTTGAGAGTCGAACTCGAATCGGATTTTTTTTCAAAAAAGTGGTATCGGCACATCTCTACAGCGCAGTGTGTGCATACGTGGGCAGCAAGAAAATTCTGGGGGGAGGTGCAAGATTTTTCAAAGGTCAAAAAATGGCCTTAAAAATGGTGGTATGGCGTACAAAACACCATATTCAGACGTTTCTAATCAAGCACTATCCATTGGCATCAAAAAAATTGCGAAAAAGACGGAAAAAAATTTTCAAAAAATTGAATTCTGGGGGGGGGATTTTGATTTCTGGGGGGGGGGGTTATTTTGATTTCATTTTGATTTCTGGGGGGTATTTTGGTTTCCCGAGGTGGGGGTGCATTGCATACCCCCACGCACAGGAGTTAATGTGTGCGTATGAATAGTGATTACCATCAATTATCTGGCCCTTTTTTGACTTCGTAAAAAATTTTTCGGACCCTCGCACCCCAGGATTTCGGCCCTGCCCATATGTGTGGTGGTAAGCATAGGTGGGCAGCACCAAAATGCTGGGGGTGTGTGCAAGGTGCAAGATTTTTCAAAGGTAAAAAAATGGTCTTTAAAATGGTGGTATGGCGAAAAAACACCATTTTTCAACGTTTCTTATCGAGCACTATCCATTGGCATCAAAAAATTACGAAAAAACAAAAAAATTTCAAAAATTGAATTCTTGAGGGTATTCAAACTTCTGGGGGGGGGTGCATACCCCCGCGCCCACGTGTAGTGGTAAGTGGCAAGTAACCCTACCGCATGGGCTAAATGCGAATATTATAAGCCTCGCAAATTATAAACAGGTACACCCAACAGTAGGTATTTCTTAAGATTTCAGTGAATAAATAAGAAAAACCTACCTAAAATAATTCCGTCTCCATATTCTAATGCTTAATTGCTTCTGTCTGTTCTATTCTGGAATTTAGGTTGTTTTTTTTGTACGAGCCTCTTTGTACATGTACAAAGATCTCCGGAAAAGTCTTTGTACGAGCGAAAATTTTTTTGTACATGTAACGTATAGATATGCAATTGAATGTACACATTTTTACATACTACTAGATTGTTATCCGTGACCCGCACGCTTCGCAAAGGTGTAACTTTGTCCTAAATTCAGCTGATTATATTAGTTCGGCCCGAAACGCCAAAATTTTCATGAGTCTTAGGTTGAAATTACACATAAAATTCGACTCAGCAAGTTAAAATGACTTGTGTTACACAATTATAAATATTAAGCGGTCGAATGTGCTGACTGAATCTCATAATAGACACCAATTTGCTAATGAATTTAATGCAACGCAAAGATAAAAGAGTCAATTTTATCTTCAAACGGCAGAAAACAGTGCAAAGTTGTTTAATAATTCTTTTTTCTGCATAAAATCTTTATAAAACAATAGAAAAAGATGTAAAGATGCTCCAATCTGTACAAAGATGCTTACAGATAGATTTTGGAGTGTTAAATGCCCGCGCTTGGAGCTAAATATAATGTAATTATGATACTCGGCGCGAAGCGTCGAAAATCTTTAGAAATTTTGCTAAAAAATACTCCAAAAAACTTTAAAATTACTATTACTTTGCCCTAAAAAGTCTTTGTACATTGTACAAAGATGGCTCCGAAAATCTTTGTACGAGCCTCAAAATCTTTGTCTCGTACAAAAAGAAACAGTGGCTACGAAGATGCTATTAAGCATAAAAATTGCAACATTTTATTGTCTTTTGATTAGCCAAATACCAGGCGGGCACTGTGCAAGTTTATAGCACTTTTGTAGTTCATACACAAATAAAAATGGAACATAATACAGAGACGCAAGTTGTTCTAAGCAAATAAGACTTATTCACAGTTTGACACGAAATACGGAAATTCTACGCTTCTTAGCATTCTAGATTTGCGAGATTACGGCTTTACCAAACAAAATTTACACAAAGAGTAATAATTCTAATAATGAATCAGAGCTCAGAATAGGTACGAATTTAAATTTTTGAGCTTCAAAGCCCCGCAGTTGTTCCTTTATATTATACATGAGATAATAAAGATAGGCTTAACAAAATTTAGAAATCACTCATACCACGCAACGCATGAACACTGGGAGGGGTGTGGGGGTATCCCCCTACCAGGACTTTTAGAAGGCATACCCTCAGACCGTTTTGGAACCAAACCTGTTGCTCGAACTATGAAAAAGCATCAAATGACGTCTAACAGTCACACCTGGGCGTGGGGGTTTCGGGGAATATGCACCTTGTTTCTTTTCGCAATTTTTTGATGCCAATGGATAGTGCTCGATGAAAAACGTTGAAAAATGGTGTTTTTCGCCATACCATCATTTTTAAGGCCGTTTTTGACCTTTGAAAAATCTTGCACACCCCCCCCAGAATTTTGGTGCTGCCCACGTATGCTAACAGTATATTTTCAGGTACATATACCCAAGCCAAAGTTTCTTTAAGGAGAAACGATCCTTTGTAAAAATGACTAATCGTAAATTTTTGGGATGCCGTATGTTTAAATATTAGTTTCGCCTTCCTCAATCTGAGTCCAATCCACGAAAAAATTTTCTCGGATGCTAGTTCTATTTAATCATTAATAGTGAATGTTGCCAAGGAAGTCTGGGCTTTAGGTAAAATTGACACATGAAATTGAGATAAGCACTTAATTAGGTAAATATGTACTAAAAAAACACGATTCTTGAGCACTGAATATACGTAATGGATTGATTACCTTTTTAGAAATCGGATGAACGTATGGGCAAGTATTACAAACAAACCGCAAGCACTCTCCGCCTTCTTCAACTGATAATAAATTTCCACAAGTTGGACAGAACAGTTGCATGAGTTGAATTATTGCCGTTTCGTAACAGAAGCTTAAGAAGAATGGAACGCTTACAGAAGGCAACAAAAACATACGTACCTACAGAGGGCCATATTTAGGGGGGGCGCCCCCTGTCTTGGCCGTAAAAAAATTCGGTAGGTTAAAGGCACGGAAAGATGAGAAAATTTCATTGACAGAAAACCGTAAAATTGTGGGCGCTTTGCGCCGTATTTAACGTATTTTCCATAGTTTTGCTTCAGGCAAGACCAAAAAATGACTTCACACTCCATTTAAAGTGAAATTCCTTTTGGAAAGTCGGAATTTTATGAGCCTAAGGATAGAACATGCTGAAAAACGTCGAAAATGCGGTTTTTACGAGCTATCCCTACAAAATTTTCCTAAGATATTCAACTCTTGCAGATAATATAATTGAAAATAAAAGTAGCAGGTTAAATGTTTATAAACAATTCGTTGGTTTGACTACATAATGCAGTAAAAATGAAAAATTTTAAATGTAAGCGTTTAAATTATGAAAAACGCCGTTCTAAAACAGAATTTGCAAAAAACACGGAAGACACATTGGGTATTATCCAAGCATGTCTCCACCTTGCGGTCACCGGTCTTGTTCAGTTACACCCCCATCGAATTAAGCCGAGTTTTTTTGACATTATAGGCAATACTTTTACTTTGCCCGCACAATGTGACGGTTGAAAGAAACAAAATGCCTCTCGCAGGGATGGAGCCTCAGACCTCTTGCTCTATAGGTAGATGAGCGATCCACTTGGCCAACAGATGGACGTAACCAGGGGGGGGTCAGTGGGATCTTTTGACCCCCAGAATAGAACCATCTTGGAGAAAATGCAAAGTGGGAGTAAAGGGAAAAAGCCAAAGCAGATTTTTAGTGTACTTTTAAACTAGTAAGCTATCCGGCGTTCCGCGCCGATTCATTGTTTATTTATAATTTTGTCTTCTATGCCGCTCAAAATCGCTCAAATTTGAGTTGGAATTGCACATTTCAAATTCGAACTGAATTTGTATATATAATTAGATTGCACGTTTTTGTTAGAAATGACTATCATATTCGTCATCAGCGTATCAAAAATGACTATAATCGATGACTTTTCGAAAAAAACATTGTTCAGACATACATTTTCCCGAAGGTGGAGACATGCTAGGATAATGTGCCATTCCGCCAAAGATTATAAAATTGAGGAGCAAGTGCTGCTCGGCTCTATTGCGTATTGTGTAGGTGATACTCAAATATGGGTGAAAAAGCCTAATTCGGACCTTTTTTAGAATCAGTCTCTTGATTTTGGCATGTTTGGTATAAGACGTCTACAGTTCATTGTTAACTTCGGTTTGACAAATTCATGATTTGTTCAGCTATATATTACACGGTTTATGTAAAATTCGAAAACTTCCCACTAATCGCGAATTCCTCATGATTTAAGCAGCTTAGCGAAATAGAATGTACGGTTCGAACAGAATCAGATCTTCCGATCGACAAACTATGTATACTTTGATTCTTATTCTCTCGGCCACTAAATTTTTAAAGTTGAATCCTAGAGTGAAGAACTCAAGAGTTTAAAAAACAATTAGAGCTCATTAGCACTAGTATGTCTTTAAACGAAAAAAATTATAGTTAATAAAATTAAAACAGAATTAAAGAATAATCTGTGGATATGCAAATGCAATTGCATCTCGAAAAATATGAAATTACATTCGAAAGCAATATTAAAAAGTTAAAACAAATATCTGATTTTGCTAAGTTTCTGCAACTGAAAAATAATCATGTCAATGCAATGCAGGGTAACAAGTCATGTTCTAGTTACCACATTTTTATTTGTCTAAAATTTCATTTTTGGTTAGAGATTAATCATCGAATCGCTAAGTGGCTGTTTAACTGACGATTCATCGAGAAATTCACTTTCCAACTTGCTTTGACAGAAAAATTAAGATGATGCAGGGAAGGGTCCATTTCTCTAATTAAGCCTCGCTTTGCCACCGAATAACCTTGCATATACATGAGCCGTATCGTATGTAAAGTCGAAAATCAACGATATACATATAGCGCCACCATTAATACAGCATAGCAAAATGCAATCTTGAAAAACAAGACCGCGAAATATTTATTAACTCAATAAATCGAAATGACGAATGAAAAATAGTTTGCTATGGTCAATTTTTCTTCTTTTTGCTCTTCTTCACGTCGTCCTCTTCTAAGCCGCTTTCAATACGATACTGTTTCATCAATTTTTCAGCAATGTCCAGCCTAACCGGCGTGTAACGCACAAACTCCATGCTATACTCGCCTTGACCCTGCGTACAGCGCCTCAAATCTGACACAAAGCCGAACATATCGTTCAATGGCGCTTCGCTTTCGATTACATAGAATGTGTCTAATACTTTCGAGTCGGTCACGAGTGCTTGGCGTTTTGTCAACAAAGTTAAAACGTCTTGATGGAACTGCATCGGACAGGATACTTCAACTTTCATCACCGGTTCGATAAGCATCCAACGGCCGGTCAAAAATGCTAAGAAGCAAAGTAAGTTATTGGCAGACAAGCACAGCACGTGAATTCTAGTAATGGGGGCATACATGTACATCACAGTTCGAAATTTCGGATGGGGGTCCGTGGCCAATTTTAAGGGGGGGGGGTTAATTACCTCCTATTTTTGGCCATAATCGGCCAAAAAACGCAAAGAAACGGCTAAAAAACGATTTTTTCAAATGGCAATCGGCAAGTGGAGTCAAAATTTTTCTGGCTTTTGGAGGATGGGGGGACGTCCGACTTTGGGTGAAGAAGATCCCCCCATTCCCCTCTTACATGTATGGGAGTGTGAAATTTTGAAATGCCTTTTTTGGTCCTAAAAACGGCGAATACGCCTTAAAAGATCGTTTTTTGGCGTTTCTGATGATGCTCTATCCTTCTAGAGTAAAAAAACGTTAAAATTTAAATAAATTGAAGAAAATATAGTCATACAATGAGTAAAGGGCGCCGAAAATTTGACACTTTTGAGCAAACAAATAGCTGAAAACGCTTAAATAGCACCTTTTCTATTAACTTTTGGAATTTTTCGGAAAATCGCGGATTCTGGAGGGAAGGGGTGAAAACATTTCTAAGCGGGGATGAAAACTTTTCTGTGGGGGCGGGGCTGAAACCCATCCAAGATAATGCATGGTCGTTGGTAACAAACTACGATTAGGTTTATCAGATTATTGCTCGTTATTTATTATTTGTTTTACTAGTTTATTGCGACAAACAAATCAGGCCATACTAGAAAGCTGAGTTTTGGCCTGCCACCGAATTTGGCGGCGCGAAAAAATTATTGAAGAATTTCCTGTCTTTTTGCCGTTTCAGTTCTATCTGCCGCAAAATGTTGAGCTCTTACACATGTCGACTGCAGCAATAAGCACCTTTGCAAATCACACAATACAGGCAAATCATTAGTTAAAGGGAAATTCATAATTAATAATCGGGATCTAAATCAGAAAAAAATAGAAAGACTACTAATACGATTTTTCTTGATGGAGCGAAAATTGCCTATCTATATCTATACTTATATATGTACTAAGTAATTTCGCCCCGCAAAATGAAAGTTTGGCTTTTAAAATACTGTCTAGAGCGGTTTGATTGAACAACGTTTACAAACTTTCAACTATAGTCTATTCCATTCCAAACGGCCTATTTCTGCTTTGCGGCTTATTACTCTGAGTATTAATAAAGCCATTCCATGATTGACTAATACGCCTCTAACCTCAATGCATTTGCTATAGATTAGCTGTCCTGCAAAAGAAGATTAGAGAAAGCTGATCGATCAGCCGCCCGATCAAAATTGTCATATCCCGATAGATTAATTTACGAATGGTTGCAGCCTAAAAATATTTTGCAAGAATCTAGAAGAAAATTAAATTCTTTTGGAATCATGTTAAAAGCCAACTCCAGTAAACAAGATCATGTTTTTGCCAAGTCGAGTGGTTCCTATAAAACAAACAAGTTTCACCTGATATGTATTCAGTTTTTATTTGTGCAGATACATGCATAGGTGTAAGAGAAGGGTCTGGACAAAAACCCCGAGAATCCGGCGAACCCCTAAAACCGATAGACCCCCAGAATTGAATTTGTGGTGCTATTTTTGGCAATTTCGCCCCATCATACCCCCAGAATTTGGTCGCTGAACATATATGGTTACTGTTACTTTGCTTTCATACAGTTACGGAATAGATACAGCCATAAAACAAAAATACCCCCGGAATTCAATTTTTGAAAATTTTTTCTCTCGCAATTTTTTGATGCCAATGGATAGTGCTCGATGAGAAACGTTGAAAAATGGTGTTTTTCCGCCATACCACCATTTTTAAGGCCCTTTTTGACCTTTGAAGAAATATTCCACCCCCAGAATTTTGGTGCCGCCCACCTGTGGATGCAGCACTGACATTTGCTACTCATACAACATGATCCATGCATCATACATATCAGATTTATGAGTAATTTATTTTACGTTCAGTCTCCACCCAATCGTAATTCAACTAGTGAGGAAATAAATCGGATATGTAAGAAAAAATATCATTACAACAAATGCACTGAAATAGTACTTATTGACGTAAAACAAAGAAAAACAAGCGGAAGTACAAAACTTACTATTCTCAATCGCAAATTTTGTAGCAATACTGAAAGCTAAATCAGAGGAGTCGACGATATGGTGAGCGCCATCTAGTAGCCGCATTTTGATGCCCGTTATCATATGCTTTATCAAGGGTCCACCCGACTGGCAAGTTTCTTTGAAAGACTGAAGATAAAATATAAAAAATCTCATAAGACGATGACTTTTGAATGAACACAATTACGCAGATCGAAATCAAAGACCAACGCATTTTTAATCATTAGTTAAGCATATTTGTATGGATAGATCGAAAATCTGAGGACTGCTAAAGTATTATCTGTTTCAAGGGTCACTCGCTACTTTAGAGTACATGGTTTTTGTACGGTACAAAAATTGGCCCCCCTTCCGCCCCTCAAATAAATCACACATGTATGTAACTGCTAAGAAATTTTAGTCGCACATTAAGCGCACAGCATTTAAATTAGGAAGAAGGTGAGCCGGAAAATTATTCCTTAAGTCTTTATTTTGGGCTAAAAAAAGATGGGTACGCGTTAAGAACAATGTTTTTGACGTTTCTGACGATGCTCTTTCGTTCTAGATGATAAAAATAAAAAATTCAATAAAAACGGACAAAATATAGTGCGCAATAGCCATAAAAACGTATTCCCAAGAGCCAAAAACGCTAAACGCTTACAACAGAGCACCTTTTTGAGTTTTTGGAAAATTGCCATTTCTATAGGGTGGAAAAATTTTTGCAGAAGGAAGGAGCGATGAAGATCCTAAAAATACAACAAAATTGGCTTTGGTTATTACAAAAATTACTTTTACTAGCCGTTTATCCATTTATGCGAGAGCAAGCGATCTTTCTAGCTCAGTATACTTATAAAATACTAATAAAAGTTGTCGCACCTACTTTTTCAACAGCAGGTATAAAATTTTTAGGTATAGCGCCTCCATAAACCGATTCTTGGAATTCGAGTTCCAGATTCTTTGCGGGCGGTAAAGGCTCAATAGAATTACAATATTTGAGAATTATGCACTTTCTTCAAGATAACAGATAAAACATGCGTTTCTTTTGTTAAAATGTCTATAAAATTCTATTATGCCTTATTCAATGGAATATATTTCATTCAAAAGATACGTTTTTTACGTAGTTACAGGGTATAAATGGGTATTTCAGTAATGTCATTTTTCCGAGTTTTTGTGCTTTAAAATTAACATTAAATGCATTAAAAATTGATAATTGAAGCCTACAGGATAAATAATAGTGCCTACAGCCTTTCTCATGATTTCAAAATAGATATACGAAAGCGAAAAACGCGACTAATATTACATATGTAAACTGCATCTATTCATCTTAGGTAGCGCGTTAGCGCAGTACCTATAATATACTTGGGTACCCCCAACACCTGTGCACCCCCCTACAGCTATAACGGGACACTTCTGGAAGGTGCGGTTTTTTTTAAAAGAAAGATAATAAAAAATTCGCTGCCCGTGTTTTTTTGTTTTTCTTGAAACTCAAAACTGACTGTGTAAAGAAGGTGTAAAGTTTTTGTGTAACGTTATAACATAGGACAAATTTTGGGACCTTTTTACTGCGGCATGTGGACAACTGAGTATTGATGACTTGAAGGACTGAACAGGATAGGATAATAGAGGGATGAATTCTACAGATGACACTTTTTTTGTTTTTTGAAATTCGCATTAGTTATCGAATGGCAGTGTAAAGAGTGCGAAAATCTGGGGGTGAAAAAGCACTTTTTGGTCGAGTTTTCAACCTGCCTATGTCCGATACTAACTCCGGTTATGAGTTTTTTAAAATGTTTTCTGACAGAAATGTAGAGCGGATCAAGGGCTACATTCTGCATATAAGCAAAGTCTTCTATGCTCTATGGTGAGTTAGATCCTGGGGTTTAAAGTTTACACTCTAGTGGATGGTGTAAAAAAACGGATTTTAACTAAGATTTCTCTGCCAAATTTTTTCCGCTTATGAGTCAGTGTAAATCGAAGACAGCATTAATAAAGTGCCTCTCAGGGGCTAAACATCGCAGCAAACCGCATTTAAAAAAACGCAATATTGAGTTATTTATGGGGGTGTAAAGTTCGAAATCAGAGGTAAAAAATGGGCGAAAAAACACGTTTTTTCCGAAGTTTGATTGATAAATCATACCAAATAATTTTTGCAACAGAATTTTGGCACACAGGAATGTACTACGATTTAAAAGCTACAAATTGTACCAAACCGAATTTCTTTAAACTCAATGGGGAGTTCGGTACGGAATTTTAAAGTTTACAGTGTTCTAAATGATGGAAAATACGTTTTTGTTGCGTTTTTTGTTCGCCACTTTTTCCGTCCAGAAGTCGGGATAAGTCTAATAGAATAAAAATAAAGTGCTTTATATCGGGTGCATGTCAAAGCAAATTGTCAATACATTTATATTTAGCGAGTGTAAAGTCAAAAATTTGGAGTTTAAAATGCGTTTCTGTCTTGTTTTTTGCCTGCTTCTCCGGTTACGAGTCAGGGACACGTTTATCATGTCTAGAAATGGACCAGGAACCAAATTTGTTATGCCAGTCTGGCGCATATGTTTACACTCTACGGTGTTGTAAAGTAGTTTACACCAATTGTTAGTTTGCCCATAGAACATTATGTAGACTTAATTTTTTCATAAATATTAATCGTAATATCGGAACAATATCAAAATTACGAATCTGACTAAAATCTTCTTTACACTAGGTGTTTACATGAAGTTTACACTACATATGTATTTATCTTCGTTTTTAAGCATTCCAGAAACCTTATCTTTTCCTGGAGTCTAGAAGTTTTCAAAGGATCAAATGTGAGACGTCACGTAGGCGCGTTTGTTTACATCCAACAGTGATGTAAAGTAGTTTACACTCATTGTTTATATGTCCTCAGACCATTGTAGAGACATAATTTTTTCATGAATGTTGATCATAATATCCGAGTAATTTTTTACACTGCATGTTAGCCTTTGTTCTAGAGCATTGCAAAAACCGAAATTTTTTCCTGAGATATAAAAATTTACAGGGAATGAAATATATACGTCAGTTGGACGCGCTTGCTTACACTCAGCAGTATTGCAAATTGGTTTAAACCTAATGTTTATTGTCTTTAAAACATTATGGAGACTCATTTTTCCATAAATGTTGAAAGTAATATCGGAGCGATATCAAAATTACGAATCCGACTAAAATATTCTTTACGCTATGTGTTTGTGTAAAGTTTACATTACGTGTTAACCTTAATTCGATAGACTTGCAGAGACTTTGTAACTGAAGTCAAGAAATTTTCAAGGATTCATATGTGAGACATCAATTAAGTGAGTTTGTTTACCCTCAAAAGTAATCTAAAGTGATTTAAAAATTATGTTCAAGTGTCCTTAGATCATTGAAGAGATGTAATTTTGTCTTAAATGGGTTGCATTAAAGTTAAATCCTTCTTAGCCGTGTTTATAATATGTTTCACAAAATCTTGCACATGGAGAGCTATCGTTTAATTGATGTAAATTGCCTGCGAAAGTGGTTTAAAATGAACCAGCAATCACTCTACTGTGCACAGAAGTCGACAAAGATATGCAGCTTTATTGTAATCATGTACATTAATAAGCCGTAAACTGTTAGTATTCTCTACACCTTGTAGTTGTGTAAAGTTTGCACTATTCATTTGTTGTTAATATGTGGTCTATACTACAAATTTATTTTACTACCAAATCAAAGCGTTAGTGTTCCTTACATTTGATATTTGCGTGAAGTTTTTGAATTTTTGCCGAAAAACTTTGTCTTCTAATTTACCAACATCCCGCCTTTTCCATTTTCTTAAAGTTTAAAATCTTTTATAATTCTCTTAATAATTTAATGGTAGGTTTTAACTTTAAGTTTCTCTTGGTTTACAACTCTCGCTTAGCAAGCTCATTTTTCAAAACTTTTTCATAGTGATCAGATTAGTCGCGTTTAGTTTGGAATTGGTGGACGGTCCTTATTTTATTACTCGGCTTAAATAAACCAAGTGACTATCTTTTGATTATTTTCTTCATCGCAAATTCAAACACCATATTTTCAATTTGAAAATTGACTTAATTTTCAATTTGAAAATTGATCCAATTTTCAATTTGAAAATTGAAAATTGGGTGTTTTCAATTTCAAAAAGTCACAACACATTGTGCTTGTGTATTGATTGAGTGAGGATTTGCAATGTGAATTCGTTGGTTAAATATTTGTGCTTGATTATAAGTGAACTGCACACATTAAGAAGAAATAACTTAATGGAGTTTTAATTTGAAAATGGATGGTGTCAATAAGGTTGTCTTGTTTAAAAAGGATAATGCTGATGTTAAGAACTATTGTTTTCCGCGTTCTTGGACTGTTGTCATTATTGTGGCATGTTACTGATTGTGTTTACTGACTGATGTACTGAAATCACGCTAATTAAAAGTAGTGTACTAGCAAAGAAAAATGCTCCGATGGAGAAAAAAGATGAATATACTTGGAATTGTGGATTATTATGGATGTAAAAGGAGGGGACTAGGGAAAAATCTACCTAAAGTCGGAAAATCTGCTAAAAATCACACTTTCTCTAAGCAACGCAAAAAATCGATGTATATTCTGCGGCCTCTAATAAAGTGTCTTTTTTAAATAATGTTCGAAGTTTCAGATAAGAGTGTATAAACGAAATCTATCAAGGTTACTTTTTTAAATTGCTGGCACCTGATTGATAGAAAACTAAGAGGTGTTGTATTTAAAGTTGTTTTATTTTGTTATGAGCATTATAGCAAGCAAAGCAGGAGCCGATTGATTAGTGCACACAATCGTTTCGGGCATGCTAGTGTATCTACATTTAGTCTGTTTCAAGTCAACTTACGCGTTTCCTACTGTTCTAAACCAACCATGTCTTCAATTGTCTTTGATGTTTGCTATTTCATTCAATTGGCTTGGAAGACTGTTAGTTTACTTAATATCATTTCCCATAGCTACTGCATAGCTAACGTGCTGCTGTTTCAATCATTGTTATGGTTGAATGTTTATTTTAATGTGTTGGCCGCAGAATATACATCGATTTTTTGCGTTGCTTAGAGAAAGTGTGATTTTTAGCAGATTTTCCGACTTTAGGTAGATTTTTCCTAGTCCCCTCCTTTTACATCCATAATAATCCACAATTCCAAGTATATTCATCTTTTTTGTTCCATCGGAGCATTTTTCTTTGCTAGTATATACATCTATTCATATATTCATACATACATCTATTCATATATATATATATATATATATATATATATATATATATATATATATATATATATATATATATATATATATATATATATATATATATATATATATATATATATATATATATATACATCTATTCCTATCATCATTTCGATAGTGTAATCTTTTGTCAAGCAGAATCAATCATAAGTAATCGACATGAATAAAAATACATGACTCGTTTACAGTTCCCAGCTTTGCGAATGTTAAATATATGCCCACTAGCCATACATATACAACATGGAAATTCTGGGGAGGGAGTTTCAGCCCGAAAAATTTTAAAAAAGTGCCTTTTTTGGGCTAACAAAATGATGGGTACACTACACGTCAAAAACACTGTCTTTTGCGTTTCGGATAATGCTTGTTCTTTCTAAAACATAAAAACATATAAAATCTTTAGAAATATTTGAAAAGAATTAGAGTAATTTGAATAAAATGTAGTCAAAAATGAATACGTACCTATGTATATGGTGCGAACCGCTAAAAAGTTCACTATTGAGCCAAAAGTTAGCTAAAGCGCTTGAAAAGTACACTTTCCACGATTTTTTTAGAAAGTTAACAACTCTAGGAGATCGCAGCCATGCTAAGGAGGTCACTAGGCATTCTGTGTGGTCCAATTACCCAAGAATACATACTGATGACTACAGTGCATATGATGCTAACCTCAAGAATTCCAGACACGCGTGCATATTGTCCGGCTCCGCCAGTCTGTTTTTTGTGAAAATAATTGAATTCCACCGATTCCACGAGGGTTTCACGGAAGGCCACCTTTGGTTTGCCCAAATCTACGTCGCAATTGTACTCGTTTTGCATTCTTTGAGCATAAATTTCCAAATGAAGTTCTCCCATACCGGATATTATTGTCTTAATAAAACAAGCTCGATTCAGCACACATTCGATCATGTATAGCAGCGCCACAAGTAGAATAGCCTATACTGTAGCTTTTAAAAAGAAAACGTATCAATGATACCATAGGTACATATGTACCTATTTAAGACAGTTTACGAAGACGACTTTGAAACATAGGTGAGCAGCACCAAAGTTCTGGGTTGGGAAGTTGCAAGATTTTTCAAAGCTTAAAAAATGGCCTTAAAATGGTGGTGTAGCGAAAAAACACAATTTTTCAACCTTACTCATCGCGCATTATCCATTGGCATCAAAAAATTGCGAAAAAAACGAAAAAGTTTTCAAAAATTGAATTCTGGGGGGTATTCTGGTTTCTGGGGGAAAGGTATTTTGATTTCTGGGGGTGCATATCCCCAAACCCATAACCCCTCACGCTCAGGTATGCTTTGAACTCTTATTAATGCAAAAGGTAGACCACCATACGTGGGCAGCAGGGAAAATTCTGGGAGGGGGTCATGATGGGTAAAATTGCCAAAAATGTTACTAAAAATAGAATTCTGTGTGTCTACTGTAATCTGTGGGTGGGGGGGGGTTTAAGTTCTGGGGTGTACAACTCCCACGCCCATGTGTGTAGACCACTACCCAAATTTAGTGAAAAAAGGCAAAAATAAATTTTGAGCCTACGAGTAGAAATTAGAAAGCAGGGCTTCAGAATCAACTTGGGATCGAGGGCAGCTGAGCTTGCTCATCTCATTTTGATGAGACTTTGCACAATAGCTAAAAAACCAAAACATGTTTACAGCGCATGAATGCCTGTGATGGCTTGAACACGAATTTTAATCGGTTTACTGCACAGATTACGTGTTGAATTATATACTTCTTTCGACTCGGCGTTGTACGACTTGTGAAAAGTAGGATCTTCTTTCGTGAATCGATTTAGGGCCTTTAAAAAGTTCTCACCGTCTTTTGAACTCTTAGTCTTGATTGACATTGAGACGACAGGCGCAGGGACATATATGCTTTCCTGGAAGAAAAATTGTAATCGAAATATTAAAAGGCGTGCCCAAGCATATATTTAACAGGGGGATAAGCGATCCCCCAATCAAAGTTGGTCGCCTCTCCATCCCCTAAAGCCAGAAAATTTCTGACCCCTCTCTTCGAATTTTTTGGATAAAAATGGAATTTTTTAGTCTTTTTGAGGTGTTTTTTGGCCAAAAATTGGAGGTAATTTAAGCCCTCCTCAAAAATGTCCGGGGACCCCCACCTAGAATTTCGAGCCATTACACCTACGCGCCCAAGTATAGTTTAAAGGCGAAGTTACATATGCTGCTGTGAAATAAAACCTTTTCCATTCAAATTTGGGTGAAAAGTAAATTCAGTTCGTAAAGTGAAAAAGATATGTTAATGACAATCCGTAGAAAATAAAATCAAATAAACAAAATTTGAAAAGATTTTTAATATTCTGTTGTGTAACAGACTTGGGTAAAGCTTATGTCCATTCACTCGGCTAAAGATAGCTTTAAATCTTGAATATTGTTTACTTCTTGTGTTGTTTGTGGTATAATTTACCTAGTTTTGCTTTGTTTTACAACTGACAAGATACTTTCGCAAGATATTTTTGACGCAAAATCATCGGTGAACGAGTCGCCAGTGGCACATTCGATGCCGAATGTCGCAAAAATATCACCGGCATACGCTTCCTCAATATCCTACAATAATTTCAAATATACTATTCTAGCTTTACGAAGGGGAAGATACATAGTGGACAATTATTTCTTAAATCACTTACTACGACTGTACATTTAATCGGTAAGCTTTAAAACGGAGGACTTTCTTTAAATTTTGACTTCCTCCAAATCAAACTCTTATGATTATATGATTAGATCATGACAATAAAATGCCAGATCTTACATTTCAAATCTTAAAAACTTCCTATCCTCATGTGACCACTGAACAAAGTCTAATTACACGCCGGAAACAACATGCTTAGCGTTTTTCCAATGATTCACTGAGCACTGTTGATTCGGACCTAAGCTTGAAAACGATGTCATACATAATTATCAATTTGCTTATTCATTAATAAACGAAGGATTGAGTCCTTCTTTAAAATTAATTAGATCCTAGCACATTTAGTGCACCGGGAATATCTGCTGGGAAACCCACCCGTGATTAGGAATAACAGCGAAATAGTAGAATTGTATGCAACTTTAGAAAAATTAGCTAAAAGCGCATAGGGTAAAGCCAAACAGGATATCTAAACGCGAAGAAAAGTATTAAGAGTGTAGCGCCAACCTGAGATTATAGCGCAGAAAGTAGGATCTGTTTCGGTTCCATTTTCTGATTTCGAAAAATTCCTTTTAGCTCGAAACTAAGTTTCGCTTTTTGACTCCGTTCGAAAACAAAATATGGTGGCATTTCCCTTTTTTTCCTGGAAGTTTCTTTTACATATTTGGTCTTTCAAAACCGTTAACCCCTTTTCAAGTCACGACAGTACGATTTTCCTAAGAGTGAAAATTTACTGAATTTTTATATAAATCCGGCGCGAATAGAAGTATTACGAGTCAAGCGCAAACTTGACAACATGGTGCGATGCAAAGTAAGCGGAATTCAGATATTTCGAGTTAAACTTAAAATCAGAAAGAAATTGTTTGCTACCGTGGATAGGAACGAAGAGATTTAGGTGCTAAAATTTAGTTGAGCAATAATTATGCCACTTGCCTCCATTTTATCCGCGTGCATAGTAACCAGCCTCGAAATGCGGATTTTGCGCCCTGTTCTAGAATTCATGACCACAACGCCCTTTTTCAACATGCCTTGATAAGCCCGAAAATAAGTCAACTGACCGTAAGGACCTGACTAAATCGAAAAATTAATCGCTGGATTGACGAGCAAAATAGGTATGGACAATATATTGAGGAAACATTCAACATAAAAATTATAAAATACAACTGAGTATTCAAGCTGCACTTATTTCATGACAATGTATATAAGTACATACATAATTGCGCGACATGCAACTGAATCAAGCGGTGTTATCTATGTCTGAGCTGATTACAATGATTTCAAGCATCTTTGGACCTTTGAGAAAGAGTTTTAATTTTCGTCGTAATTTTGTTTTATTTTTCGCAGAAAATGCTGATTTTTTTGTCTTCCTGATTTTTTATCCTTCTGGGTTGCTAGGACATACGTGTTATCATTATTTAAGCGCCAAAAAGTCAGGCACTGCTCTGCGATTTCAGTTCAAATCGTTGTACTTTTAATGGGTTTGCAATAGAAATTAGACAATATTGTACGATTTTATGTCTTTATGTTAACGGTAAATTGTTTGTCCATCGTCACGTAAAATTGCTCCAAAAGTCATTATAACGTATCCTTGCGAAAAAAGTATCTGCCGTGTAAATAGGATTTAGTACAATAAAAATCCCTGATTTCACCCCTCCCTGTCCTTCGCGACAACGGGCATCTGTAATCCCTCCCGACTCCCACACGTGCGGAATTAAAGTGCCACTGGGCATGAATACATGCCAAAGCATGATAATACGCGTTGCGTAAGAATACACGTTCAGTGACCAGTTATGCTACATTAGATCAGAATAAGTATAATATGCGCAAACGAATCTTTAAAGTGTCGTCAGCATAGGTGGGCGGCACCAAAATTCTAGTGGGTGCCAAATTTTTCAAAGGTCAAAAAATGAAGGTCAAAAAATGGCCTTGAAAATGGTAGTATGGCGGAGAAACACAATTTTTCAACGTTTCTCATCGAGCACTATCCATTGACAATTGCGAAAAGAACAAAAAAAAATTTAAATTGAATACTTGAATACATGACTGCAATATAATCACATAATGCGGTCCACCTGAGAGATGAACATTTCACCATTCTGACACGGAATCTTAATTCAATGCTACTCTTCTTATCTGCTATTCTGATTAAATTAAATAACCATGATAAACCATCACATATTTGCTACAAGTAAATGCTCGATCAATAGTAAAAAAAGATGAAAATTCTCGAGCATCCAGCAAATTTTCAAAAGCACTCAATGAAAGCATAAAAGTGGACAAAAATGGTCAGATTTCTTGAGCGTCGGTCTACGGTCGATCACCAGTATTGCCTAATATAAAAATCTAACCTCGAGCTTAAAAGCGAATCCAATAAATGGTTTCGCATTATTGCGAGCTGGATCCAATATAATTTTTTCTTCGCCACCACTAAAAAATGATTGTGCAATAGACTCAACATTAAGAGTATCTTTTTGCGAAAGAAACGCAGTTAGAACAGCGTCTAATAGAAAATAATAAGATAAATAACAGGGTAATTTATATGTGTATGTATCTATAAGAAGTTTTGATAGTTTCAAGGCTTTTGAGCAAAATTATTAGAATATTCGTCATCAACACGTCAGAAATGATATGTATATATATTATTAATTTTTGTCGAAAAACCTTCAGAGAGCTACATTTTGCGTACTAGTACTAAATCACGAAAAATGCGAATTTTACAGCAAAATTATTGATATTTCGGAAAATAATGGAAGGTTTTCAATCTAATTTGCTTTCCGTGCTTTCATTTTATATATTTTCTACGTTTCAGGCAAAAACATACGAGCATCTGAAGCACAAATAGGCGTATAGTGGAGAGAAGGGGATGTTCTCGAAGTACTCCCTCACTTCAAAATCTTTAAGTAACCACCCTGCAGAGCATTCAGTTCTGCTTCGGATAGCGCAAACTTAAATCCGCGCTGCAAAATAGAGAAGTTAAGACCTATAGCTCTAAATAAGATCTATTAGTAATTTAATATCGGATGTTTCTCTCCGATTTCGCGTAATAATGAATAATGATTCTGAACAAGTCTGTTTCGTGGACAGAATCGGGGAAATAGCCACTTGTGAAACAAAACAGGACTTTATTACGAGTTCATAGAATTGAATCTAGCTGAAATTCTAGTTGAAATTATGATGGATTTCTGGTAAAGCTCATGCTAAAAAGCTCATAATGCAGAATCATGATCGAAAAATTAAATTTCCATACGGTATTGATTAAAGAAATGGAAATGATTTCTTTCAAAAAATTAATCTTTGATGCCCGCAGGCACGTAGCTCTGGGGGGAATAGGGGATCCGGACCCCACAAATTGAGAAAAAAAATCGGAAAATAGGACTTTTTACGTTATTTTGTGCTATGTTCGGCCTTTTTGGATTCCAGACCCCCCAAAATTGGTGTTGGTCCCCCCAAAATAGGACGGCCAGCTACGTGTCTGGATGTCCGAGTCTTTTAGGCGAGTCAGCGAAGTTGAAGGCCAACGTAAGGATTTTTAAACCGACGATTATTCGTGAAAACCAAACAGTCGAAAACCACGATCAATAAAGAATAACAGATAAACGATCTATGACGAATCCACGATAAATAAGTCCAAAAACTGGAGATCGGACTCAGTGTGTTGATAGAAATCACACGAAAAGTAAAAAAGCTTCTTTAGAGGCCGTGACTAATGTATCGAAATGAAAAAATAACTAGACGATTTACTTTTTAGCAATGTTGGCGAAATTTTGAACTTCAGATGGATTAGGTAAATACGAGACAACTGCGTCTAATAGCGGCTGAACTCCCTTATTCTTCAAAGCTGTACCCATTAGGACAGGAGTGAACTTGCGTTTAATTACACTTCTTCGTATAGCAGCCTTAATGCAACCATCAAACGCGGTATAACTATGATTAAACGAAAAAAATGAGCGGAAAATAAAAGAAGAAGTTAAACGGCCAAAATATTACACATCAGTGTTTTTTTGTACAAGGTCCGTTTGTACATGTACAAAGATGGTCCCTAAAAGCCTTTGTACATTTTGCACACACAAATTTTCGGGTACTATAATATGGTACAGTAGCGATTTAAGTGTGGTAAAAACAGAGTTGTTCGACCTTTGGTAGTGTATTTTAGCTGATTTATGGTTTCTGAGGACAAAAATCACTGATAATCGTCTCAAAACGGCGCAAAGCGCCGAAAAAGTTGACATTTTTCCTTTTAAATGCAATTTCTGACATTATAAAGATATATAGAAGACACAATTACTCAATTCGGTGGGAAGCGCCGAAAATCTTTGTGAATTTCAGACCTTTTTTGCAGTTCTTGTCTTCCCAAAAATCTTTTTACTGTACAAAGACGGTCCCTAAAAGTCTTTGTATATCGGCGAAAAATTTTTGCCGAATACAATAAACCGTGTTACACATAGACAAAATCTGGCGTTTTCGAGAACACAAACATACTCAATTTGAATTCGCCAGCCTGAAGCACGTAATCCGACACTAAAAATTTAAAGTTAATACCGAAAAATCATTGTTAGGCGCGAAACATTAGCAGTAGGTATACAAGATATCATACACATAGGCATATGAAGGGCGGGGGAGGAAGGCCGCCCCCCCTTTTGCCCAAAAATAATTTTGAAAAAGTAAGATAATGCATGAAAAATAATGGAAATGTGCATCATTTGATCGGAAAATCTCAAAGTTTTAGCGCTTCACGCCGTTGGATCATTATTTTCCATGATTTGGGCCTATGCGCGGTCAAAAAACGTAATTTTTTATAACATATTAAGAGAAAAAATAGATTTTTTTTCGAAAAGTTTGAATTTTACGAGCTTAATAGATAGAGCAAGCTCGGAAACGTCAGAAAATACACTTTATTTTGTGCATCAGCGAACATATCACGAAATATAGGGTCCCCAATTTCGGACCGCCCGCCTCTTTTAAAAATTCTGCATACGCCCCTGATCATGCATGTAACAGGGGCATATGGGAACCCCTCACCCAAAGTTGATTGCCCCCATTACTTCAAATCAGAAAAGTTTTGATCCCCCAATTTTAGGAAGAATTCGAATTTCTGGCCGTTTTTGGCCAAAAAGATCATTTACCACCACCCTCCACTAAACATGGCCGGGACCCCAACCAAAATATCGAGCCGTTACATGTATGCATGAAATGTAAACAAGAAACCAATAATTGCATTAAACATATTTACGAAGATGCGCATAGGATCTCAATTTCCATTCCACGATAATCATTTAGTCAATTTTGCTGTATTTTATTCTGAAACGAACTACAAAAGTATTAAGTGCTAAACATGTCTATTCAATAACACACATTTCTGAATTCTGAATTGCTTATTGCAAATAAGAATGAAAAAAATTAAAAATATTTAAATAAAAATAGGATAAATAATAAAAAAGAGAATAAAAATTAAACAAACAGTATTGAAATTCGGCAAAATTTTGAAGTTACTAGGTCAAAAACGCTTGAAACCTGCTTCGAAGGTCAATAGACTTCAAGAATTAACGAGTTGTCTCTCTTTAGGAGACCCAATTGATAAATAAAAAAGGTTTTCATTCCGGAAGAGCAAGCAGATCTCCTGTTTAGCGCAACATTCAATAACCTGTAGCTCCTCGTTAGAAGGTGTCTTCTCAAGCAAAAACATCTCCCCCAGCATGTCGTCGGCGTTTGAAACGTGCTCTGCAGAAAACGTGCAATTTATAAAACCCAGTTCGTAAATCACGGAGCAACTTTTATAGTTTTCCTAATGATTAAAAAACAATACTTTTTTTTGACTTTTTTCTATTGCGAAAAATAATACTCACTTATTACAATTATGTATTCCGATTCAGATCCCTGTTGTAACGCAAATTTTTTTGCATATATTAATTCATTTGAGTAATACTTAACAATGAAATGCACTTAGCGTTCAAAAAAGACAAAAAAGAAGAATGACCAGAGAAGGTCGAAGAATCTGAAATTTGTGGAAGTGAATATTTAGATATGTATCACTAAATTATTAAAAAATAGACTGCTTAAAAAACTGATTTCCATGCTACTCCTTCACTATCTTTTATTTCAGGATAAATTTACAACGAGATAATAGATAGGGCTTAACATTAAAGCACTTCAATTAATGTCCCTAAACATCACACAGAAAAAGCTCTTGTCTAAAATCATTTAGTGTGAGGTACGAATATGTAAACGTGTGTATACACCTGCGTACACGCATTATACTACGCTAAATAAGAAATTTTCAAATTTGAATTGGTAAATTACTCATTTATACAGTTGAACCTCGATCATAAACACTCGGATAGTAGACATTCCCGACGGATAATAAACACGGCTTCATAAGACCGTGACTACATGACTATGTGCCAATGACCCCGGTTAGTAGACACTTGACTAGAAGACGTAAATAAACGACATCATACTCATTTTTTTGTCATGTAAACCGGATAGTAAACACATCTATTGGATGTTAAGCACGCTTTTATGCACAATGAATTTAAAAATCATCAATATTCAGAGAAAAGCAGTAATGCCTTGCCATTCAATTGGACTTTTGAAAACAACAGCGCTGTGTGACATATGGAAATTAGTAACTGTAAATTCGGTTAGTAAACACATTCGGTTAATAAACAAGGCACCCTTGGTCCCCTCGGGGTGTTTATTAACGAAGTTCGACTGTACTACTTAAGCATTTAAAAATTATTATCGCTGATAAAAGGTTCATTACCTTTACGATTCACTACTGCTATTAGTTATTAAGGATAAATGAACAAGTTTCTTGGGGAGGGGTTTTAATGATAAATTTTACGACTGTTACGAGTCTTTCTCAATAATCCCTCATCCAAATATGCATCTAAGCGACGAGCTTAAATATGTCGTTCTTTACCCCCATTTAGATGAGAATAGTGAATGAATAAATAAACTGAACACTCTACTACTCTGGAAATAAATTTACACACTTAAAACCATACCGTTTGGCGCTTTTTCATGGTTCTAGAGATATGTTTTGGTTCGACAAAGACATGAGAGAAAATTACATCAGAAACTGAAAGTAGTAAATTTAAAGTTGACATTTTTTGCTAAACAAATGACGGAAATGGTCAAAATAGCCTACATAAAACGCTTTTTAGTTGTAAGACAGTGTTTTTGAGCATTTTTAGTCCATTTTGATTGCATTACGTAGTCGTTGATGATAAAAAATGTAGAATTAATCACTTCAATTTTTTATACCATTTTGACACAATGTTGGGCGCTTTTTGAGTGAACAGGACATAAAATTACATATTAATCAGACGCAAAGCACCGAAAAAATGTTGATATAATAGTGTATTTGTCTAGAAAAAATGCTACTAAAAATAAGCCGTGAGCTCGAAATCGAAGTGAGCATGTAAGAGTATATACGTACCTATGCTTATATGTATGCAGGGTCAGGGGCGGATTTAGGGGGGGCGGCCGCCCCCCATTGGCCCAAAATAGTGCGCAAAATTAAGCATTTTTGAGCGATTTTTAGCGATTTTCGGGTTAAAACGGCTAATTTTTCCGCCCAAGTCAGGGTTCCGCCCCCCCCCTTTAGGCGTACCGCCACCACCCCTTAGGAAAATCCTAGATCCGCCACTGTACAGGACCGTATTTAAGGAGGACGGCGGCCCCTTCCCCCTTAGGTAAAAAAATTAGGTAAGATAATACACGGGAAGATAAAAAATCGCATGTTCTTGTCAAAAAAATTGAAATTTTCAGCGCTTGTGCAGTTTTTTTACAATTTTGGCACAAATGCGACCAGAATTCACACTTTTTATGGCCTTTTGTAAGTCAGAAAAATTTTTCTCGCAAAAAAATTAGAATTTTGTGATCTTAATGGATAGCGCACGTCAAAAAATGCGTTTTTTCAAAGCTATCCCGACGAATTTGCCGATGTTATATAGACCAATTCATGTTGGGTCTGCCCCCTCCCTTGGCCGAACCCTAAAAAAGTGAGTGTGTAATAATTTAAAATTTTAAGGCATTATATAATTCGTGATCTCTGATAAAGATAGATAGCACTCTCTTCCCTTTCTTCATCGAGCACTTATACATATTTATATTGTAAACGTTTTGAATGGAAAAGGTTTCCAATGATATAAAGTGTCAAATTAAACTCTTTTTAGATATATTGTCTTAAATATGACGTTTATATTGCATATTTGTATAAAGAAACGTTGAGCACTATTGCAGGCATAAGGCTCTCACCATCTGCAATACACGTACCCGACTGATCTCCCTTTTTTGTCTATCTAATTATCAACCAACAAACATTGAATAACAAGTACAATTTAATAAAAGAATGCTATGAATTACGCTAACCAATAAGCTCATGTCGCCTTTCTTGCGCTTCTACACGCATATTGACGGGAATTTCTTTTTCGACGATTTCAGATCTGGTAAAAAAATTTCGAATCTCAAGAACATACACAATCATACACATACGCAAACATACATCCCCAGAAATTTTTTCACCCCAGAATTTTTCATTTACAAAAAAAATCGTACAAAAGGAGTTGTTCTAAGCGTTTTAGCGATCTTTTGGCTCAAATATGTCAGATCTTCGGCCATTTACATACTCATTTTTTAAGCATATTTTGTCCAATTAAGTCATTTTTTCATATTTTTCCGAATTTTTTATATAGTTTATAATCTAGGAAGAAATAGCATCAGAAATACCAGAAATATGGGTTTTGATGCATACATACCCATCATTTATGAGCCCAAAAAAGGCAATTTAAAATCTTTTCCAGTTTCACCCCCGAATTCCCATGCTGTGCACGCCTGCTCAAGAACACAAATTTTGCAAAATAGGCATGTGGCATAACAAGTATTAGAGATATGCTGGGATCGCTCTTTTCACCGAGACCGAGATCTAGGCCTTAATAATAATATATTTACAGTGCATACATATAAGTTATACCTACATACGTATCAATGCATATCCATGCATCATACTATACCTGCATACTTAGCATCACAGTATCAATATTGTAAGCAATGTCAGTCAAGATATAAAAATAAACAAGGGTAAGAGAAAAATAGACAAAAGATTAGAATACATAGTGAATGAATAATATACAAGCTATAGACATCACAAACAAACTATGCAAAATTATGGATTTTTTGTAGGCGTTATTTTAATTAAAATGAAGAGACGAGCAAGGTAGAATAACATATGTATATGAAAGGGCTCAAAAGTTCGGTTGGAGGCCCCGACCATTTCTAGGGGGAGGGGTAAATGATCACTAATTTTTGATCAAGAATGGCAAAAAGCACCTAAAAATGGCGAAAAAGACGCAAGTTTTCGCTTAAAATCAGGGAGAGTCAAAAATTTTCTGACTTTAGGGATGGAGGACGATCAACTTTGAGTGAGGGATCCTCAACTCACTTTTTAATGTAGGTAGCATAAGGAAAAACGTTAGAAATATATTGCTCGAGAATTAGAAGGCCCAGGGCTTATCCGAGAAGAAAGTTTTGAATTCACCTTGATGTCTAAAATAATTGAACTATATTGCATTCATATAATACTATTCGTTAGAATATAAACGGGAAAAATTGACGTTAAAAAGTTCTGACCGACTAAAAATTATCTCCCTAGAAGCAGGAAACGTGCATTTCAAGATTTAAAAAATATATGAAAACTACGCATGAAATTTAACTCAAATCCTAAATGGAAGATAAGTGGCACTGATACATATCTGGCGCGAAACGCACCTAAGCATAAGCCTAAAGTAAATGAAAAAATTATCCAACAGCAATCAAAGCGTGCGCAATAACATAAATCGATTGATAAGACAATTTTAAGAAATAATAGAGCGAGTCGTAAGAAATTCAAACGTTTTTGCCGAAAAGCAATCGATCAAACGTGCACATTTCTGCACTAAATGGCGTTAATTACGCTAAAAGTTTCAAAAATTATCAAATTGTTCCAATATTAACTCAAACGGCCAGTAGATTACCAGAAGCGAAACACAATAGCAGCCCAAGACTAATTCTAATGCAATTTGAGTTAAATTATATTGAATAAATATTAAAATGTACAATTCCTTTCTTCTGTCACAAGCCTCGGCCCCTGAGCTTTGCTCATCTCTACAATGTTTAATCAACGGAACTCGTTGTAATTATAGATAGAACAATGCTCAAAATTTTTAAAAGTGAAGGAAAATTGCAACTGAACCAGCCGTTTGAACACTGAGCGATTCTGAATTTAATTCAATTTACTTAATTTAAATAACGCCTTAAACGAATCAGATTTAATACACCGTTGTAGAATTGGCTTTGACAAAAAAATCTCACCCGTCTTCTTGCTCGAAATAAATAGCTTTCTGCGTGATAAGATCGACAAGTCCATGAAAATTCGCTTCTTTCCCAATCGGAAGCTGCAAAAACGCAGCGTTATGTCCTAGATTTTTCCTGAAACAAAAGTGTAATGTCATGTCACTTAAGATAATGTAATGTAGTTAAAGTAAGACGCAATGACTAAGCACAAAAGATTTCGAAATTGAAACATTATTCAAAGTAAATCGGGAAAACAAAGGAATGGAAAATAAATACAAACTGACGGCAACATTATTCCACTAATAGGCAAATACATAGAATTAATGGGATTAACTTACGAAGAAAATATCCAATGTTACATAAACACGTAAGAGTACACAAACAGCTGATTCATTGACTTGAAACGCAAGTCAAATAACGCGACTAACGTGCAATGACCTATGAATACAGCCAGAACGAAGTAAATAAAACTCAGTCCTTTCTTATATGTATATTTTTTGGAAGTTAGACGAAGTTTACCGCGATTTACTTCCTGTCAAAAATAATATTTCTGAGTAGACGTGAGAGCATTTCATTTTAATTGATAGCTTTGATCTTATGCGATAAAAAGAGATTACCTTTTTGTGCAAATTTAAAATATAGCACCCGCAAAAAATGATCTACAAACTTCGTTTTCTTTATTTTGGGCACCTAACTACATTGCACTGCACATATGTTTAATAATGTATGTATCTTAATATAAAACAAGCAAAGCGAACAGTTCTCAATTCAATGCAAACTTATATACGAGAATTATTTGAAAATCACATTATCTGAATACGCGTGTTCCGCGGAAGTGATCACTAGTGCTAAGCTTTTAAATGCGGTAAGGTGCAGTAAGAAAAGGTAATGAAAACAATAATTATGCATAAGCTTTAAATTAACAAACACACGTTCTGAAATACTGTGTTCTCATCTTATCAACATGTAAGATGTATGAATCATCGCACAAAACATAATTGTCTTCTTGATAATTACGTGTTTGCATCGAATTTTTGGGTAAGCGTTAAAATCTGTATAACTCTGTATAATTAAAGATAATTTTTTCCTGTTTACATGTGCAATTTTTCACATCGTCACGAATACACGCTATTTATTCAACAGTTATCCCGAACCGAAGGATTTCACATACATAACTAACAGAACAAAGCGAATATTGAATGACTGCCCACAAAGCGGAAGTTTGTAAAGTAAATTGTTATCTGTGGCACGCTTCATGGTGCAGAAAACTAAATGACTACTCGAAACAATAGAGCTAAGTAATATAAACGTGAAAAAAGAAATAAACAGGATCGAGTAAAATTAAAAAGGCTTGAATATGACATTTGTTGAAAATTACCGGACCATCTCTAAAGTTCTGTAAGCATTGGCGTTCATGCGATCGAGTTTATTGATGAAGGCTATGCAAGGGACGTTGTATCTAGATATTTGCCTATTAACCGTATACGTTTGACACTGTACGCCAGCTACTCCGCAAAGAACTAAGATAGCTCCATCTAACACTCTAAGAGCGCGTTCCACTTCGACCGTGAAGTCGACATGACCTGCCACAACGAGAAATTAATCAGATTGCATTATTAAGTTCATAGTCTTCTAGTGACACAACCATACACGTAACGTAACAGGGGGAATAGGGATCCCTACCGAAAGTTGGTCGTTTCCACCAACCCCCAAAGTCATAAAATTTTTGACCCCTCAGCTTTAGGAGGAAATTGATTTTTTGGCTGTTTTTAGGCCGTTTCTGACCAATCCTTAACCCCCTCCTAACGGCTGGGGACCCTAAACCGAAATTTCGAGCCTTTACATCATATACATGTATGGAAACAACAGAGAAATAAATGCTGCTTGTGCGGAAGGAGAGTTTAAGGATATACCTCACAAAAGTGAAATCGAAAAACATGAAAGTGTAATTCTTCTACAGAGAATCCAATTCATCGAAAAAAATTGTAAAAATTATGGGCGCTCCACATGAAAAAGATTTTTAAGTAGCTAAGCTATATTTGTCCGGCTCTGAGGACATGATTGAAAGGAATGCAGAAGCGACTTGAATTATATAAGCTTTCTTCAACTCGAGCCTTCTAAATTTGCTAGCACACTGCATTAGATTTGTGTAAATAGTATTTAGTAGAATTCGAACAGAATATGCAACCTTTTTCAAAACTGAATCTGAAGCTGAAGCGAAATTTCAGGAATAATAGTGTAGTGCTGCAAAAATTCTTACTGAAACTAAACATTAAAAACGGCTAAAAACGTCATTACTTCCATAAATAATCGATTCGATAATGTTTTTCACTCTAGTGGGAAAATCTTGATACCGACCGCCTCGACTGCGTAAATCTTGAATAAATTATTGACGAACATTGGTATTCAGACGCAGAAATTTATGTCAAGTCTAAGCATGCTTTTTATAAATTAAAATTTATTTTGGGTTAGCATTAAAAAGTCATCTCCATTTTTAATTTCGCAAAAAAGGCAGAATACGCAACACAGCAAACGTTATTTGATGCAGAGATCAACTTGGTCCTTCAAGAATTTCGTCTCGATCTCCCTAGAGAATGATAAATCTCGTGATACCCATGCTCAGCTTAATTTCGTAAGGGAATCAATAAGCATCTTTTGTAAGGACGAAAACAGTAACGAAAGCACACGCACACACACACACACACATACATTACATGATCTTGGAAAGGGGATTCACCATATATGCACAGCATAGGAATTGATGAAATCATAAAGTACCTTCTTTGGGTCCAGAAATGGTAGGTACGCGTCAAAAAAATCTTTTTTCAACGTTTCTGACGATGCTCTATCTTTCTAGAGCATAAAAACATAGAAAAATTTCGAAAACAATAAGAAAAAGTCGGAACAAATTGAACAAAACAGTCAAAACATGAGTATGATAGTGGCGCGAAGCGCAAAAATTTGGCACTTTTGAACAAATAGATAGCTGAAAACGCTTTAAAAAGCATCTTTTTTACAAACTTCTATAAAATTCAACATCCATTTTTGACATTTTGTTAAACTTAAATTAATTTTTAGGAAACCGACAAAAATCATGAATTCACCAGATAACTAACCTAGTTCTAGTGAATTAAACAACGAAACGAATATTTACGAGATTGTTTTTACATAGGTATACTGTTCGTGATTTCATAGCGTTATAATTATCGATATCAGTGTGCAAACCGATGCATTCATTCAATTCTTTTCAAAAAGTAGAATAAAGCCTACTCATTTTTTTGGCAACTTTCTTGAAAAGTTAATTGTCCAATTATTCATTTTGAGTAGGTATATTATTATCTTTAAACCCTTTTTAGAATTATGCTTTTCTCAATTTTCATTTCTTTCATATTTTTCTAACTTCCTAAACATTAGAAGATTCGAAAATATAAAGTATAATCAAAGCAAGAATCAAAATAGAGTAAAAAATATTAGAGAAAATATACAAAAGGCGACTCATAGCAGTAAAAGAAAACAAATTCGCAATATATGAAGATTGTATTCTTAGATCTTATGAAAAATATTCCTTTCACAAACCGGCTAGCCGTCAGCTAAGCAAATTAAGAACCACTAGCACAATACTAACCGGGCGTATCAATTATGTTAATGCTGGCGTTTTTCCATCTTATGTGCGTGGCCGCCGATTGTATCGTTATGCCACGCTGCCGTTCTAGTTCCATAAAGTCCATAGTAGCTCCAACTTGATCTTTTCCTTTCACCTCGTGCAATTTATCTACAAAAACGTTTTGTTCTCAAACGCTGATTTATGAACATCTCAGACAGTACCTCGAATTGTTTCTCAAGAGCGAAAGCTCAAAGGGAGTAAAATCCCGAAATTTGGAACCAGTGAATTTTGAGTTCGAGCCTTTTTTGCAGGTCAAATATGAAAAATGATTAAAAAATCCTATATGAAATGTTGTAAAAAATGCTTTATTTGGAACTTTTTTATCCAACTCTGACTCGTTTAGTCACTTTTATCAGTAAAAAAATACAAGTATTTATCAAAAATTTCGACTTTTCCGATCATTTTACTTCACCCTAGGCATTTTATGGGCAAACAAAACAGAAACCTGTTAGTCAGGGCGAAGCGCCGAAATTTTTTTACATCTTTTGGTATTTTCGTCCCCAAAAATCATGCAGAAAATTATTGATGGTTCAAAATCGTCTTACAGTACAGTGACTCGAGTTTTAGACTCTGAGGTAGGGGTAATACCCCCTTCACTCCTAAAAGAATGTGCGGTACCTCGTGCATTTCGGCTATTCTACCACCGTAATACAGAATTCGTTCAGTAACCGTCGTCTTTCCCGAGTCAATGTGTGCTGATACACCGATATTTCGTAGGTTACCGAGTTCGACGTCCGATTCTTTAACATTTCCCGATACGAAACGTCGATAGCGAGGCTTCGAATGAAAATTAAAAGCGATTACGGAAAAATAAAGCTGCATAAAACGGCATCATTCCTAACAAAGCCAAAAAACGGCTGCGTTTGGTCAGTCCTTTTCGGATTGAGTCAGGGTCAGGTCCCAACTTGCGTTTTAATGTGTTCAGATAAAAATAGAAACTGCACACTGTACATAGATAAACCGTACAACTTCATTCAACCCGGCATCAATGGGGACCGAGCCGGTATCAATGGGAAGACCTGCCAGTATACATATATCAATAGAAAATTTTTTTTGCTAAAATTCCAGACAAATCTAAAAAAATGATGGAAATACACAAAACTGACTCGAAAAACAATTTGATCAGTAAATCAGCTAGAAAAAGGAAAAAGAATCTAGAAAAATACAGAGGAATAATTTGAAAAACAGATAATCAATCAATCCAACCAATAATCAGTAAACAATCAAACAACCAATAATTAACCAATCTACCACTGAGCAACCAATTAAGCAACCAAACAAACAGGTTGTAAAAGGACAAGCAATGAAAAATTCGGTAGCTGGTAACAATGAGAAGACCAGCCTTTATTCAAGTATGCTGTACACTGCCTTAAGTGATTTCTATGCCTTAAGCCTTACCGCTCAGTTTCTTTTGCCAACCTTCACAATTTCACAGGCATGCACTGCATACGTAGGCTAAATGGTCATGACCCGACAGCATGTGGGGGAATCGGGGTGCAGCAAACAGTAGCATAAAGAAGACGAAATTTTATTATAAAAGCAAGATATAATAGGGCCAAAGAAAAAATCTAAATGACACTTAAAATGAAATAAACTTGTTTCAGCCTCTTGAAGTCATTTTTTGACGAAAGACCAGCATCAAATTAAACTTGAAAATGTCTTTAAGTATATAAATTACCTTTTTTGATCATGCTTTAAAGAGTTAACTCTGGTAGGTAGTTGATTGATAGCAACGCACATCTAATAGAAAAATTAATATCTCAGCAACTCAGTAGAAAATCTTAAGTCTTCTTATTACCTAAAGCTCAGAAAATTTCCTGCATAACACCCGGCCTTGTCCCTAAATCCTTTAATGGGACTCGATTTTTCAAAATTTTGGAGAGGAGCAATTTCACACATGTACAACATGAGAAATTCTAAGAGAGGTCAGCTCTGAAAATTTTTGCTAGAGTGTCTTTTTTGGCATAAACAACGATCGGTATGAATGCATAAAAAACCCCATATGTTCTGTCGATGCACTTTTTAGAACACGAAAAAAATCGAGAAAATCCGAGTAGGCACATAAATCAAACAAAGTACATATGCAAGAGCGAAAATGAGTATCTACGTATTGTACCTATTTGACGGAAGCATTTGAAAAATTGATGCTTTTCAGTCAAATATTGCTGTAAACACACAGAGCAGAGAATCCTTCCGTGACCCAATCCCTCAGGGTTTCAGTAAATAAAAAATTTTGAGAAGGTATGTAAGTAGTCACCATACTTGCAAAGCAAGGAAATCCTAGGGGAAAGAAGAAATCAAAATTTTTTTCTTAAGTGGCTTTGGGCTCGAAAACGATGGACAAGCGTCAAAAACATCATTTTTAGGTGTTTCTGATCATGAATAATAATAATAATAATATTAATAATAATAATGATAATAATAAGAATAATCATAATATTAATAATAGTACAGTGGTCGCCATGAAAGATGACGCGCCATCACCCTCAGAATTATAATGGATGGTGCGTCGCGAGCGCCGCGTTACGTCCATCATGCGCCATCATCTCTTTTTTCTATTCAGCGCCATTAACCTCCATCATCCCGTTAATCTGGCGATGCGGACGGCGCAATTTAGCTATTAATAGCGCCAACAAGGAAGCGCGCACGTGAATGCTGGCGCGCTTCCTTCTTGTTGGTGCTATTAATAGCTAAATTCGCCGTCCGCATCGCCAGATTAACGGGATGATGGAGGTTAATGGCGCTGAATAGAAAAAAAGGAAAGATGGCGCATGATGGACGTAACGCGGGCGCTCGTGACGCACCATCCATTATAATTCTGAGGGTGATGGCGCGTCATCTTTCATGGCGACCACTGTAAATAATAATAATAATAATAATAATAATAATAATAATAATAATAATAATAATAATAATAATAATACTTTATTCAGAATAAATTATTCAGATAAACGCAAAGCTAAAATTTCATGAAGATAGGCATAATGATTATAAATGTGAGAACAAAGACACACAGGCAATGAACCATTGTGCTCACATGTGCCCCACCAGAAAATTACTGAAATCAAGCATTTTCGAATTTCTATATGGAAAATTATGGAAAATTTCGAACATATTGCGGAAGATAGCTTCAAATTCTAGTTGATCTATTAGCAAGACGATAAAAACATTATAAATTTCCACGGAAAATTCAATGAAATTCATCAAAATGTAGTCAAAAATGGCTTTTTAATGCGAAACGCCGGAAACTTGGAACTTTTGAAATAAAGGATCGCTAAAAAGACTTAAAAGTGGACGTTTTCTACGATTTTTTTTGGTAAATCGCAAATTCGGGGCGGGCTGAAAATATTTTTGCGTAGAAAAATTTTTTTTTGCAGGAGGTGAAACCCCCCCCCCCGACGAACCCCCAACATCATTTATGACAACCACTCTGGGGGTCAAACAAACCCCTTGAGAAGAAGTATAAGTAATACCTCTTCCTATGTCTCAATCGCATGTGAAACTATAAATAAAAAATATTGACATAGAAATAACATATTCGACTCTACAGTCTTTTATTTGAAGAGAAGCCTTCCAAAGAACAAGTAATTAATACCCCTTCTCAAGCTTCAACCGCGTATGAATTTACAAAAAATTATAAAAAACATATTCAATGAAATAGAAAGGAACTTTTTATTGTATTTTAGTAAGATTGATAATAAGCGCATAGTAAAGTATATTTTGTTAAACATAACGGCAAACGTGTGAAAATCTAAAAAATATCTTCAATGATATAGGAAGGAAGGAACTATTCTATTCTATTTTAATAAGATTGACAATGAAGCTTATAGTGATGCACATTTTGTTAACCATACCGCAAACGTGTTGCTTGCTCAAGGGTAGATAATAAGATCTTTTTGTTTCACTAAAAGACGATTGACTTGACTTACCTTTATTAGTGCTGCCTGCCGACATATGAGACACCGTAAAAGACTGCCTTTAGGTGCATGATTAAGAATCTATAGCAATCGGCGACCAAGAAGCGCAGCAGGCATTTATCAGCTTAAAGAGCTACAAGGATTTTGCGAAGTTTTTCCCGCACGAAATAAACAGCTGTAAAATTATATTAAGGAAATATCGCATAAACGGCAACAAATATAAAAAATTAAATGGTTAAGTGAACGAAAATCTAACTATGTCAATAGTTTGACGGCACTTAAGCAACAATTCATATAAAAAATTTTGGAAACTGATCGCATACTAATAATAATTTTATTGGAAAAATGCATAATGAACTAAACTATCCTCATTGACACTCTTTAGGATTTTACTTTGCATATTCTGCTACCCGGATACCTTAGAAATGGTGAGAATTCATCGGGAACCATCTCTTTTAGGGCTGGGGGTTCAGGATGTCGCGCACAAGCGCCCCTTGCGGGATCCAGGGCAGAGCCCAGGAAAATTTTGTGAACAGAAAACTTCATTTTTGAATCGTAATCTTAAAATTTTAACAAAATCAACCGAATCACAGCTGTAAATTAACCCTAAAAAATGGTCAAAAGTTCCTCAGCAAATTCATAATCATCTCCAAAAAATTGCCGTCTTTCTTGCTTCCATAAACAAATCTCATTTTCTGCATAAATCCTAAGAAAAAGAGAAGATATAGATGCAAAATATGCTTTAGGTTGTATAAAACAAGGATATGTTAACAGTTGTTCGTTCCAATGCTTACCTAAACGACTTTTCCCAACGCTATTTGAAAATTTGGAACAAACTACCTGATCAAGTCGTCACTTTTCCAAACGTTGATTTGTTCAGAGAAAGAGCAGCAAACATTGATTTTATAAATTTAATGTCAGGGCATACCTAGTTATATCACACTCCATAATTTGTATGTCCTTCGTTCTAGTCAGCTGCTTTATCATGTATTTGTGTTTTACCAAATTTTGTGTATTACTTCGACAATAAATATTTTCTTAATCTCTCCTTGTTTACACTGCGCGCGTTAAGACTAAATTGATTCTAATTATAATCTGAAAATTCGGCGCGAAGCGCCAAAATTTTTTGCGATTTTCGGCTAAAAAAGCATAGTAAAAGTAAAGAAAATCATTCTCAGATTTCATTTTGGGGGAGGGCACATGCCCCCTAACCCTCTGGAGTCCGGGCCTGATATTACATCATCCAGTCCAAAGGATAGTTTATTGGTCAATGCAGCAACGGTAAGTAGAGTGAGACGTTTCTACAGAACAACGGCATATATTGTAAAACGGCCTACTTTAACTAATTTTCTCTCAGGTTTAGACTAAGTTTATTGACATTGACGTTTCTCCTTTGTCGAATTTTCGATAGTAAAAGCCATTTGAAAGAAATGAACTGTTACAATTAGGTATTGCTGATGACGTCATAAGGATTGCGGTATTCTGTTCTAGAAGCGAATGTAATTGAAATTTAAAACATGGATGCTAAGATTTTATTCACTTTAACAGAAATAGCCGAATGCCTAATGAGAAAGATATTCTTTAAGCTGCAAAACAATCTTGTACCTGCGCATGATTTAATAAACGAGAGCGAATAGAGTTTAAAAAATGGTCCAGATTCGATTCATGAACAAATAGTCGGTGTCAACCTGCAGCAGGAATACCAACCTTTTCAATGAAAAATTCTGAAATTCGAAAAAGTAAAATTTTTAATTTTCCGTTTTCATTCTCTAGTTTTTACCCATTTTGTCCATTTTCGGCTATTTTATCTTGGCCAGGCCCGTATCCAAATTTTGCTTCGGGTGGGGGGGGTGGAGCGGATGCCTTAGATAGGGTGAGAATCCAATGAAAACCATCTCGTTTAAGACTGAGGGGGTCTCGCTCAAGTGCCCCCCTAAGCGGAGTCCGGAGCAGAGCCCTGGAAGATTTTGTGAAAAGAGCACTTCAATTTTGAATCGTAACGCTAAAATTTTTACAAAATGAGCTTAATCACGGCTGAGAATTCACCCTAAAAATGGTCAAAGTTCATCAGCCAATCCATAATCATCACCAAAAAATGCTGCCATTCTTGCTTCTTGAACAAATCTCATTTTCTGTATAAGAACTGTGAAGAAAAGAAGAAATATAGATGCAAATACGCTTTAGATTGTATGAAGAGTAAAATGGAGTGTTTAAATCGTGCACTTGAGACTGAATGCACCGAAAATTTTTTGCGATTTTTAGATATAAAAGCAAAGGATAAAATTGTTCACATATTCCATTTCGGAGGGGGCACGTGCCTCCCGTCCCACTGGATATGGGCCTGATCTTGGTCATACGGAATTTTAGGACATTTAAATTTTCATAATTTTTGCTTGATCTCTCATAAAAGCACCAATATCAATGAAAGATTTGAAAAATGGGAAATTTTCCATTTTCAATTTGCAGGATTTCACCCGTTTTTCTATTTCCGGCTTTTAGCCATTATTTTCCATTTTCCATTTCTGGGTTTTACCAATCTTCCATTTTTCCATTTCTATTTCCGGATTTTACCCAATTTTCCATTCTCCATTTCCAATTCAGTAATCAATTTTACCCACGCCCTAGATTAAGAGTAGTTTAAACTTACTAATGTTGCGGGTCACACTTAGATTAAATGAAAAAAGTATCAGCTCCCAAAAATGACTTATGAAAAATGATTTGATACTTGCATCATGCGTAGGCATTATAATGCAATTCAAGCGCCTTACAATTGAAAGAGATGTTGAAAAAGCTGAAACTTTTAATACTTTTTTCGCTAGCAATTTTGTTGTTGATAATAATATAATTCCTTATTTTGCAAAGAGGTCTACTAATGAAATTTGCCATATATCCCCTAAATTTGACTTTGATACGATTTCTGAAATCTCTAAGTATGCTTAAACCATCGCATCCACTCGGACCCGATGAATTGTATGCGCCTACTTTTTGAAGAAACTAACGAGAGTTCTGCTAGTACCTTTAGAAACAATTTTCAATCTTTCATACAGAACAGGACGGATACCTGATTTATGGCGTAAAGCGCTGATTGTTCCCTTACACAAAAAGGGGATATGTATGTCTTCACTTGAAAATCATCGTCCCGTCTCTTTTATGTTGCGTCGCCTACAAACTAATGGAATTTATTGTAAATAAGTCCCTCGTTAACTACTTAGATAAATATAATTTATTAACTGAGCGACTGTTCGGCTTTAGGAAAAATAAATCATGCGCATTACAATTATTAAATTGTAAAAATAAGTGGTCAAAATATTTAGATGAAGGCTCTACTATTGATATTGCATATATTGATTTTTGTAAGGCTTTTGACACTGTTTCACACAGTAAACTACTTGTCAAGTCTGCTTCCTGCAGCATTAATAAGCTATGTTATAAATGGATTCATAATTTTCTTAGTAATAGATCTCAACAGGTAAAAATTGGAAATTCTTTCTCTCACCACTTCCTGTTATTAGTGGGGTTCCACAGGGTAGTATCTTAGGTCCTATCCTCTTTTTAATTTATGTTAATGATTTGGGTTATCTCCAACAACGTAGTAATTTTGCTTTTTTTGCTGATGATGCGAAAGTCTGGAATCTTTCCTCAAATTTTTTGACTCTTCAAGCAGACGTAAATTATATTAAGAAATGGGCCAATACTTGTCAACTACAAATTTCAATAAATAAATGTGCAGTCTTATATTTAGGTAAATCAAATCCTAAGCATTCTTATTGCTTAAGTGATTTCATCTTGCCCCTCAATACAACCTGCATTGAAGATTAAGGTGTCTTTCTGGACTGTGACCTTACTCCTAGATCACACTGTGAATATATTGTGAAAAAAGGATTGCACTTAGGCCATTTAATCTTACGCAGTTTTGATTCTAAAGATAAATCCTTACTTCGTAAAGCCTTTGTTACTTATGTGAGACCTGTACTTGAATACGGATCGGTTGTTTGGAACCCTTTTCTACATTGCGACATAGATTCCGTTGAGGGTGTCCAACGTAGGTTTACAAAACGACTTTTCAATGATAAAAGTCTTTCATATGATTAGAGATTGGTTCAACTTGGATTAGAAAGACTTGAATTAATGCGTTTATAAATGACCTCACTTTAGCTTTTTCTATTATTAGATTTAATTTTCTGCCTTCAGAGGATTTCATTACATTTAATACTAATTCAAATCGGATAATGAATTCTTGTAAGCTTTTTGTTAATCAGGGAAACACAAATTGCAGAAAATTCGAATTTTGTTATCGAGTAATCTCGTTTGGAATTCTCTACCTGCAGAAGTTATAAGTGCTGCCAATAGACATATTTTCCTGCGCAGTTTATGTACTGCCTTTACGTTATCCCGCTTTCCTCAACTATTTATGTATTTATTGACATGTCTTTCTGTGTATGTTTATATTTCATTTTTTGCCGTTACTTATCAATGTATAAATGCTACTTGGTTTGTTGTCGGATCAGCGAATAAATTTGTAAGTTGTAATTTGTAACAGATGATTTTGTTTTTCATGATTGTTTTCATCGATCTATGGATTAGGACTTGAAAACAAGCATTATAAGGGAAATATGAAAGTTTGAGTCAACCAGGTTAGAAGTCAGCTTCGCCGATAAATGTTGGGTGGGCCGGATAGGGTAAACAATCAGCAGATCGATTGGCGGTACGAACACGACGACACGATAACACGACATGAGCATTCTTATTACTTAAGTGATTTCATCTTGCCCCTCAATACGACCTGCCTTAAAGATTTAGGTGTCTCTCTAAACTCTGACCTTACTTCTAGATCACACTGTGAAAATATTGTGAAAAAAGGATTGCAGTTAGGCCATTAAATCGGCTAATATTGAGAATAAGGTGACCTCCTAGAAATTAAGTTTGCATGGATGATTTAATCTGATTGAGGGTCAAGGAATTCAAATCTGAAAGAATTAGGTGTCGGTCGGCATTATTGACCGAGTTACAGACTGTTGAACTTCATGTGTTTAAGGATAACAAATTAATTGAGACGAACTGGGCTATTCTCAATATTGTCATTTTACTTCTATTATACTTAGGCTTAGGCTTAGTATATCTGAAAAGGTGTTTAAAGCTGCTTAGGTCGAGGTCGCTCCCGCTCAGGTCGATGTATAGATGCTTAGGTCTTAATATATCTTAAAAGGTGTTTAAAGCTGCTTAGGTCGAGGTCGCTCCCGCTCAGGTCGATGTATAGATGCTAATACTTAAGTAAAAATTTTCAAAAGAACGTGATTTTATGCCTTTTCAAGCAATAATCTATAACTTAGATGTTGAAAACACGATCTGTCAACCATGAGAGTGAAAAAAATCCCAAACAAAAATTTTTTTCACTCACATGGTTTTCCGACAGTTTTTTCGACCTCTAAGTTAAAGATTATTGTTTGAAAAGGCATAAAATCACGTTTTTTTGAAAATTTGAAAAGTTCACCTTATTCTCAATATACTCCATTAAATCTTACGCAGTTTTGTTTCTAAAGATAAATCTTTACTTCGTAAAGCCTTTTGTTACTTATGTGAGATCTTTACTTGAATACGGATCGGTTGTTTGGAACCCTTTTCTACATCGCGACATAGATTCCGTTGAGGGTGTCCAACGTAGGTTCACAAAACGACTTTTCAATGATAACAGTCTTTCATATGACCAGAGATTGGTTCAACTTGATTAGAAAGACTTGAATTAAGGCGTTTATATAATGACCTCACTTTAGCTTTTTCTATTATTAGATTTAATATTCTGCCTTTTGAGGATTTCTTTACATTTAATACTAATTCAAATCGAGCAATGAATTCTTGTAAGCTTTTTTTAATCGGGCAAACAAAAACTGCAGAAAATTCGAATTTTGTAATCGAGTAATCTCTGTTTGGAATTCTCTACCTGAGGAAGTTACAAGTGCTCCAAATAGACATGTTTTTCTTAATAGATATATTTCATCTTTTTCTCTCTTTACTTATCACTGTATTAATGTTACATAGTTTGTTGTCGGATCAGCGGATAAAATTTGTAATTTGTCATCTTTATGACTCGCTCGTCTCCTTTTGAAAGAAAGAAATTTTTTTATTACCAATACACCAACTGATAATATTGCAAAATGACAAAATACATAATACGCGATTACGAATTAGTAACGGGGCATGCGAGTCAATGTAATGACAAGTTTTATGCGCGCCCCACAAGATATCTAGATAAATCAAAGTTTGCTAATCTAGATTTAAATATGTTTAGGTTCGGGGAAGAAACAATGAAGTCAGGTAGATCGTTCCAAACTGCGATGTATTTTTACTGTATTGACCGTACGTTTTATTATTCTCTTGCATCCGTCGTAATCAGTTCAGTTCGTAGCTAGGAACGACATTTTTGAGATTACAGTAATAATAACGATAGCGTTTAACTTAGCATCAATTATCACATCACGATCAAACTCCGCCTATTTCTGAAAGGCCTAATCCACTAATTGGTCGAAAAAAGCACACGTGACAGGATAAGGCGGTATATCCGTCTTCATTTGTTATTTTTAAATCGCTTCGAATTAGATTCAGATCGAGCATTGTAACGAGTGCAGTTTGTCCATCTGTGCTTTTTGCACAGACATTTGTGTCAGACAAGTCGACATTGGTTGAAAACAATGCACTGAAGTGTTTTGACTGTAGAAGCTGCTAAACAGAGTAAAGTTGCACTCGTCGCTCGACCTTCAATCGGAGCTGATTTTAAGTAAAAGGAGCGACCAACCTCCTACAGGCTTAATATAATTTGGCGAGATTTTTTAAATAATTTTTGACCATCGCTTTTTTCTCATTTCAATTGATTAATAAAAAATACTCCCGGCGCTTCAGCGGATCAGGATGTCCTTTTGTTCCACAAATGTTTTCGTGTTCGCATTGGAGATTTGTTGGTTCTTGTAAAAAGTTCTAAAGCATAAAATGCATTGATTTCATAGTAGTTTATCCAGTTTTTATCGAAAATTGTCGGAATCTTCGGTGCTGCTTCGCGGCTAAGTGGAGGATATGGGTTACCTTGCGAATGTAGAACATTTTCTGAAAAAATATTCTCAGACGGAGCCGAGGGGACTAAAGGAAAAAACGAGAAATATTGATTTAGTTTTTTAAAATTTTCAAATAAAAGTCGGGCTAAATTTCGACATAGCTGAGTTTGCGAATCAGCAAACAGCGATTGGAGAAGCCTAGAGGTGGGTGAGAAAATAAGAGTTTTGAATTGGCCGCAAATATTTGAAAAGTTGCAGCCATTTAAATATTGAATTTTTACGATTTCCCCTCTCCTACGCTGTACCTAAGTAAAATACTTCGTAGTATTTGTTCCAAATGATTAGTTACCTAAGCTGTGTTTTGACAGTTTGCTCAGAAACTAAATGAGTTATTAATTTTCCTATTATTTATGAATTTAGTCTTATGCTTAGTTGCTTGTGTGTCCGTGCATGAGTTTGTTAAAATAAGCGAATCGAAATAATTTTGTTCTGAATTCAACACATTTGATTTTAACTTTAAATATTGGCGACAAACCAGTTAATTTTTCTTATTCGACTCAGCGCATTTCAATCTATCAGAAAATAAGGTTTGTTTGAAAGTTGTTGAATTATTTGTCATGTTTTTCTTGCGGCTCAAGCCTAAGGACACAAATAAAACAGATTATTTTAAGAACGTATGTATTCTGTGAAAGTGCCCATTTATCTTGCCAATGATTACAATAAGCTTGGTAGCCTTGCCAGATTTAGTGTATTTTAGGTAATCAAGGACCAAAATATTCATGGCGCTCGAAAGCTGCACTTCATTGGTATACGTTCCTCACAGTGGCTATAGATCAAATCTTAACTCAGTGCCCTCGACAACAAGAAGCAGCAATTATGTAGACGTAAGACTGTCTTTATTAGGACCTTATTTGAATAATAAATAGAGAAATCAAAACTGGTTAGGATGATCCAAATCTAAATTTGAAATTTCTGCGCTACCTACTATGTATGCCCTAAGATTTGTCAAAATATTTATTTTCAGTCCGTATTTTGGCTAAAAATAATTTTCCTACACATGCTCTATTATTGTGCTAATTTGTAATGTATAGGTACAGTCAAACCATTTACCAATACCAGCTCTGAGCAATTAAGTATTTTCACAAGTTAGTCCTAAAAAATCGCTATGAAGTGCGTGTCTTCGATGCCCAAGGTTGAAAGTTTGGTAATAAAAACGATAGCAAATACCTCAGAAGGACAAATCAGGCGAAAATCTGCCGATTTGGATGTATTTGGCTAAGAGTTCTACCCTGAATAGCATCTTTATATATAATGAACTTTTAGAAACGGAATTTAAGGATTATTTTTGTGAATTTTTATTGCAATATGTAGGATGTTCAATTTACAAAGTTCATTGCATTTCTTTAAATCAAACATGAATAATTTGATGTTTTAATGGCAACATTTCTGCTTCGTTGCGCAGGTTTAATGTAGTCTAGCCATCAGATTACTATGTGGTTACACCTCAGTTTTCCATGGTCCAGAGTTGAGGGAGGAGTAAAACGCCTGAATTCGAGTCCAGTAAATTGGTTTGGGTATTTTTCTGTATGTCGAAGGAAAACGATCAAAATAGGCTATGAAATGCTTTAATTAGGTACGAGTGCATTTTCCTTAGTGCTTTTTTCAATTTGTTCCGTCACTTGTATAGATGAAAAATATGAAAATTTGATTATGCCTCATAGGCATAGGTGGGCACTGGGCAGCATCAGAATTCTGGGGAGGGGATGCAAAATTTTTCAAAGGTCAAAGAATTGTCTTAAACAGCACTATCCATTGGCATCAAAACTACCAAGAAAAATTTTCAAAAATTGAATTCTGGAAGGGGTTATTTCGGTTTGGAGAGGTATCTTTGATAGGTAGCGCAAAATCGCCTGACAGTGACCAGAGAACGACTGAAGCTGCGGTGTTTTCTTGCTTCGATCGAAAGCCGAAGCTTGATTGGAGAAAAGGCCGAAGCTTTTTCATGACCATAGCATTTTATTCGCGTTAGAATATAGACACTGTGCAATCTAACTAACGTCAGACAACACAATTCATCTTAATTTATCTTCTAGTTACCTTATTTCTTTGTACACATGCTTACCACAATAATTTTAAGTCACACACAGCAAGCAAGCATTGGCTAAAGTTGATTCATCTTACAGTGCATGTCAGACAAAATTACTGAGGAAAATAATTCATAAAATTCAGTTAAAAACACTAACATACTTTAAGTGAAGTGCCAAGAATATTTTTTTAAATAAGGATTAACCTACATTACAGTAATCGTCGTTTTTCAGTAGAAACAATAACTCACGAAAATTACTATAATGGAATCATGCACAATGGGCAGCAGCCAAATTCTGGGGGTTTGGCTGGATTGGTGGGGCTACATTGGCAAAAATCGCAAAAAAGATGCCGAAATCGAATACTGAGATCTATCGGATTCTGTGGAGTCTGCCACATTTTCGGTGTCTAAAACCCCCAACCTCCACGTCCATATGTAGAAGCATGTTATCATTAATATCAAACATAGTCATAGGGGGTGAAGAGGGGGTTAAGGTATTAGAAAATCAAGTTCTGTTCAGGCGAAATAATTTTTCAGCCTAATGCGGAAAAAAGCCGTAAATTCTATCGGAAAATGTAAAAATACCAAAAATTTTCGGCGCTTCGCGACTTATTATTAAATATTTGTATTTCTTATATTTAGAAACCCAGAAATTATCTAAATTTACTACTGAAGGTCGGAAAGCTCAATTTACTATAGGTTCGGAAAGTATTGCACCTACCATATTAATATTATAGTATCCTAAAATTTACATTCACAAAATGCGCAAACTTTTGGGAGCATCTTTGTATATGTGTACATGTGAGAAGAGACCTATTCCGAAAACACACTCATCAATCACCTTCCGCACACACTTTACATTATCTGCATAGAAAGTGATCAAAAATCCGATGCTTCATTCGATAGAATGCATTTTCAAACTTAATTTAATCTTCTACTTGTTAAAGATAGGACACACACACGGGCATAAGGAGGGGGTTTGAGGGGTATTAACCCCCCAGATTTTGGAAAATCAGATACTGTCAGGCGATTTTGGTGAGCCATAAGTTACTGAAGATTATTGGATTTTGCAATTTAAAAAATTAGGCAAGTTAACCAAACGTTAACTAAACTGGTCAGTTTACTGCAGAAGCATTGTTAATTTTCCAATAGTCCTACACTTTTTAATTGTTTTTCCCATGATAGTGAATGAGTCACTTAATGCATTGTTCAAAATAGTCATTTTTTTAAAATTTATTTTAGAATTTAATTTATCTACCTTCTGATCTCAAAAATGACATTTTAATATGCCTATATAGATGAAAATATCAATAGATCACCAGGAAAGAACGCATGTTGTGACCCATGTTTACTGTGTGATTGTTTTTGAATTTCACCCCCTCTGGCCTTTCCTACCTTGCCCACCTATGATAGGACATAATGATAATTAAAATGATAGAAAAGCATGTGAGTCCTCTTTTTTGTAATCAGCAAAGATTTCTCCACTAGTATAAAGACTTTAAGGCTGAATGCCTCTAAATAAGGACAAGAAACGTCGGATTTAGTAGTTTTCTGTAGTGTCTGCCTTTATAATGCTCAACATTGAGTTGAGGAAAAACAGAAAACGTCAAAACTTTCGGCTCTTCGTGCCCATTTAATAAACTTGTTACCTGTTTCCTTTTGTGAAACATGCTTGAGTTTAGAAGTATGCAACAACCAGAATATAAGAGCAACTCACAACAATGTAATTAAACGTAAAAATTATTCTGTGCCAGTTTTAATTTATCTTTGTTAGCCAAAAAATTTGGTGCTAATCAGAAGGTAGAATTACTAAATTCCTTTCCTCTTTGCGCCCGTCCATTGAACTATTCCTTCCTTAAAGAAACTTACCCATGTATGATTAAAATATTATGGATTGAAAAACAAGATGTTTTAAGTTACGTAGCTCAGCAAATAAAGAATGAATTTAATATTTAAATCTGATCAGAATTATCTGCATGAAATGTTTATGATTGGATGAAGGACGTGTCTTGTATAAAACGTGCAATGAAGAATACCTAATCAAATAAAGAACAAATCTATCTAGAACATTTTACACAACATTGACAAAAATTTTTCAAATATTAATACGTTATAGCCGCTGATAGATGAAAGGTCCAGCAATAAAATGAGTGCTAATGATGATATTCAACTGCGCTTTTAAATTAAATTTTTAGCAATTAATGACACTTTCCTATTATTTCGTATCAACTCGTGAAACATCATCAAGCTTAACTTTCATATTTGACTTAGTTCACAATGTCATACTTCATACTTATGATTATAAAATTTTAGAATATATACAGATTCGGCCTTCGGCCGAAAGCTTCGGTCGAAGGCCGAAGCAAGGGCTGGCCAAAGCAAAATTTTAGAGCTTTGGTCATTCCCTGACAGTGACTCAAGTCTTGGACCCTGAGGCAGGGATAATACCCACTTCCCGTACATGCTTATGGTCAAAACTTCTGGGAGGGGGTTAAAGTGAAGCTTCCTCGGGAGGGTAGGGGGTAAAATGAGTACTTCATTGTTGTTTAATGCCAAATTTTTTAATACCTAATTCGTTGTATTTTATTCTTCATGAGTATTTGTGATTAAATTTGCTTGAAAACAAATAACAATAAGGGCGATAGAATGACTTGAACCTCAGATACATAGAAAGGTGTCTGGATGAATGAATTTAACAGTCTATTGCTCTAAAAATGATTCTGAAATTATGCGTTTAGACGTCGTTTGGCGGTTTTTCATGCTTTTAGCAATAGGATTAGTTCCGAGGATAGCCTGAGGGGGTATGTTTTTCAGGTGTCCTATTAGGGGTATACCTCATGTATGTATGTGTACCAATCCCGTTAAGTGTATGCTCGGGAAACCCTTCTCAGCGTGCATGACGATTTATTTATCGATTCTCATCGATATGACTTGCCACTGTTAAGATGTCGGCAGTTACAGCTGAAGAAATTCAAGCTGCTCGAGCTATTCAGGACCTCAAAGCGGCGTCATTTGCTAGTTCTACTCCTAAACCTTCAGCGGGTCCTATGAAAATGGATTCTACGAGCCCTTTTATTTATGGCGCACCAGTTGAACTCGAATCTGCCAAGAAAATTAGGAGCGAAGTACGAATAAATGTATATATAAGAGTTCGATTCAGACTGCGAGTATTTTAATTCTTAATTATAGAATGCGCTTAATTTTTGATTGAAAAAGTCACTGGCATAACTTTTTTAGATTAATTAATAAAAAGCACCTGTGCACTGCATACATACACGTAAAGGCTCGAAATTGGGGGGGGGGGTTTCGGCCACTTTTTTTCTGGGAGGGGGGGGGGGTAAATGACCTTCCATTTTTGGCCAAAAACACTTTAAAACGGCCAACAAATTCAATTTTTTCCAAAAATCGGGAAGGGGTCAGGAATTTGCTGGCTTCAAGAAGATGGGGAGGACGTCTGACTTTGGGTGAGGTATCCCCTATCCCCTTTCTTACATGTATGACTACATGTGTAGTTTTCCATTAAAAGAAAAAAGGAAAAGTTAATTTTTCATTACAATTTTGGCATGAATTCGCAGCAGCTGACCTGACTTGAGTGACAAATCTCAATGATGTAACATTGCTGAAAAATTAAAAAAATTAATAATAATAGGAAGGATGCGAAATAGCATAATCACGTTCGTTTACTTTAATATGAATCCTTTTCCGTTTCTTATTAATGTAGCCCGTACCGAGCCTGAGTAATCTTAGCGCGAAATAAGCAAGTCTGCAAACGTTTGCGATTCTGAATTTCACAGATGTGACTTGTAGACACATATTTGATCCTAGTTTCACCGCTGTAAAAATTTTTGATCTAAAAAATCTGAGAGGAAAAACTTTCCTGGCTTTGGGCGATGGAGGGACAACGATATTCGGGTTGGACATCCCCCATTCCTCCTGTCACAAGTATGAATGCCTCACATGTATTTTTTGTGATCCTTCGTCGTAAAATATTGTTTTTGCCTTATCATTACTTTTTTGCTATCAATTGCTGACATGCTTATATGCCATCTCAAAATTTGGGATTTTCTGCTCTCCGTCATCGATCATTAGGCAAGTTGTTATAAAGATTTGCTCGCACAATCTTTGTTTTAAAGCAAAAATCGGGAGGCCGGCCACCTCTTTAAATAATTGCCGGTGACTCCGTCCGAAATTCTGAACTATTTTAGCCAGTGACGGATTCCTTAGTTCTTTGTAGTTGTTGTCCCTTTATGTTATTACGGAGTACCATAGCTGGGCAAGCCTTAAAGTCTCGGCTGGTACCGGAGCCCAATTTTATGGTTGGTTGCCTATGTCAGAAAAGTGGTTGAATTTTTAACATATTAGTCTTGCTTCCACGCAAAGTCCATTCATAATTTCACGCGAAGTCGCACTATTTCTCGCGACATAATTTTTTAATTAAAAATGGTGTGTCAAAATTAGTATGGTGTAAAAAAATAGTGCAATCGATAATTTGCATAGCAATTATGTTTAAAAACTCATTACTTTAGTAACAATCGACCTTCAATCTTGAAGAGACATTAACAGTTGTGTAAAAATAAAACTTCTACAGAGTTCCTCATTTTCATGTCGTCAAATAGTATATATGTACCTTTTCATTTCAAATATAAATCCTGCTTGAAATGCACGAAAATTGTCATAATTCAGCGCAACCTCTAAACATCAATAACAAATAATAAAATTAAATCAATTAGGCGCGAAGCGCCGGAAAATTTTGAGATTTAACCTTTGTGAAATGCAATTTTGCATTACAAAAATTGTCCGAATTAGGCGCGGCTTAAGCATCAAGAACAAGTAATAAACTGAAATCAAGTCGGCGCGAAGCGCGAAAAATGTTGAGATTTCACCTTTTTGAAACGCAATTTTGCATCACAAAAATTATCCGAATTCGGCGCTAAGCGACGGAAAATTTTGAAATTTAATCTTTGTGAAACGCAGTTTGGCATTACAAAAATTGTCCAAATTCGGCCCGGCTTAAGCAACAAGTAATAAGATTAAATCAATTCGGCGTGAAGCGCCGGAGAATTTCTAGATTCCACCTTTTTGAAACGCAATTTTGCATCACAAAAATTGTCCAAATTTGGCGCGGCTTAAGCATCAAGAACAAGTAATAAAATGAAATCAAGTCGGCGCGAAGCGCCAGAAAATGTTGAGATTTCACCTTTTTGAAACGCAATTTTGCATCACAAAAATTATCCGAATTCGGCGCTAAGCGTCGGAAAATTTTGAAATTTAATCTTTGTGAAACGCAGTTTGGCATCACAAAAATTGTCCAAATTTGGCCCGGCTTAAGCATCAATAACAAGTAATAAGATTAAATCAATTCGGCGTGAAGCGCCGGAAAATTTCTAGATTCCACCTTTTTGAAACGCAATTTTGCATTACAAAAATTGTCCGAATTAGGCGCGGCTTAAGCATCAATAACAAGTAATAAAATTAAATCAATTCGGCACGAAGCGCCGGAAAATTTTGAGATTTCACCTTTTTGAAACGCAATTTTGCATCACAAAAATTATCCGAATTCGGCGCTAAGCGCCCGAAAATTTTGAAATTTAACCTCTGTGAAACGCAATTTTGCGTTACAAAAAAATTGTCCAAATTTGACGCGGCTTAAGCATCAATAACAAGTAATAAGATTAAATCAATTCGGCGTGAAGCGCCGGAAAATTTCTAGATTCCACCTTTTTGAAACGCAATTTTGCATCACAAAAATTGTCCAAATTTGGCGCGGCTTAAGCATCAATAACAAGTAATAAAATTAAATCAATTCGGCACGAAGCGCCGGAAAATTTTGAGATTTCACCTTTTTGAAACGCAATTTTGCATCACAAAAATTATCCGAATTCGGCGCTAAGCGCCGGAAAATTTTGAAATTTAACCTCTGTGAAACGCAATTTTGCGTTACAAAAAAGTTGTCCAAATTTGACGCGGCTTAAGCATCAATAACAAGTAATAAAATTAAATTTATTTGGCGTTAAGCTGGACATTTTTGATATTTCACCTTTTTGAAACGCAATTTTGCATGACAAAAATTGTCAGAATTCAGCGCGGCCTAAACATCAATAACAAGTAATGTATGTATAAAAGACTAGCGTTTATTTACACATAAAACAGGTGGACAGACAAGTATGTATGTATTTTTAATACATCGATGTGTAGAAGATCACAAAAATACATCATGTGTTTTATTTTGATCTGACGAATTATTATTTTCTCTAAATTAGGCATTACTTACTTAAGTATAATCACTGAATTATGCATTACTTACGTACCGATTTTTAGAGAGCCCAGTAACCGATTCGGTTGCCGGGATTTAAAAATCGGTTGTTGGGATCTGAAAAATGATTGCTGAGCTCCAAAAATCGGTTGCTGAATCCCAAAAATCGGTTGCTGAGGTCTCAAAATCGATTGTTGGGGTCAAAAAATCAGTTGGTGGGATCCGGAAATCGGTTGCTGGGGTCCTAAATCAGTTGTTAGGCTCCAAAAATCAGTTAGTGGGGTTAAAAATCGGTTGCTGAGGTCTAAAAACCAGCTGGTGGGCTCCAAAAATCGGTTGCTGAGGTCTAAAAATCGATTGCTATGGTCAAAAAATCAGTTGGTGGTGTCCAAAAATCGGTTGTTGTGGTCTGAAAACCGGTTGGTTGGCTCCAAAAATCGGTTGCTGAGTTCTATAAATCTGGTTGGTGAGCTCCAAAAATAGGTTGCTGGGGTCCACAAATCGGTCTGTGAGCTCGAAAAATTGACTGATGGGTCCTAAATCGCTTATTGGGCTTAAAAATCGCCTGTTGGGTTCCTAAATCCGTTATTGGGGTCCGAAAATCAGTTGCTAGGGTCTAAAAGTTGGTTGGTTGGCTATAAAAATCGGTTGCTGAGGTCTAGAAATCGGTTGGTGAGCTCCAAAAATCAGTTGCCGGAGTTTATAAATCGCTAGTGAGCTCGAAAAATTGATTGATGGGTCCTAAGTCGCTCATTGGGCTTAAAAATCGCTTGATGGGGTCCTAAATCCGTTATTGGGGTCCGAAAATCAGTTGCTGGGGGCTAAAAATTGGTTGGTTGGTTCCAAAATCTGTTGCTGAGCTCGAAAAATTGATTAATGGGTCCTAAATCACTCAAAAATCGCTCGCTAGGTCCTAAATCAGTTATTGGAGTAAGAAAATCAGTTGCTGGGGTCTAAAAGTTGATTGGTTGGCTATAAAAATCGGTTGCTGGGGTCTGAAAACCGGTTGGTTGGCTCCAAAAATCGGTTGCTGGGGTCTAAAAATCGGTTGCCGGGGTCAAGGAATCGGTTAGTGAGCTCCAAAAATCGGTTGCTGGGGGCTAGAAATCGGTTGTTGAGCTCGAAAAATCGGTTGCTGGGGTCTAAAAACCAGTTGATGGGCTCCAAAAATTAGTTGAACCCAGAAGCAATTGATTTTTAGAGCCATCCAACCGATTTTTAGACCCCAGCAACCGATTTTTGGAGCCCGTCAACCGACTATTAGACCCCAGCAACCGATTTTTGGAGCCAACCCATCGATTTTTGCACCAAAAAAGTTTATGTACAAAACATAGGGTGCAATTGGTGGACCATCCGGCTGGTACCGAACTTGCTCCGGCTGGTATTCGGTTGAACCTGGTTGAACCCCCTGCTTAGGTATGCGGAGTACGGTTAATAGTTCTGGGAGGATAAACTGTTGGGGGGAGATGAATAATTTTTTACCTAATTAATGTCAATTTTTTATACATAATTCGTCGTACTCATTTATCATGAATATTTATGGTTCAATTTGCATGAAAGCAACAATGTAATAATCTGTATCCAACATTATATACTGAATAATGGAGGAACAGCAGTCGAATGAAGGAATTGAACATTCTGCTGCTCGAAAAATAAGTATTTGTACTTAAAATTATAATGTTAGACGTCGTTTGACGCTTTTTTGTGGTTCGAGCAATAGGTTCGGTCCCAAAACTGCCTAGGGGTATGCCTTTCAAAAGTCCTGGTAGGAGGGGGATACCCCCATGCTCCATAGTGTGCACGTGTGGTTCTAGTCTGTATGTACGTTCTTATTTCTCATGTATACGCAGACACCGCAAGCCAAGCGGAAACTTCATTTACTGCCTATAGCGCCATTAACAGATGAACCTATCATGAAGAAAGACCTTTGTGCATTCAAGACGCCACAAAATAAATCATACAGCGAGAAGTATCGAAGGATGTATAACACCAGCTTTGGTAGCTTATGTTCCTCAAGCACACCAAGCCCTAGACCAAGTAAGTTGTGCTTTTTTGAAGGGGACTGGGAACTTTATTACCGAATTTTCGCTCTGCGGAGGATCGAAAATATTCCTGTCAATAGACATAAATATGCACATGTACAGAGGGGCATGAAAAGGTTTTCTTCTGTGAGAGACAAAATTGTCGAAGTGATATATTTCGAGAACTGTTAGAGCTAAGCAAAAATAAGGAAATGTTGAGCCTTTCTCGGCGAGTACTATACAATGGGGTGGAGGAAGAATTGAAAAGTTTGAAAAAAATTTTGTCTGCATGACTGATTTCTCAGCACGTGATACAAGTTTGACTCTAAATAATTTGAAATATTTTTACTCCATTCTGCTCTATGTAATGAAAAGCTGCGGGAAATCAGTATCAATTTTAAACTGTATTTACATATCTCGTCTAGGCTTCTTATTAAAAATATAGAAAAGTGCGCATTTCTGAAGTTTGGGAAGTTAGTATGAAGTTATCATTAAAGCAGGATTTTCCTTAATTCAACTACATATATGTATATGTCGCTTCTGAATCATTTCTGTTAGTAGTACTGATTTCAGAAACGTAAGAGTTCAAGACTATTACATAAAAGATACAACGCTGCTCTCTTTTTTCCTCTTAACGAGATCTTCAAATCGGTTTTCGAAAATCATGAACATACTTCTGAGAAAAGTCAGTCGAAGGTTTTGAACTTGATTTCTGAAAATTTACTCTGTCGTCGGTTAAAACATTGCTGGGTGATCTCTACTATTGTGTCACTGCGTTTTCGTAACATTGTCTATTTTTCTGGGTAGACTGAAATATGACCGATTTTTTGTAAATCTTTGTGTTATTTCTTGAATTGTAAATGTTATATTTTCAATGTTTCCAGATTTCTGTTCTTCATCCTTCTGAAAAACTCCGGAGTGCACCGTGCTATCTCAAACCTCAGCCGTGAACAAGCGCGGATTTAGAAGGAGCGGTGGGGGCAGTCGCCCACCCCCCCCGTTATCAAAAATTAGTTGGGCGCAACAGAGAATAATGTGAATTGAATTTTTGGATAATTTTAGCCATTTTTTATCATAGTTTTTCAAAATTTTCCGACGCTTCGCTGTGGATAGTACTCATCATTGATGACATTCACTGACTTTCTTGGCGCTTTGAAAATCATATTTTTACGTCGATAGAGTAGTTTATGTGTGCAACAAGGATTTTTTTAGTTCTTACTTTTTACAATGATTTCACGAGTATTTTTCGGCGCATCATGCAGATTTCTGCCCCAATTTTGCGCGTTTTTGTGGAAAACCTTGGAAATTTTTTTTACTTCCTGCGCATTGAAAATGATCTGTCTATCGAAAGACGGCAAAAACCGCTACTAGAAGCATAATTGACGGATTTTTGGACAATTTTCGACACTGTTAGGAAATTTGGGGTTCCCCTTGTCAGCAAATCCTGGATCCGCCACTGGCCTTAAAATGAGAGTATTAAAACGGCTATACGTATGTGCGAAAGATGCAGCTCTAGTCGTTGACAACAGTAAAACTTTATTTAAAATTGAAAGCGGAGCCTAATTTATTATTAAAAAATAAAAGCCGAATTTTAAGAATTACGATATACTTGAAAATGAGATTTTGATGTCAGTCTAAACCATTGATAAATTAATGATGAATTCTTTTTCGCTATAGAAACTGCTTGCCTATCGCCGAATACCTCACGCTATGATAATTCATTGAGCGTTTTGACTCAAAGGTTTATCGAGTACATGGATTCCTCCAGAGACGGAGTAAGTATATTAATTGCTTTTAATACCTATACGTATTAGCAGGGGCGTAACCAGCCGGAGGCGGGGGAGGGGCCGGCCTTCCCTCGGAAATGAGAAAATTTTTTTTGTTTTCCACAAGGGTTCCCCAAAGGAAAAAATTAAAAATTCTCGAAGTCTACTAAAAGGTCAGCAAAAATGCGTTTTTAGCACACTTTCGAGCTACTAAACTCAGAATTTTCCGGCGCTTCGCACCGGATTTCTTATTTTCATCTCATTTCTTACCTCAGAAGCCCAGATTTGACTTCAAAATAGCCAATGTGTCAAAAAATTTCGGCGCTTCGCGCCAATTTATTATTTTCTTCGTTATTTTTTTGCAACGCAGAATTAAATGCAAGGACAATAATTTTGAAATGTTTTTGAGTCAAGCTATAACTTGATAAATCGAGCAAAAAATTTTTTCAATTTTTTCAAAAATTTTTTTCTTCATAATCGCATATGTATATCTCGTCTAAATGCTCAAAAATGCCGTTATTTTCGCGTATCTTCTGATGGTTCTCGAGATATAGGACTTCAAAGATTTCGCCCTCCCCCTAAAACACTACGAAGAGTCGAAGAACTCTGTTTTTACCACACTAAAATCGCTGCTGTACCATATTATAGTACCCAAAATTTGTGTGTACAAAATGTACAAAGAAACAAAACCCTTATTACGCCCCAGTATATTAGTGCATTAAATAAAAAATATGTTTGTGAGCAAGTCATTTTTTGCGACAAGATTTGGTTATTAGATACATTGGGTCTTATTAGTTACTTAATAGCGATTCGTAATTTTTGCCAGCTATATTCATGATAGGAAAACTGCCTATTTATCAATTATTATATTATTTATTTATTGTATTTTATCTATTTATCAATTATACCTATATAACTACCTTTACTCTTAAGCGAAGCTATATCTGAGCTTTCTTCATACCTTTTGTTAAAAACATAAACGCATACGCATTGCTTAATTAGTAAGGTTAGGTGCCCTTTGCCAAAAATCGTAAAATAGGTCATTTATGTATGCAGGCCCGTAGCCAGGATTTTATTGGGGGGGAGGGTGGGGTGAAAAAATTTTGAAAGTCAGTTATCTTGAGAGCAAATAGGGGGTAGTCAAAAATAAGGGCATTTTTGAAAGTTTTTTAACGAGCTCTACACAATGGTGAAGAAATATTTCAAAAAAATTAAGCATTTTTCAGTTTATTTCATACTCGTTTACAAAAAATCTCATTGCTTAAACTATCTGCGCAGCTGATTTCTCTCATCGTCCAGTCCGTAAACAATTCCTTAACTTTTCGTATTTTTACTCAATCTTTGTGCTCTGCACAGAAAAACAAGCAGAAAACTAGCGATTTGGCGCAAAGCGCTGGAAAAATTCGACCTTTTCTCAAGGTCATTTGAACGGTTTAAAAGACAAAAACTATACATAAACAATTAATCCGGCGCGAAACGCCGCAAATTTTGTGTTTATTAGCTCAAAAGTACGTAAAAAACCTGTTTTTGCGACCTCTTAAATGTAATTCGAGAATTTTTCATTTCTTACTTTAGGGGGCCCCTGTGAGAAACAAAAATTTATTTTTGTTTCTGTGGGGGGCTTACTGCCCCCCTCCCCTTGGTTACGGACCTTCATGCATGTACATAATGTATGTATGTGTATACATGCAATAAATGAAAAGCAGACTTGGGTGTCGAAAATCATAATAGGCTTTTGTGCATATGTTGCCAAAATATAAATAACGAAGACAATGTAAGAAAACGATGTTGTGTAGATAAACGTGCATTGTGAGAGTCTAATTTATGCTTAAAGTACATACACATTTGAATACAGTTATTCTAAGTAAAATATCAAAAATTTTATAAAATTTAATTCAAGAATTATAAATCGGATTGTCAAATAATTCTATCGTGATTTCGTCATTGATTTTAAGGTGATCAATCTCAATGCAGCCGCTTATGCACTTGAGGTACCAAAAAGGCGAATATACGATATAACGAACGTGCTCGAAGGCATAGATCTCATAGAAAAATCTGGCAAGAATAGTTCGCTTTGGAAACTTCACCAAAGCAGACGCGACCAAGCTTTGTCGAATCATCCATTTCGTGAGGGCAAGAATCAAAAGAATGAAGGTACTAAATTTAAGATTCTTGTTCAAAAATGCTGTGTAATGCATAATTTGTGCAGTGGCAGATCCAGGTTTTTTCTGACTGAAGTGGAACTTCAAATTTTCCTAATAGTGTTAGAAATATTCTTAAAAAATCCGTCCATTGTGCTTTAAGTAGCGAGTTTTAGCTGCGGCCAATAAATTTCAAGATTTTATTCTTTGCTGTAGATTTAAACATTTTCTAGCCATTGTTCAGTCAAGTGATCAATTAATCGGAAAAACGGGTCTTCAATATGTAAGTGAGCAATAAATTTCCTTGAAAAACCTGTTTGGAGACTGAAAAAGGGAGTATCAACTCATTCATTTATATATATATCGTTATCGATTAAACTATTTTTTATATTAGGTTTTCTTATAATTTCTTCAATTATTTATTGACTTGCTGTGCATCATTCCTGAATTTCAGATTCAGAGCAATTAGATTCGAAGGAAAAGTGCTTGGATTCCCTTATTCATTTAGCTCAACAGCATTTGCTTGCCAACAATGAAGATAAAAAGTAATAATCGGATTTTTATATGCGAGGAATGTTCCGGGTTTCTTTTTATTTTGTTCCTTTTTGTGTTATCGGGCGTGGGGCAGCATGCTGATTTTTTGGTCTTTATATGTTAAGTACTGTATTCTGAATGAGTATACAATTCAGATAATTAATGGTAATTTCTGCAATAGCTCTTATTAGTTATTACTCTACTTTACATAAATGCAAAGAAGGAAACAAGTAAAGAGTTATTCTCTTATAGAAGCTTTAAATAAAAAACTATAATGGGAAAAAATTGAAAAATAGCAATGATGCTCCTACATATGTAATTCTGAGGCATTACATGTAAATGAATGTAAAGTACAGTGCAAATCCTAAATCTGCGAGTTAATTACAGATTTTTAAAAATTTCGTTTCTGTCAAGCGATTTTGGGTGAGGTTCTTTCGGACGGCAACGTGTCGACGGCAACGTGCTGGTACATACTCTTAATTTTAGCCTGAAATGCTTGATTTGGATTCAGTAGGTCCTGTGCAATTGCGTATGGATTCGAAAAGATCAAAAGATCATTAACATGCTACTCCTGACTTTGATTTCAAATTGCGATCATATCAGAGAGCTTAAAACTGATTATCAATCGAAATCATTTTCAACCCTTAATAGCTCATTCGTTTCTGAAAAATCAGTATGCTTACTTTTTTAAATACGTAAATGCTTAAAGAACAGACCAGAGCACGTTTGTTTCCATTCTGTGTATTAGTACTAAAAATTGTGAATCAAGGTCATCCGGCATTGCATTGCATATGATTTTTATCAAGAATGTGGTTTAGATTCGCATATGTTCGCACGGATGACTTGAATTCCATAAATGAATTCGCCGGCAAAAATATCATTTCGATACGAGCTGCTGCTGATTCGCTCATCGAAGTTCCGGATCCAGCCGAGCTGAATGTAATTGCATTTTACGTGTGTTGCACAAATTCAAAGAATATCAGTTTAGTCCTGATTAGGGGACGTGAATTTTGTCCAAACCACAGGTGCGCAACACACACTCATAGGGGGTGAGGGGGTATTACCCCCACCTTAGGGTCCGAGACTTGAATCGCTGTCAGACGATTTTGAGCTATCAAACGTTTTCTGCAATGATTTTTGGGTACAAAAGCAGCGCAGATGCTAAAAATTTTTCGGTGCTTCGCGCCGACTAGTTCATTACTGTTTTATTTACCCATAAAATACCTAGAATGAAGTTAAAATGATCTGAACGGTCAAAATTTTCGATGAATTCTTATATTTTTTACTTATACAAGAGTGACGAAACTAGTCAAAATGGGACAAAAAGTAAATGAAAATGCAGTTTCTCGCATTAAAACATGCTATATAGGATGTTTTGAGCGTTTTGCATATTTGACCTGCAAAAAAGGCTAGAACTCTAAATTTAGTGGTCTCAAATTTTGGGATTTTACCCCCTTCTGAACTTTCGACCTTGGGAAACTATGGTGCGCAAGGTCTAACTTTCAGGAGGGGGTGAAAACCTAAAATTGGTAGATAACGAAGTGCTACGTAAAAAACGGTACTATAGCCTTTTGGGGCTTAGAAAATGAGCTTTACAGCCTTTTTGGGCACAGAAAATTAGCTATATAGCCTTTTTGAACTCACAAATATAGCTACATACGAGTATGTTTATAGCCTTTTTGGGCTAAATTAGCAATTCAGTCCTTTTGTAGCCAAGAAAATATCTATATATCCTTCTAAAACTCAGAAAAGACTAGTATATTACATCTCACACGGTACGTATGTTTCTGAGTCCAAAAAGGCTATATATGTATTATGTAGCTATGTTTTTTCGGTAAAATAGCTGTACAGCCATCAGTTTTTCAGAGATCAAGGGGGAGTAATACCCCTTCACCCCCATGGTCTTGTACGGCCCAAACTGTATCGTTAGCACTGCTACATACTAGCATTTTATGCACTTGTTTAATTTTAAAGAAAGTAAATCGATTGGATGTACATATCAGCAAGCCCAAGTTCCTTATGTTATTTCTAAATCATTCCAAATTGCACGTTAAATGTACACTATGGACGTCAGGTTATTTGCATTCAATTATTTTGAATTTTTCAGTACAAAATTCTGATAAATGAAACAATGTTTAAGATGGTCGTAATCGTACATGGGCAGCAACAGAATTCTTAGAATTCTAGGGGGTCCGATGGGGCCGAATTGCCTAAAATGGCACCAAAAATTTAATTCTGGTGGTCTATCGACTTAGAGAGGTCTTTCGTATTTTGGGGACGGTCCAGACCGCCCCCGAGATCCCCTCCCTACGCCCATGTGTGGTCGTGGTCAATCTTGGATTGTCTCTTGTTTCCCACTTAATTTAACGTTTATGATCAAATATACATAAATAATAACATTTTGTGCGAATGATCTTGCCGATGGAAACTGGAAACTTCATTCCTGTGATCCTTACATACATGCACAGCACGGCAATTCTGGGGGGTTAAATCTGGAAAGAATTCTAAAGTACTGGACTTAAAAATGATACAGTGCTGGCCACGAATGTTTACGTTTTAATATGCTTCATAGGATAATAGGGCATGTTGAGGTATATATGTTCAACTCGTCGGTCGTGCGTGGGCGGAAATAGGACCGACGTGTTAAAGATATAAGCCTAACAAGCTCTAGAAGCTTATTAAAGCGTAAACATTCGTGGCGATAGATGCGCGTCAAAAACACTATTTTTGACGTTTTTGACGATGCTCATTCCTTCTATAAGAGAAATACCAAAATTTTTAAGAAAAAGTCAATGAAATTGAATAAAATATGTACATACCTACATAGACCCGTATTCAGAATCCGGTCAAGGGTGCGGGGGGGGGGGCGGACCTAACATAAGTTGGTCTATATTTCGGGAAATTCGTCGGGATAGCTCGTAAATACTGCATTTTTCAACGTTTTTCGACATGCTATATCCATTAAGATCATAAAATTAAAACTTTTCGTAAAAAATTTTCAAATGCTATAAAAAGTGTCATTTTTTGACCGCGCTTGAGCCAACATTATGGGAAATAAATCAAAGCGCTGGCGCGAAGCGCCGAAAATTTGAAGGTTTCGCGGTCAAACGCGGGCAATTTTTCCATCTTTCCGTGCATTATCTTACCTTTCATAATTGTTTCTCCGGCCAAGGAGGGACGGCATCCCTTAAATACAGCCCTGTACATACATACTCGTACGCAGGGGGGCGGGGGGCGGCCGCCCCCCTTGGCCCAAAAATAATTTTTTGGGAAGGTTACATAATGCATGAAAAATGATGCAAATTGACATCTTTTCATCGAAAAATCTCAAAATTTTAGACGCTTTGCGCCTTAGGATAATTATTTTCCATAATTTTGTCTCAAACGCGGCCAAAAAACGGTCATTTTTCATAGCATATTAGGAGAAAATAAATGTTTTTCGAAAAGTATGAATTTTATGAGCTTAATGGATAGAGCATGTTCGGAAACGTCAGAAAATGCATTTTGTTTTGTGCCCCGGCGATTATATCCCAAAATATAGGGTCACAAATTTCGGACTGCGCCCCCCCCACGCCCCTGCTCGTACTTATAGTCAAAAAATGGCTATTTAGCGCCATTGTATCTTGAACTCGGACTGAAATATCTCTAGAACGCTAAACACTGGGCGTTTTGAACGATTTTTCTGGAGAAACGAGAACTCGCGGGAAGGGGTGCATTTCAAAGCTTTAAAGCGAAATGCTACGTACTCGTACAAGCAAACGCAACTTACTGAATCAGTTGTGCAACATACGTGCTTTGGTGTACAACGACAAGCTGGCAATACCACACCTTATCAATTTTAAATAGTGTTTAGAAACTAAATCTGTTCCAAAAGTTTAATCAGGTAATCTTTTTGAAGTGACTTAATTTCTAGAAAAATGGGCTTGTCTGATTTTTTAAGATGTTTGGCCCTTCGAAGCACTATAAATTTTTTCTGATCTTCCATCAATCAGGGTGCCTTGAATTCTTTAATCTTGAGAAGTCAGGGCTTACAGAAAGCCGATGTTATGCTCGGAAAAAAAGTTAGAATTTCCATCATTCAGTGTGGATAAAGTTTTGTGATGTGTAAAAATTAAGTGATGCTAATATGATATACTTTTCATTTTTATCTCTTCAGTATACAACATATCAAATGATGGTACGTACGCAAGAAAAAGGTCAGCTAGAAGTTTCTGTGTGCCAGATGAGGGATGCAGTAGTTACGTCTTCAGTACATGCTGCCTACGCGGAGACACTGGTTGCAAAAGAAGAAGTTGTGTGCACTTCATCAAGCGAGCGAGCAGTTGCAGAAACCAAATCCGATATGGCCGCTCTGAAGGCAGACCTCAATACTTGTATGATTTTATTTCAACGGTCATTTTCATGCGCAATTAGACCAGAGCATACATGGGCCGCGACCAAATGCTGGGGTTTGGGTGGTGTAAAACTAACAAAAATCCTAAAGAAACATGCCAGAAATTCAATTCTAGGGTCTATCGATTTTTGGGGCGTCTACTGGATTTTTGGGGTCTAACCAGCGAACGACCGGGCCCAAAATTTAGCCAGGACCGGGACCGGGCCTTAATCTGTTATACTATATAGGTATAGGTATGCATGTGTACGTCATCATATGTTTAGTGAGCGGGTATAATGTATAAATTTAGGTATCTACAATCTGCATACATACTTATCTGGTTGGTGAAAACCTTGTGCAAATTTTTGTGAAGCTAATTTTCACTATGGCAGAAATGCAGTGAACTAAATGGATTCAATAAACTAATGCAGTATTTTTGGATGTAAGCAAGAGTAAATTGGCAAGCTAGACACTACAAAACATGCACGTGACGGCTGGAAATTTAAGGTGTGGATTCCCGGTTGTTTTTAGGGGGTACACGACTTTGGCCAAAAATGGCTCAAAAATACATAAACGTAGCCAAAAATCGTAAGTTTTGCCAAAAGTCAGGGGGTTTATGGCGGACGTCTAAGTTTGAGTCGGGGATCCCCAAACCCCTGTCACACGCATGGTCCTTGGTTATCTTTAGGGTGGGTGGGGGGGGGGTAAATGACCTCCAATTTTTGGCCAAAAATGGCAAAAAAAACCTAAAAATCGTAGGTTTTCGCCATAAGCCGAAGGGTGTCAAAATTTTTCTGAATTTGGAAGATGGAAGACGTCTAACTTTGGTTGGGGATCATTCTCAAAACCCCTTTTTCATATATGGCCATTTTTAGGAACTGCGGGGGTAAATGACTTCCCATTTGTAGCCAAAAATAGCAAAAATACCTAAAAATAGCCACAAAAAACTCCGATCTTCGCCCAAAATTTATTTTGGCTTGTAGAAAAGATTTTTGAAGCCATCTTTGTACAACGTGCAAAGATTTTTTTGGGGCAAAGTGATAGTAATTTTAAAGCTTTTTGAGTATTTTTCAACCGAATTTCTAGGAAATTTTCGGCGCCTCGCGAAAATTTTTAAAACTTTATTGGAAATAATTGATCGCTGGGCAAAAAAACAATATTTCCAGTCTGCGACCTTTGACTACATAAGTATGTATGTGTGTGTGTGTGTGTGTGTGTGTGTGTGTGTGTGTGTGTGTGTGTGTGTGTGTGTGTGTGTGTGTGTGTGTGTGTGTGTGTGTGTGTGTGTGTGTGTGTGTGTGTGTGTGTGTGTGTGTGTGTGTGTGTGTGTGTGTGTGTGTGTGTGTGTGTGTGTGTGTGTGTGTGTGTGTGTGTGTGTGTGTGTGTGTGTGTGTGTGTGTGTGTGTGTGTGTGTGTGTGTGTGTGTGTGTGTGTGTGTGTGTGTGTGTGTGTGTGTGTGTGTGTGTGTGTGTGTGTGTGTGTGTGTGTGTGTGTGTGTGTGTGTGTGTGTGTGTGTGTGTGTGTGTGTGTGTGTGTGTGTGTGTGTGTGTGTGTGTGTGTGTGTGTGTGTGTGTGTGTGTGTGTGTGTGTGTGTGTGTGTGTGTGTGTGTGTGTGTGTGTGTGTGTGTGTGTGTGTGTGTGTGTGTGTGTGTGTGTGTGTGTGTGTGTGTGTGTGTGTGTGTGTGTGTGTGTGTGTGTGTGTGTGTGTGTGTGTGTGTGTGTGTGTGTGTGTGTGTGTGTGTGTGTGTGTGTGTGTGTGTGTGTGTGTGTGTGTGTGTGTGTGTGTGTGTGTGTGTGTGTGTGTGTGTGTGTGTGTGTGTGTGTGTGTGTGTGTGTGTGTGTGTGTGTGTGTGTGTGTGTGTGTGTGTGTGTGTGTGTGTGTGTGTGTGTGTGTGTGTGTGTGTGTGTGTGTGTGTGTGTGTGTGTGTGTGTGTGTGTGTGTGTGTGTGTGTGTGTGTGTGTGTGTGTGTGTGTGTGTGTGTGTGTGTGTGTGTGTGTGTGTGTGTGTGTGTGTGGTGGTGGTGGTGGTGGTGGTGGTGGTGGTGGTGGTGGTGGTGGTGGTGGTGGTGGTGGTGGTGGTGGTGGTGGTGGTGGTGGTGGTGGTGGTGGTGGTGGTGGTGGTGGTGGTGTGTGGGAAGGGGGAGACCCTAGAATCCGATAAAACCTTCTCAAGTTACGGTTGACCTCCAGAATTGAATTTTAGGATTCTTTTCGCCATTTCGCCTCATCCGGACTCCCAGAAGGTGGTTGCTGCCCATGTGCATATATGATTGGCACCAAGAATAGCGAAAAATGAACCTAGTTCTGTGTTTTCCACGAGGACTTCTCTCTGAAGACCATCTGAAGGACTTCTCTGAAATTTATAGATCCCTAGGATTGAATTTTTGGTGATATTTTTGGCGATTAGCGGCTCTAAGAATCTTGTTGGTGTCCGTGTGTGATTCAAACCATACATGAACATGGGGTGTCTGGGTCCCAGAGAATCTGGCGAACCCCTGAAATCGTTAGACTCCAGAATTGAATTTTGGTGCTATTTTTTCGATTTTGCCCCATCCGACCATTCAGAATTTGACTACTGCCCGCCCACCTGTGGTCATACCTGGGCAATGGCCAGTCTTCCCGATGATACCAGGAGAAAAAATTTTTGGTTGGTTTGTTCTATTAATTGATCATTTACCTCGCGATTTTTAAACAAATTATGCGTTTCCGTATGCATCGGATGTATTGTTTTTGTTTCATCAGTCGAAGCAAAGGAAGCTTACACGTTTTTGTAGTACACTAGGTGCTAAACACTAAACATCTTTGCAGTGCACGTTGTGCTTAGGAGTTCGGTATCAGTAAGTTTTGCAATGTGTCTAAGTAAGTAGATTTGATTTTTTAATAAAAATTCTTGTTGATACTCGTATCATTGACCGTTGATACCGAACGGCTTACCGGTGATACCGAATTGAACCCATTGCTCAGGTATGCCTGTGGTCAAACCCCCACGCCCTACGTACAATAAGCGTAACTGATTGTGGTCAAATTTTGCAGATTACGTTAGAAATGAGGAGCTCGCGAGTACTTCTTGCGCTTCAAATGTGTCGAAAGTCGAGCCGGCGGATGTCTGCTCGACTTCGACGATTCCACTGACCAATCAGGAGCGGGCTCTGGGAAATCAGCAGAAAAACGTAAGATGCCACGCGTATCACCAGCAGCAGGCGACGCCCGTCGATGCTATGCTGACCGCAAATAATCCAATGGGCGGAGCGTCGGAATTTTTTTCGACCACGCCTCCCCACGCAAAGAATCAACAAGAACACTCTCCGCCTTTTTTATCATTCCTGGAACCGGATCAAAGCCGCAACGGTGGGACGAACGATTATTTGTTCGCTTTGGAGCCTCACGAGGGACTTATTGATTTATTTGGCGCTGGTAACGATTGGTCGACCGTCGATGACAGCGATCTTTTCTCATCGATCGACGACCGAAAGCCATTGTTCGATAATTAATCGCTGCAGCAATAATTAGTTACCTATACGCATGCGTGTAACGTGATATCCCTACTCAGAATTGGTCGTCCCTCGAGCCAAAAAAATTCTGACCCCTGCCCCCATTTTTAGCGAAAATTAGAATTTATGGCCATTTGCAGGTGTTTTTTGGCCAAAAATTAGAGGTCATTTACCCCCTACCCCGAAATGGCCGGGGACCCCTGCCCAAAATTTTGGTCCGTTACATGTATGCCTATACGCACTATTCGACTATTTTAAGAAATCGCGCCCTTCATATTTTTCGGGTGTGACGTACGTTAATACTGTTTAGCAGGGTGGGCGTTTCATTTATTTCTTTGTTTTTAACGCGTTATACATCTACATATGTACATACCTATCTAAATGATACAGAGTTGCGCTCTTTTGGGCGCAGTTTTCTCGCACTGTACTTCAGACGCGTGTTTTGTTTGCATTATGAGCAAACTATGCGGCTGCTCATAATGATTGACGTCGTACTCGTGCAAGGTTTTTTATCGATTCTATGAGGCTTATTTAAACTTTTGAACTTTCAGAGTTCATATGAAAAATTAATGACGTGTGTAATTGAAATTGTCAATCAAATTACTGGTGTAAAGAGATCTTCCCCTACTCGCAAAGTGTTGAGTACACCTACCCAATAAGGCATCCTGAAATCCTTAATGGTTTCGGATGTGTGATTTATGACTTTTATTAGCTTGGTAATCAACCAGCTTTCATCTGTCAACTGACGCTTTTTTGGAAAATAATTTGACTGAAACACGAGTGAACTGACCGCCGGTTAGCCAATTTATTTGCTGAAATAGCTGACATCTGGCGTTGGCGAATTGACAGACTTGCTGATTCACATGCATAGAAGTATCTTAGCGTTCCCTCTCTTTATACTGGTACTTTACATTACAGTTAAGATGTTTAAACAGAGTGTCACCGTAACAGAAATTAGACTTGCTGTTATCCAAATGTTTACCTAATCACAAAGATAATAAAAGGCTGAAATAATGAAATCGCAAAAATTATCGCGTAAAACATACAATCAACAAGGTAACAGTTTTACTGTTTTTGGACCCAGTGGCGGATTTAGCGGGGGCGGGCGGGTTGGCCGCCTCCCTAATCGTCAAAATATATTTGGGCGTAATGAAAACTATGTGTCTTTTTGTTTTTGATAATTTTAATCATTTTTATCATGATTTTTCAAATTTTCCAGGCGCTTCGAGCCGGAGTAGTACTTATTAATGACATTTACTGACGTTAGAAGAGTATTTTCAGTTCCTACAATGGTTTCTCGAGTATCTTCTGTCGTTTTGTGTCGATTTTTGCATCAATTTTTTTGAGTTTCTAATCGAAAAATTCTAAACTTCTTATCGCATAAGAGACAATTAAGCTTATCACAAGATGGCATAAAAAATCACTACTTTTAAGCATAATGATCGAATTTCTCGGACAATTTTTGACTTCTTAAGGGAAATTTAGGGCACCGCCCCTGTCAGATAATCCTGGATCCGCCACTTTTGGACGTACTTTTTTGATATCTGTGTGCACTTTCAAATGTTACTGCTTCGCGTGGTTTGTCGAAGAAATGCAGACGGATATAACAGGACGAATAAATAACCTACTTTCTATATATGTTGCATTAATTGTTTCTTGTATCTCCTTTCAAAAGTTCAACCCCTTAAACAAGTTGGTGTTTAGACCCCATGAATTTAGAATACCCGAGAATCACGGTGGCCTTCTGGAATTGAACTTTTGGCAAGTTACGTTTTGTTTTATTTATATATACAAATGCATTTGTATACTCCGTTTTATTTATATAAGGTAGGTAGTAAATCGAGTAAGTAGCATTTTCGTTTTTGCTGTAAACTGCCTCCAACTTCTAGGCACTATTCTCATACCTGACTTTGTTATGAATTTCACGCACCTAATTTCATTGTTATTCTTATGGACCGCTCGTGAATCGTTTCATTGATCTTTTTTATTTTCGAGAACAAGCCCTTTATATGGGTCAATCAGTGCCGGGAATAAGCTTCTACATTCAGTTTATTTTGCTCCATTCGCAATGACGATTCTGTACATTTGTTCGATAGCTTTGCGGAAAAGACAGCAGTGCTAACTAATACGATAGGAGTGGTATGTAAATGCCTAAAGTCTGTTTCACATGACTGTGCATAAATTTTATGAATTTTCATCGACAGTAAAGGCCCTGCTATACTTCGCCGCGCGGCGCGGCGCCGCGCGGCGCCGCGTGGCGCCGCGTGGTGCCGCGTGGCGAAGTAGCTGCTATACTTCCAACGCGGCGCCACGCGGCGCCGCCGCGCGGCAGAAAAAAAATTTATTGATGTTGTAACTGCAGTAAAACAGCAAAAAAGTAAAACATGTGTAAACTGTATACTGTATTCTGTGTCAAGAAAACAAGTGAAAAGGGTATAGGTCAACGATTGTGCACATTAAAAACTGTACTCATTTTCGGTTTCAGCATCATGAAAACAAGTTTTGAAAGGCATAGAGACACATATTTTCGCACACAGACTAGTGTTATTTTGATATACCAAAAATAAATTTTGGTACGATTTTGGTAGGCACTTGCTGGACTATCAATATCATATTTTAATTCTGTGAATTTCGGTATATCATATTCTTATCATATTAAAACTCTGGGAAATGTGAAAATATTTCCGATATAATTTTTATATAATTTTAGTATAAAGTGGTAGCACTTTTCTTTTTTTGCTCTTTATCTTACTTACAGGTTGTATTATCATATGGAGACAAATACGTAAGTATGGATGTACATATGCATACCGAGCCAAGCCCCCTCATACATATAGTCCGTTGAGGTTTGTATACTCCTACGTTATTTGTGTGTACTTCATTGGGCGTTGGGGAGAGGGTTTTGGGGAAATGCACCCCCAGAAACCGAAATACCCCCACAGAATTTCAATTTTTGAAACGTTTTTGTGTTTTTCGCAATTTTTTGATGCCAATGGATATTGCTCGATGTGAAACGTTGGAAAATGGTGTTTGTTTGCCATACCGCCATTTTAAGGCCATTTTTTGATCTTTGAAAAAAACTTGCACCCCCCCCAGAACTTTGGAGCCGCCCACCTATGATGTACTTACGTACAATTAGCGTTGTGTAGTATGAGTGAAGTAACACCTATCTGTGTTGATAAATACGTAATAAATGGTGAGCTGAGCTCATCATTAAAGTTGGCTTATAGTCTGTTTCACATGAGTTTGAGCATAATTTTTCAAAAAGTTTTTCTTAAATAAGCCGACGGATTACGATAATTATATATCAAATCATTGCTATAATCGCAATCTGTCAATTTGTTGTTGGATATTGTTTTTAAAATTTATGCCCAAACTTGTGTGAAACAGACTGGGAGATTATAAAACATTAGGTAGGTATGTAGGTAGGAATAATGATCATTAAATTATTTTTTTCTCAATCCTTGTTTGCCACCTGTATTCTTGAGAGTTGAGCTTCCCTGATAGTGATCCAAATATTCCAAAATTTTGTTATTTGTTGAAAACTGAAAGGAATTCATGCAATTTTGAAACTTAATCTTGTAAATTTTGAAAGTTTTTGAATAAATGAAAATTTTTCGAAATTTACGTCTAAAAATTTAATGCTCGTGTTTTTCTATAGTTTTTTCAGAAAACCTTGTGCACTAAAATCAATTTTATACAATTAGTGAGCAGGTACAAAATTTGTTTCTAGGTAGCTTACTGTAACACAAACTAGCTATGCTTATTCATTGCTATGCATAACATTGTAATTGTTGCTTCCGATTAAGTGAAAAATCGTTGGAAATGTGAGATTATCAATCAAAAAAATATTGATCACTTACATAATTAGTCTTTTGACTTTGAAATAAAATAAACGAGTCTTAAAATATGCATAATTTATTACAGTGCATTGATATGCATGCATTTAATTCCCCAACTATTTTGCTTACATAGATACCTACTTTGAAATAGTTGCAGAAAATAGATAATAGGTATACATAATATGCACTACCTACCCACCCACTACCTACCAAAAACATATTAAATATATACCAAATATCAAAAATATATCATATTTCAAATAAACAATTGCGAAATATCATATTTGTATCATACTAAAATTAAGCTAACTATACCAATATCATATTTTAATTATTTTTGGGTTACCAAAATAACACTAACACAGACATCTTAAAAATCGATTATATATTCAATTTTCACGCTTTCACGTATGCATAAACATCAGTACATCATAAAAAATGCTAAAATCAAGCTTTCCCTCATAAATACATGATAAATATAGGCCGCCGCGTCCCACCGCGTGGCAAAAGTTTGAACAGTGTTCAAACTTCAATTTATCTGCCACGCGCGCGCGGCGCCGCGTGGCGCCGCAGGGCGAGTGCTGCTATACTTCCACGCGGCGCCGCGCGGTGCCGCGCGGTGCCGCGTGGAAGTATAGCAGCACATTTTGTCAACGCGGCACCGCGCGGCGCCGCGCGGCGGGAAGTATAGCAGGGCCTTAAGCCATACGATCATTATACATATATCAGAATTCGATTGTTAGTAATATTTTTAGCGATCTCACACAATCAGAACCTCAGAATTTTCTTCCTACTTATATATGGTTTGCACACCCAAATAATCCGGTAGATCCTTCCAAAAATCGATACCCCGTTTTTCTGGTATGTTTTTTGGGGTTTCCGCCATTTGTAAACCACCCAGACCCTCCAGAATTAAATCTCTTCACTACTCATGTATGGTTGTACCTACATACCTGATACTAATAAAAAGTTACCTACCTAACTATCTGGACAACTGGGTATATTTCTCCAGTCCGACGCTATCAGCATTTTGGTAGATTTTTCGGGAAAATTTTTATCCATCGATATATAGGTGTAACGCACCTAAATAACGACCGACATACGAAAACGTACGCATAATTTTAAGAACATGTGATCGAGCAAGCGCATTCATGCATTAATTTGTCCTCACAATTCGCTAGCCTGATTTAAAATTTTTACGACTTTTTACAGAAAGGTGACTAGAAGGCAGTAAGAATTCAGACAATCAGCGTCGGGCTTTCATCTGATTGCTATCATCTATTGCTCATTATTTGGATCTAAAACTTGTACATGGGCTGCAGGGCACGCTAAGTCAGTTATGCTCTTAGGAGCTCGAAAAATATATACACGCGCGAAATCGAACTCCGTATCTCTCGCTGTGAAGTGAATGGTTTTACCGCTAGACCATAGCTGGGCGTGGGGGGTGAGGGGGTACATATACCCCCCCCCCAAACAAAAAAACCCCAGAATTCAATTTTCGAAATTTTGTTATGTTCTTTCGCAATTTTTCGATGCCAATGGGTAATGCTCGATAAGATACGTTGAAAAATGATGTTTTTTCGCCATACCATCATTTTTAAGGCCATTTTTTAACCTTTGAAAAAATCTTGCACCCACACCTGGGCAATGCCCCATATCGGCCCATCACCAGGACGGATCGAACCAAAAGTTGGACGGGGCGAAGGGGTAACTTGGACGGGGCTATGTTTGGTACACGGGGAAAATTTTTGGAGATAATTTAAGGAAATGCTAGATACAGTATATCATGATCAGTTTGCAAAACATGCACAGGAACCATCTTATTACACTGTTCGACCATACGTGGGCAGCAAGAAATTTCTGGGGGGTGCAAGATTTTTTGAAGGTCAAAAAATGGCCTTAAAAATGGTGGTATGGTGATAAAAACACCATTTTTCGACGTTTCTCATCAAGCACTATCCATTGGCATCAAAAAATTCGCGAAAAAAATTTTCAGAAATTGAATTCTGGGGGGGTGTTTTGATTTCTGAGGGAGTATTTTGGTTTCTGAGGGGGGTGCATACCTCCCCCAAACCCCCACGCCCAGGTGTGTGTTCGACACCTTTTTCATGGATGGACCCACCTTTTTTTCAGTGACTGACCCACTGATTAAGCTGAACGACCCACCTTTTTCAGGCAGGGACCCACCTTTTTTCAGGGACAGACCCACCTTTTTCAGTGTCTAGGGACCCACCCACTCTTTTGGCTAGAAGTTGGACGGGGCGAACCGTCTGCCATTTCCCAGGTATGCTTGCACCGCCAGGACTTTGGTGCCGCCCACCTATGCGCTAGACCACTTCGGGAAGCGACGATTGGATTTTAAAACGTTGCGTAGCTCATTGCACAATTAGGGAATCAGTTGATACGAGAGGCGGGGCGGGACCATACGCGGGCAGCAAGAAAATTCTGGGGGGGGGTGCAAGATTTTTTGAAGGTCAAAAAATGGCCTTAAAATGGTGGTATGGCGATAAAAACACCATTTTTCGACGTTTCTCATCAAGCACTATCCATTGGCATCAAAAAATTGCGAAAAAAACGGGAAAAATTTTCAAAAATTGAATTCTGGGGGGTATTTCGATTTCTGGGGAGATGGTTTCTGGGTGCACCCCAAACCCCCCACGCCCAGGTGTGGGCGGGACCACACCTGGGCGTGGGGGTTGGGGGATTTGCACTCCCCAGAAACCAAAATCCCCCCCTAGAAATCAAAATACCCCCCCAGAATTCAATTTTTGAAAATTTTTTCGTTTTTTTCGCAATTTTTTGATGCCAATGGATAGTGCTTGATGAGAAACGTCGAAAAATGGTGTTTTTATCGCCATACCACCATTTTTAAGGCCATTTTTTGACCTTAAAAAAAATCTTGCACCCTCCCAGAATTTTCTTGCTGCCCACGTATGGGCGGGACTAATAAATTGCTCTTTGCCGATTGTCTGAATTGTTAATACTTTCCAATCACCATACTGTAAAAAAGTTCTCAAGAATTTTGAAACAGACTATGGGTATTGTAACCAACGTGGGCAGCAAGAAAATTCTGGGGGTGCAGATTTTTTGAAGGTCGAAAAATGGCCTTAAAAATGGTGGTATGGCGATAAAAACACCATTTTTCGACGTTTCTCATCAAACACTATCCATTGGCATCAAAAAATTGCGAAAAAAACGAAAAAAATTTTCAAAAATTGAATTCTGGGGGTTATTTTGATTTCTGGGGGGGGGGTATTTTGGTTTCTGGGGGGTGCATACCCCCGAACCCACGCCCAGGTGTGATTGTAACATTTAAGGTAATCTTTTGCACTCAAAAGTAACCATTTCATAGCCAACCAATATAAGATAAGGTGAACACAAATCAGTTTTTAAAGTACAAAATCTCAATAGCAAAGTATGAAGGCAAGTAAAATTCAGCCACGAACAGGCAACGCGACATCAAAAAATACGATGTATGTACCTAGTATACCCAAATACATTATTGTGACTTCTTCTTATTTTTCTTCCATATTGGCAAATCGCGGACGCGAACCTTCCGAGGAATGACATCTACAACAAAATGATTAACGCTCAACTTTCACATTGAATCTAAGATTTCCGATAATTAGATGGCTTTATAACAAGGATTTTCTAATTGAGAAGTGACTGTGGGCTAAGCTGTCTTAGAATGAAAGGAAAAACTGGGGCTTTGAGCGTTACATAGCTTTCATTCACATATAGGATTGGTGGACTGTGGAAGAAGCCCCTGCAAAAGCATACTATTTTTTTAAAAAAATTTTCACGTTTTTCTCGCGATTTCTTATGCTAACGGACAGAAAGGTTTTAATTCTGGCACGTTTGGAACTCCGCCTGCTCGCACTATTTAGTTCAAGTCCATGTATGTACAATAAGCTAATCACAAAAAATTGGTCCAAACTCGCCGAATTCTTGGACTATTTTACCATAGGTGGGCAGCACCGAAATTCTGGGGGGGGGTGAAAAAATTTCAAAGGTCAAAAAATGGTCTTAAAAGTGGTCGTATGGCAAAAAACACCATTTTTCGACGTTTCTCATCAAGCTCTATCCAATGGCATCAAAAAATTGCTAAAAAAGCAAGAAAAAATTTTTTCTGGGAGGGGGTATTTTGGTTTCTGGGGGGGGTATTTCAACTTCTGGGGGGTGTATACCCCCAAACCCCCCAACGCCCATGTGTGTATTTTACCCTTACTATTAAAATAGCTTAGAATATGAGGCAGACAACAAATAACATTAATTAGGCACGTATCTCTGGAGGGAATGGGGGGGGTTGGACCACACATGGGCGTGGGGGGTCTGCGGGGGGGGTCTGGACCCCACCCCCCAGAAACCAAAAGACCCCCCCAGAAATCAAAAATACCCCCCAGAATTCAATTTTTGAAAATTTTTTTCGTCTTTTTCGCAATTTTTTGATGCTAATGGATAGTGCTTGATGAGAAACGTTGAAAAATGGTGTTTTTATTGCCATACCACCATTTTTAAGGCCATTTTTTGACCTTCAAAAAATCTTGAACCCCCCCCCAGAATTTTCTTGCTGCCCACGTATGGTTCGGATCCCCCGAAATTCAAAAAAATCGGAAAAATAGGACTTTTTAAACGTTATTTTGTGCTATCTTTGGCCTTTTTGGGCTTAGTCCCCCCAAAAAATTGTTGTTGGTCCCCCAAAATAGGACGGCCAGCTACGTGCCTGACATTAATCTGCCGATTATCAAGCCATACACAAGTTCGCAGACTGAACTTGCCAAGATTCTTATCAAATAGATACCGTAATGGACTAGAACCTCACATGGGCTGGGAATTTGAAGTGGAACTCTCAGAAAAAACTCACGGAACCCCAAAATTGTTTCTGAGAATTATATTTTTCGCTACTTTTAATCTTATAGAGATCACAAACGTCGAAATATTGTTTGCTGCTTCAACCATCAATTTTTTGGTGCTTTCTCGATCTCTGAAAACTTTTAAGGCGCAACTCCTGAATTTCGACTTTGCTGATGAACGACTAGAAGCCGCAGAATTTAAATCATAAGATATCTAAAGGATTGATGCATATTTTCGCACCTTCTGGACGCAAAAACATGGATAAACGTTGTATTGTGAGAAACGTCGAAAAATAAGACTGTTTCACCCATAAGCTTGGGGACGACTTTGAAGAATTTTTAGGACGTACACTGATTATGAGAACTACATTGGACTGATATACAGATAAACTGTCAGATTACTGTCGATAAAAATTTTTGAATTATGCCAAACTTGCAGACTGACACATCACAATAATCCATCTCACCAATTCTGTGTTAATTGCCAAAAAAAGCATCAAAAATACAAGTGTGGGGATCTATCGATTTTTAGAGGGTACCCTGGATTCTCGTGGGGGTTTCCAGAGACCTCCAAGCTATGTGTGCGTTTAAGAGCTAAAAATTCTAGAAGGGGTTATAAGTTCCATGTTAAGGCAAATGACCGTAAATGGCCTTTAATTTTTGGCCAAAATGAATCACAGAAGAATTTCAAAAATTGCCGAAAATGCAAGTTTTTGTCAGAAATGACGGATGAAAAATTTCTGACTTTGGGGGTATGATGGACGGCAAACTTTGGGTAGGGATCACGCCATCCCCCTGTAAACGTATGCACAAAGGCGCGAGTGTCTGGCTTATATTCCCAGAATTCAAAATGCCCCTGCAATTAAGAAGAATTGAGTTCTAAACAAAATCTTCGCGATTTTTTGATGCCGAGAGGCAGAGCTCAATGAGAAATGTCGAAAAATTGTGTTTTTTAGCCCTATGATCGCACTTTCTTGAATTCGACCAAGATTTTTACCAATGTTCAACGACTTTGGGACCTTATTTGTACATGTAGGTATGTAGGCACAAAGATTTTTGGGAAAATAAAAGACAGGAAAAATATTAAACGTTCCCGAATTATCAGGCGCTCCGCGCCAGAATCTTATATCGTATGCCTTTTATAATAGCAAAAATTGAAATTATTTAATTATTGTGTTGTTTCATATCATGTAGCGCCAGTATTAAAGCTAAAATAACCCAAAATATTTAAGTGCTTGGAAATTAAATTTAGTAATTCTAAGCACTGGTCTGATAAAAGCCAAAACACGACTTGAAAACATCATGGTAAAGATTTGAAAATTGTTTCGTACCAGTTCAGTAACCTTTTGTTCTTCAAAATTGTGTTTGAGAATGCATAAATGAGAAAATTTTTAAGCTTCGCACTAGTTCAATGTTCTAAACTATTTATCATTGGAATAGCCGCAAATCTCATTTGAAAACTGCAAAAATATCAAAACTTTTCGGCGTACAAGTCGCATATTGATAATGTTTTTGTATTTTGTTTATTGTCAAAGGACCACAAATTGGCATAAGAACAACCACTACAGGTCGGAAAGGTTCAGCGCATAGAGCTCATTACTGTACCATATTAGAGTAGACTAAAACTTGCAAGGCACAAAATGTACAAACTTTTAGATATTTTCGTTGAACATTTACAAAGAGACATTGTAAGTAGACTGCAATGCCTTCATCCATTTTTCAAGTTTTTTTATCATATGCTGTGTCATTATTCTTATCACGTGTTTTTCTTTGACGTAGCAATAAATCCTTTGTTTGTTTTGTTTTGTTTGTAAAATTAATGCACTCCTTGTGTTGCTGATAAGCGCACAAGATGGCCGGTCAAAGGTATCAACCCCGGGGAGCTTTTTTTGAGGCAAAAATGTCCTTAAAAATGTGTAATCTTTGAAATAGCGCGAAGCACATTCTTTAGACATGCAAATATGCTAACCGTGCAGAAAATCTAAATCGTCATCGCCTTGAACAAATTCAGCCAGGTCACTGTATTGCACAAGATTAGAAGATTGTCTTTTCTGATAAGCTCGTTGCGCTATATAAGCGATAAAAAATTCCTGTCAAAAGTAAGCAGATTAAGCAAACAAGTGTCAAAGCAGTTTTTTATTCCTACGACAAAGGACAGAAGCCATTATCAGACAGACACAGCATACCCATGTTAATCTAAGTCAAGCCTAGGAAGCAGAGAAGTTGGAAAAAGTCAATAACTGTTGCGTGCGACTATACGCTGTACAGGCGCACAGAGCATGGGATTCTGTTGCTCGTGAAAGAAGAGAAGTGACTTGCTGACAGCGTCAGCCGGTAGTAGTAGTACGTGGGTCAGTCAGATGCACCGCGGTTAAACCCCCAAACCTACATTTATGTGTGCTTAATGCCAATCACCTCTTTGATCTCAGGTGCAAGAATTAGGGCATTCAGTTGGCTGCTTTACATCACCCACTCTTATTTATTGCACTTCTACAAACATCATTCTCCTTTGTCCGAGGCGACCGTACGTATATACACACATCATCTTTTTGGTTCCTTTATGTTGCAAATTATTTTTATCTTTCTTCATTTCATATCTTTATCTTCTACATTTTAAAATTTCAACTTTATCTTTTATCTTGCAAAAAATCCTCATCTTTTACAACACTAGTACGCAACCCCAGAATTCAATTTTTGGAAATATTTGTTTTTTTCGCAATTTTTTTGATGC